>CM025644.2:1746142-1779869 GCA_014621495.2 Entosphenus tridentatus | reverse complement strand
ACACAACCTCCCCTCACACACAGCCCCCCGCCCCTCATTTCCATTAGTCGCCATGGCGACGGCGACCATCTGGGTCTCGGAGCCTCATCATGGCCCCGCTCTGTCCACAGACGCAGCAACGACAACATCATTCACCCCCTCGTCCCCACATCACACTCCACTCGGTACACTCTCACCTGCTTCATGTTGTTATTGTCGTTGTATTTTATACGTCTCACATTCAGTCAAAGAGTCTCCCTTGCACACACATGCGCAATAATTGGCTGTCCTGAGCCAGTGGTGACAATTTCACATTGCTATGGTTGGGGCCAAGTACCGCCATGCGATGGCCACTCTCGACTCCCCACAGTGGTGTTTGTTTTATCGATCCTTAAAGAAGATGATGATGTTAAGAGACTGGATGCTAGTCAAGCTCCTCTTAACATGGCCTCCTGTATAATTATTGAAACGTAGCGCTGTTGTTATTTTTCGTGTTTTCAAAGCCATGTAATCGCATTTCGTGATTACCTCTTGACCTCGTAAACAGCCAGCGCCCTATAAACTCTGCGACGAAGGCCGGGCTGGGTGATTTATCGGCGTTGGCAGTGGCTGCTGTGTCCTCGCATTACCCAAAGCTGCTGACGCGTTCATTTCTCTACCTCTGTGGGGGGTTTTTTTTTAAAAGAAAAATCAATTTCAAAATTAAAATAAAATGTGATCAACTGGTACACTCTAAGCAGGGTTAAGCCACTTCATATCAATTACAAGAATAATTCTCAGACGGCCCTTGGTCAATCCACTGCTAGATCAATGCCTCTCACCTACCCACTCCATGCCGATGCTGGGGGTCGTTTGACCATACTTCACCACGCTGGTCGTTTTAGATTAAATAATAAAAATAATAGAAATAATAATAGAAAAAAAATATTATTTCTATTATTATTTTTTACCTACGTGACCTTACCGAAAAAACCTAAGAGTATGAATCCTTTCAGTCACGAAAGCTTCAAATCTAGAACGTTTTAGATTAATGAAGGGAAGCTCAGGACCCGAGTCAGATGTCCCTCGCCACTTATGGTAACAGTGGCCGCAGAATCGAACTCATTACTAGGTTCATCGGTAATCCATTTACACTCTGAAACTTGATACGAAATAGGGATTTATTACACATCACATTGGTGATCAGGTTCATACAGTCACGCTATGGTTCAGGAATGGCTTCACTTGGAGCACATTTATTCCCAGCTCTGTAGCTAACACCCTTTCTCTCGTGCCCGTTGTGTTTTCGGCCTCTGCTTAGCACAACAACAAAAAAACAATACGTCAGCTCAAGACGGAAATATAACCACCAACCGGTCAGCTTGATGGGCCAACATTTTCAAAAGCACGCTACTACCGACAACAAAACACACGGGTTATTTTGGCGATGTCCCCGTACGGTACTGTGTTTACGTAAGGGGAGAAGAGCGCATTTACAGCTCATGCACTGCCACCAACCCCCTCCGTTACAACGAAACTATTTACTAAAATACAGACCGCAGCGGCCACATACGCTAACCCTAACACGAAACAAAATACATCAACAACAGGTTCCTGCAGCCGAGTCACATCACACGTCCCCCACTGCCCGCCCCTGTGCTCGGCATCTGATTCTGAGAATTACAAACTGTGTTTACACACGTAGGTGGGAATTTAAAAAAAAGCTTCCTTTCTGCAGGTTTGCCAAAAAACCACCACGGCCAAAACCATCAGCCGGGAACTCAGTGGCAAGAAAACAAGATGAAGAAAGAGGCCCACAGGGAACCGGGGGCCAAGCTACCCCACTTGACAGCACCCTATAAATCTGACAGCTAATTATTTTTATATTTGTAAAAATATTTCATTCTAGATTTGAGGTTTTCGTGACTGTTTCTTTCGGTAAAGTCACGTAGGTAAAAAACAATTTTTAAAAACATTTAATTAAATAAATTTAAGAAATAAATTACATTTTTGTTATTTTTTTTTATATTTCACCCTGGGTAATTCATCGACATGGAGCGAGCCACCAAAACCCCCCACGACCCTCCAAGGCACCGGTTTATCCGCTGTGCTCACTTTCGTGACGCGAACGTTCACCTGTGCAAAGGCCTACAGTGCAGCCTCGCACCGCGTGAATGAAATGCATTTGATTAAAACATTTCACCTGGATAAAATCCTTAAGATGGAGCATCTCGCTTTGCAAGGGTGTCTCCAGGGTGTTGATTGTCACATGCATTGCAAACAATGTAAGGACACGCATACAAACATTTGAAATGTATATCTTACACACAATTTATACCGCACCTCCGATTAGCATGGTTGGCTACGTACGGTGCGAAAGAAGTTCAACATAAATACTGTGCATTGATGCAATAAATATCACATCCAGCCAAATAAATAAACAAGCATGTTATAAAATAGTGAACACCGCCAGTTCATATGGAACGCACCGTAGCTGTAACGGCTGCAGACATTGCGAGAGAGTTTTGGTTAAAGAATCAAAAACTAGATACTGATGGCACATTTTAGTTTGTCTGGAAGTTTGTTCCATGTTGAAGCAACTCTGTGTCCGAGTGGAAGTGCACCTTTTTGGGGGGTTTTTCTGCTCTCGGGCGAGTCATTTTATTATTTTGGGACCGTAGAAAATAGTTCTTGTTGGTTGAAAAGATAGTTGGTGAGGACAGGGGGGACTATATTCTTGGTTCTTTCGGTAAATTCACGTAGACTTTACCGAAAGAACCAAGAATATGAATCCCTGCAGTCACGAAAGCTTTAAATCAAGACAGGGGGACTGTTTAGCTCAGTGATCCACATATATACGGCAGTGACAGCATTCTTCCAGATCATGCTATGATTTGACATGGCGAGCTGTAGCGGATTTCACACTTCTTGCAGAGCTTTGTGGTTAAAATCCTGCACGCCGCCCTGGCTAATACGGTGAGTGTATTTACCATAAAATAAGTGGTTCCCAAATATCCCTTGATGTGATTCAAACAAGAGTAGGCCATTGTGTGCTGCTGTCATCGTCCAGATGAGAGAAAAAGACTTTGCTCTGTCTTAGGATGCACACACCAATCATCGCCCCCCAATTGCAAAAACGTTTTTGAACCCTCTCGAAAACTAGTCTTCAGACTCAGTGAACCTTTGCTGGGTGAACAATCGTAACGAAGGTATACACGTAATAATTTTTTAAGATTATAGCACTGCGTGTCAGTATCATAAACTAAAGCCTAAAGTATCCATTAAAAAATATATATAATAGAGGTAAAGCAGGTTGCTCAGATGGCTGATGCGTAAGCCAGCGGACAAGTGAGATCATAGATTTGTACCTGGATTTTGCCAACTTTGCATAAAGCAATGCTTATTTAACCAACCGTGCAGGGGGTAACTGAACACCAGGTTTTCTCAGCCAATGTTGTGATTCATTAATGATTTTTCGCTTAGGCCACGCACCGACGATCTGGCCAAACTTATGGCGTGCGACGCTCCACCACTGGACACAGCCAAACACTAAATTGTGACGCATGTGCTCATTACGATTGTTTCAGCCGACTGGGAACTTTTGGAGGGATGATTTGCCGAGTCATTTAAATTGTGTCTCTGCTATCTGGGTTAGTATTTTCCCCCCACCGCATGCGTCTTATCTCCGCGTGCTCCAGTTTCCTCCCACACGTAAACACGCATCAATTGGCCGATAACAACCTTCATATATAGAGGACCGCAAAGCTTGGGCAATTGTTGGTAGCGCCGGTTCACAGCCTCGCTTCGACCGTCCCGAGTGGCTGCGGTTCCTCCTCGCGCCTCCGATTCATTCTCACTCGTCGAGAGTGAGCAAATACTGTCCGGTGGTGCGTTCCAAACTGACATAATTATTATTATTATTGTGGAGGGATGATTTTCTGAGCCAGGATTTTATCTCGTTAACCATCCGATTGTGAGCCGAGTACTCCGCCAGCGTAATCCGTGAATGCGTGGAACCGTGAGCCTCACTTGTCACTATTCAGTGCCAAACAGTGACGCCAAACACACCGATATTACAACCCGCATTGCCTTTCATTTCCGGCAACCGTCGATGCTTTCGCTGATTGCAACGTGGCGATCAAGGAACGGGGCGACTTGGGTAGACGTGCCACTGTCTGCAGGCAGTGGTGACACCAGACACTGAACAATCTCACATGCCGGAATCACACCATGCCCTAATTAGCCTGATCAGCTCGAGGCTATCCGGAAATTGTTTTAAACTGCGCGTACATCTGCGAGCCATCTGATGCCCACCACACACGACTAAGCCCGATAAGTCGCCGTGAGCAATCACTGCCTTGTAAGGATGATCGCTTTTTAATTTCGTCAAAATGTTATTTTATCGACCCCGGAAGGAATGACAGCCTGGGTTGACCCCTGACCCCAGCTCCACCCGGCTGGATCTGGATCCGATCTGACTGCTGGGTGATTGAGCTTGTGGCAGGATTGGTGGATCACCCAGGGATCATCGTGTGCATGAGATTTACAACTGCTGGACTGTGAGATGGCCCGCAAGTAGTTTAATCAGCGTGATTTCTGCAAATACATATTTTTTTTAATCTAAGTATTCTCTGCCTAAAATGTTAAGCACAATATCCCCATGCAGGGCCATCATAAAACGAATAAGGATTAAGATTCAGCGAAATGTTCAGAGATAAATACATAAATAAGATAAAACGATGTATTTTAGGTGCTGTTATTCACGTGGTTAATGAGTGATAAGTAATATAACAACAATAAAATTAAGCCATGAGCCAGTGAGGGATATAACAATGCATACTTTCATCAATTAATTCTTAAGCTCATGATACATGTACAGTATTACCACAATTTACGCCTGCCCGCCTTACGTACTTTCACCAAAACGTATTTAACTTGCTGATACTCAGTCCCGTTGTACGTCCTGTGGTACCTCGCCTTAACGTACTCAACTTACATCCCAGACTGCCTACAGTCTCTGTCATGTGTACTCTGTTGATATCTTTAACGTGTACTCTATTCAATCTTTCATGTGTACTCTATTCATATTTATTCCCAGCATACCGTATTTATGGCAAAAAATATATATTTGCATCACGAGCCAATTCTCAAGGCCCTGAATTGTGACGATTTGTCGTTATCGCCGGCAGGCGTCGATCCGCTACAATCTCTACGACAGGGACGTTTGCGATAAACACGACCGCCAATCCTGCTGACGGCACAACGTTTCTGAAAACGCTCTACAAGATAATTGCCATCTATCACTAACAACCCTACCACTGAACCAAGGCTGTAGCAAAACATGTAAGCCTTCTCACGGATACGGTGCTCTGCGTTGTTTTGTTACATCATCCATGTTTTGATTTTGAGAGCCTTGGAAACCTTTAAAATAATAAAACAAAGGCATCAAGGTCAGTGTCGAGGGAGCCTGCATATTTCTCGCTGGAGCCAAATCAGAATTCAGAGGCTGTTGTGTCTGACGGGCACTTGACGTCACCGAGCCTAACACTGTGGCTTTATTTAAAGGGCAGTAAAGCCCTCACATCAATCACTGAGTTGAGGAGCCCCCTCACACACACACCCCTATAGACGCACCGAAACCTCCAATCACAAAATTACGTATCACAAATGCGGCTGCGACAGAGGATTTGTCAGTGGAACCGGATGTTGTATTTATTTCAGCGCCCAGGCAGATGCCTGATCCATCTTTGTTTTTTTTATCTGTTTCACCTCCCTTGAGCACACAGACACGTCACCTTTAGAATGTAATTATACGCTGCTTCTGCTGCTGCTGCATTGGCCGTGGCGCACAAGCACAAATAACCAAAATAAACTGAACACATTTGTCAATAACACCGTGGCCTTAACAATAAAATGATACAACAGGTGACGTTTCAGGCGATGGCCCTTTTTTTCACAGATTAGAATAGATGCCAGAGAGGTAGCGGCCTCTCGCTATGCGAGAGGGGCTCCGATAGGGCCGTGATTGACGAGACCTGGCACTCGCTGAGATAATGCAATCGAATTCGTGGGTAGCCACCCATGAGAAAAAAACAGTTTAGTGAGATGTTGGTCTCAACCCGGTCATCCATTACTGCACCAAAAAAGTAATATCACACGCGGTTTTTCACTTCGCTTTTTATTTCATTGCGGCACTGAGGACTCAAACGAATGTTTGATTACCGAGCAAAGGGTTCCTCTGATAGCAGCGACCTCAGAAGTCGTTTTTTGTAATGTCATCCTCAACAGGCCATTCTCTAACACGCATGCATGTTGAACGTAGCCAACCAAGCGAATTGGAGGTGCGGAAGGACAACAAACTAAACACAAAAAAACTTTTCTAAACGAAGTGAGTTTTCAATCTAGATGATTTTAAAGTGCATAGCTCCAGTGGCTTTTTAATATCGAAAGGAAGAAGCGTTCCAGGCAGCCACAAAAGTGCATCTGAAAGCGCCACGCAATGCGGTGTGATGTTACTCTGCCTTCTGGGTGAGTTCCAAATGGAGCTCGTGACGTAATGTAAATAGCACAACTTGAAATTTAATTGGAAAATGACATCAGTAATTAAATAAAACAAGGGTTATGCCTGATAAGGCCACGGGACGCTTGAGATCAGAGATCAAAGCATTGAGACAAGATCCTGGAGGCTCTGAATCTTGGCCACAACTACCCGTAGTTAAACGTGGTTTTTAAGTGCGCAGTAATTACTTCATGACCTCAGCTTGGTTACCAACGACTATTTCATGGGCATCCTGCGATAAGGGACTATCCAAAGAAACAGCATGGCCCTTTGGTTTCTGCATTTTGAGATGCAATTTGCATGAATGACACTGTATAAACGTAAACTTTGATTGTTATTATTTAATACGTGAAAACAAATATTTTAAAATAATTCACTTCCAACCGTGCTCACAAACTACACAGATCTGGCCACTGGAATAGGTAAGCTGTGTGGTACGTTACTCGGTGACTGGTTAAGAGATGCTCTCATTTACTTTTTTTACTGGTTAAAGTGGCTTTGGAAGGATGGACGAAAATGTTTCCCAGGCATCGCAATAATTAGTAGCCACCTTAACTTGCAACGCCCAGTGACGATAAGGGGCCTTGCAGAGCAGACGTCAGAGGTAGCTCTGTGACGTCATCTTTCCAGGCCATTCCTTGACACGAGGTGATTTTACATTCACACTGCTCTCTCTATACGAGGGTTCCGAAGACACAATTCTTTAACTTATCATCGTACATCAATGAGAATACGAGGGAAAACCCACGGACGACAATATGTTTTCCCTGTCCAGAAACAAAGAAATAAAGGGCTTTGCCAGCCTACTGCAGCCGCCCCGTACTTTCATCTCACTCCCAAACATTCAACCCCACGTGACCTTTGGCCTTCGGCAGGCAACGCAAACACAGGGGCCCGTTGTGGCTGCCGCGGCCTCGGCCTGCGACGACATTAAAGTGAATCCTCGCTTTCCTCGCAAGCGGAAAGAATTCGGCGGAGCGAGCCGCGCGCCCGTGACATTACATCTAAATGTTACGGAGAGAATGAGCGACGACGCGCACAACGCTCGTGATTCATGCGAAAAGAGTTTTAAGGCGTCCTCGCTCAAAGCTTGTTTACGACTCCAGCCGCTTGCTTTCCACCATGTTTTAGGAATGCTGCGTAAGTCGTCGCCATGGGAACTTGCTCTGAGACAAGGGGTGCATTTTGTTTCGCCTGATATCAACGCAAACAGTTATTATGAATGTCACATTTTTACATTTCGAGTTCACATTTTCACGGCGGGGGCCTATCCAAAATATTTGGTACTCCTTCGCTTAAAATACAATGGATGCCATATTTCCTTTTGGATTAGGTCGCGTGGAAAACACGTGGATCATGTGGTCTCCTCCTTTACTTATAACATAGAAACACTGCCTGCACCCAACCCACAGGTACTCGTCTCTGGACAATTAGAGCTTTTAACTTTGGCCAAATGTTTCAACCTAATTGTGATTAAATCGACGGGGAGAAAATCGAAAAGACGAGAAGACAGAAAATTATCGCGACAGCCCGAAGGGTCACGTGTCCGTGTGAAAGCAAGGAAAGGAATTGGCTCCAGCGAACTCAAGGATGGCAAGACAGACGAAGCCGTTAAGCCGGGACGCAGCAGAGGCCAGAAACAGCAGTGACTCGATTGTGTCGATCAGTCGACGAAACGACGTAACAGGCTCCTTCTTTCGTGGCTGATTACTCGGTCTCTCTCCCCCCCTGTCTCTTTATTTCCCCCCAGTATGTTCGTTATCTTCCCCCCTTTCACCCTTTTGGCCCTCACCGTATAAACTTCCACGTCCTCGCTTGTGATCCCGCACTTGTATCGAGCTCACGTTGAACTGTAAAAAATCAACGGTGGCTACCCCACGTTCAGTACACACCCTGCTTCCCCATGGAGGAAAACCTGCTTACAAGCCACGGCTCAGCGAGACCCGGCTGCTGCTGATGATGATGATGGTGCCCATGACGTCAACCAAGCCCCGCCCATCACCTCCCGTCCAGCGGCACACGTGGCAACAGAGGTGATAATTTAATTTCAAAAAATTTACCTCAAATATTTTTCACGTGAGTTATCCGATTGCTCAAGAAATCCTAAGTAACATTTATTTCGTACCGTGTTTCTCCCGACTTGACATTACGCTACGACATTTTGACATGCGGACACTGATCCATCGTTGCACTGCGCGCAAAACAAAACACGCGTGTGTGCGCGCGCATCGCTCTGGACAACGTAGGCCACTCTTCACCACCCCGCGATGCAAATCCTCGGGCAAAGACAACGGCTCTCGACAAGAACCACTGGCTGATTTCTTTGCTGGTGCATTTCAGTTACAGTGCCGCGTTGGTTAACGATGACAACATCAGACGTGTCTTCATCCTCAAGTGTGTGTGAGGAGGTACTCCTAGGCGGTTTATTTATTCGTTTACTACGCTGGTTTACCCAGGAGAGTGATTTCGCCATCTCCACTATCCTGGAAGTGTCGCTGTGATCCACACAGCATCTATTGCTGTCTCCGTGATTTGGTTGAAGAAACTTAGCATTCAACCGGAACACATTTCAAAAGTGTTGCTTTTTAAATCTCAACTATAAAACTAAATTTGTACAGGTAAGGCCAACTGAGCTATATTGCTTTTTTTCAGAAGCGACCTGGCCACAAATAGCTCAGCGAAGTGGCGTATCACGTGGAAATTTACAGCAGCCAAATACTCTAAACGCGCGTTGATTCTAAATGTGGAAGGAAAAAACTTTCCCTCGGGCCATACAAAAGAACAACGAAGAGGGCCCAGAAAAGCCTCACCGAGTCTCGTGACTCTTTTTCTGAAAGTTCCAGCCAAGTTTTTTGTTGCAGGAAGCGGCAATGGTAGCCGTGTCTAATCCCAATTGAGTGATTTGGTAGAAATTTTCCAAATTTGGACTACTGAAGCCGGGCCAGAATGGCCTACTCTTGTGAATCACGTGAGGGGATTTTTTTATGTCCACCGTTAGGCAGACAGCTCAGCACGTAGTAGTATTTTTTTTATGGTTAAACCCGCAGTAATAACCGGGAGCAGCCACTGGATTTGAACCGTGAACCTCTGCAACAACCGGCGAACGGCAGCTACCGTCGGTGCCGTGTCACCCGCCCCCCCAGCCCCTACGGTGACGTTGGCAGTCCACGACCAAGGATGAGGAATTCCACATTCACAACAGTGAGAGCTCCCATTCATTTGGCACACGTGGATGCTGACTTCCCCACAAGGCGGTACTCATTTTATCCACCGCAGAAGGACGACAGGCTGAAGTGACCCCCACCCCCCCCAACAGGAATCTGCGATTTTATCTCCGTGCAACATCGCGGATTGATAATCTGTAACGTGGCGAAGTCATCAAGCCGCCAATGCGCATGGCAGGAGACACACGAGGCAGACGAGATTTCATGCCCAAACTGCATGGCTCACAGCTGAAACAATAAAAACTAAACAATTTTCGTATTTTACTAGGTAAGGCCGTCTGAGCCATGTAGATCTTTTTCAGAAGCGAGCTGGCCACAAATGATAGCTCAACAAAGTGGCTTATCGCGTGGAAATTTACAGCAGCCAAACACTCTAAACGCACGTTGGTTCCCAATGTGGAGGAAAAAACTGGAGGACCCGGTGAAAAATCCATGCGACCACGGGGAGAGAGACACATAAACTCCAAATATACAGGCGTCAAGGTCAGGATTTAACCCACGACCTCCTGTATAACAACACACAGCCGACCCAACATCACTCACGGTCGCCGCTGTGCACACGACCTCCACACTCCACGTTTCGCTCAACGTGGGAGTGATTCGCGAGCGGTTTTTCAAAGAACTTTTCAAAAAGAGCGAGACGCTTCCTTTGTGGCAGAATGGCATTCCAGCGGGAGACCTTTCCACGTCATCCCGCTAACGTTACCGTCTGGCAAAAACCAAATCAGCCGCCCGTGACTTTTCGTCGTGTTGCAATTCTCAGAGGAAGGTGCGTGGCGAGGTCGTAAAAGCGGCAGATCAAAGGGGAGGGCCGTTATTGAGAGGAGTCAGCCGAGCCCACAACTAAGGCGAAGTAACATTTCTCTGCGCAGATCACAAATCGCCGTCTGGCACGGGCGAGCGCCTCGCTCCCACGTGCAGGTTGCACCGACAGCGACGCGACCCACCGGCTCGCAGTCACCGCCCATCTCTCCCGGCTCAAACGAGCATCGCCGAGGCGGCTTGCTCTGCGCCGGCTAGCCGTGCACATTCCACATTCCCATGGCGGGAGTCGAGTCCATCGCCAGGAATAACCACCGTTGATTTTTTCATGCGTTTTTGTTGCTCATTTTCACCGACCACGCCCGCAAAGGGATGATTGATGGGATGGAATGACCTCCCAACGAGGATTTGAAATTGCAGCCTTCTGGCTTTGTGGTTTAGTGCTCCAATACGCCGTTGAGAAAGAGAGAGAGACTCTTGACGTTTGACTTCATTGAAACAAAAACAGATATTTTAAAAAATCGTGTATAATTAAAAACATTGCGGAAAAAATCGACCCCTTTGAGGTTATAAATAAATGCTTTCGCTGAAGCAGTTCAATTGTGCCCGTCGATGTGCTTCCATGCATAAAGGGCTGCTCCAGTAACACGGTTATTACAGTGGCCTATTGGCTCATTTCCAATCAATAGAACACTCGAGTGCTAATGGAAGGCCAATGAAGTGCTTCCTGGTCATTGCCAACTGCCCTGTGAATGGGGTTTCACTTACGCGGAGGGCTGCTCGCTAGTGCCATGGATTGCGGTCTCCCGAACTGAAGTCTGCTAAAAGCACCGTCACCATCACCTCTCCGCGGTTAATGAAAATGAGTGTCGCCGCTACAGGGGGAAAAGTAAAACAATCATAATTAAAGCCACCTTCATAAGAAATAAAGCGATTGATTCGCGTAAAAAATAAATATCGTGTTACGTCCCAGGTATTCATGCCAACAGTCGTTGCACTATGGTTGGAATTGTTCCGGTCAACGGAATGTCAGATTCCCACGACCGGCTCAGGGTGGTTAGCAGGAGATGAGCACCGCCTCAATGCTCATTTGAGCAGCAAATAAATTTGACTTTTAACAAAAAAAATAGATAAATCTTGAATTAAAGCTTTCGTGACTGCAGGAATTCATATTCGTTGGGTCTTTCGGTAAATACTCTAGGGTTTTGTCGGTAAAGTCGCGTAGATAAAAAATAAACAATAATAATAATAAAAATAGAAATAATAATAGAAATAAAATTATAAATCACGACGTTTCGGAGGCAACACAAGTCTCCGTCATCAGGTGGGACCATCACAGCTAGATTTACTGTATCAAGTGAGGCAAAATTCGGTAAAGCCACGTAGATAGAAAAAATAATTAAAAATAAAAATAATAACAATATCACGACGTTTCAATCGCAACACATGCAATCATCATCTATTTTCACCTGATCACGATTGCTTGTGTTGCGATCGAAACGTCGTGATATTGTTATTATTTTTTCTATCTACGTGGCTTTACCGAAAGACCCAAAGAATATTAACAATAGATACTTACTTGGTTTGCAGAGTACAAAAAAAATCCATTGGTGTCCAGTGCAGGCATCACCATTAAAATGTCAACGCTGATGTTCAAGGCAACCCATGGCCTCACAGCTTCATGCCTCACGAGTTGACACGTAATTCTCATAGCGCAGGGCGATCGCGAAGGTTCTGCGTCTCACAGACATAGTCTGCCGGTTTGCTACGCGTTATCCTGAGGGTGTAATTTTCGGATATTTTTATTTTATTTTGACCGTGACACCAGCGCGTAATGTCCTCTTTTCGAATGACGTCCGGGGATCTTTAATGTCCCCCTGTGAAGACGATGGCGAGTGGCACTTCATGGTTTCGTGCACCAGCAGCGATAACCAGGGCAGCTTGCCGGGAGATTTGAACCGTGAACCTCTGCACAAAGCCATGATTTCATCACATTACATGGCCCCAACTCTGGTCACTGTGCTCGACAACTCTTCTGTTGTTTATAATAATATTCCAAATCGTGCTATTGGTGTCACACTACTGTATAGGCCGTGCTGTATGGCTCACCGATGCGCTTTTTGGTTTGTACCATGTTTACGGTTCCTGATGAAGCTGCCGGCACAACGAGTCAAACGTCGGACATCACGTCAAGGCCAAAAAAAACCCCACATTGGATAGCTAGCTATTGGTGTCGAGTGAAGATGAAGAAAGTCACATTTGGAACTCTGACACCGAGCAGGGCATCAACCTCGTGCCAGAGGATGGCCGACTGCAAGGTGACGTCACAGTGAACTACTTCTGAAGGCCTCTTTCGGTGGCATCGTATCCACGCTCGGTCAAGTTTCAAGCCGATTCTGTGTAACCGAGGCGAGAGCTCAAGAGACCAGGATTGGCGCATTTGCAAGACCACCCTGGGTCACCAAGACGGTGTCGTTACGTTTGACGTGCCGCACCAAGAGAGTGTTTGTCGCATGGCGACCAAACCAAATTGCGAGTTAACTCTCACAACTGGAATACTGCGCACACTCAATTACAAATCAAATGTAATGCGTGGGTTTATGCCCAATAATTTGGTGGTTCACTTAACCACGAAGGTTATCACGGACAAATGTACGACTCGTAAAAAAAGTGTTTGGGTTTGGCGAAGTAATAATCTGGACAAATTTGTGTCTGAAGACCCTTCACCACCCGACATAGCCAAACAAATTAAATAGTCACGAGTACGAGAATCAATTTTATTGTTTCAGCGAATAGTGTCCCAGACAGTATGAAAATAATTGATAAGATTTCAAGTGAAAAATATACATATTCATTATTCTGAATTGTATTTTATATTTATTTACAAAATTATGCGTTCTGTTATTGTTATAGCGACGAGTCAAGAAAAATCTAAGTCTGTGCACTCTTGCCAAATCCTGGCCCAGCCTGCCTCCGCAACTCAACAAACTCTGTGCTCTCAAAAAAATGGGCCATTGCCAGAAACGTTAGCCTATTATAGAACATGTTCAGTTGTAAGGCAGTGTTATTGATGAATGTGGTGAGTTTTGTCGTGATGTTTTTTACAAGGTTAAAGCTTTCAAACTCACCCAACCGCACACTTGGACTGTGCAACGCCTTGATGAAGACAAATCTAGACAGCCATATGCTTGCACCTGCATATCTTACTGAGTCCATTACATCAACAACAACAACCGCCATTCGCCACTAAGTGGCGGTAACGTCACCACGACGCTTGTGCCAGGCCATGTGCACCTTGAGGCCACGTGAAGTGTCGAACGCCCGCTGGCAGGAGGTCACGGGGCAGACCCAGGTGACACGGGTCGACTGAGATGACCGAGATGACTGGCTGATGCACCACCTGTGCCCCCTACTGTGCCAACTTGCTGTGCTTTAGTCACCCGGCGCTCCGCTCGTTGTTGTGAGCGTCGCTCCTCCACCCTCCGTTGTTGTTGGAGGGCGACTGCCTCCAACTGCGCAGTAGCGTCCTTCACGAGCCTCCTCTACAGAGGCCGATCTTGATACCGCTGGTACCGGTCATCGGCAAGTCCACTCAGCTCCACGTCCTCCTGTACCACATCACTCCATCTCTTCTCTAGCCCGCGCCGCGCCCGTTTAGCCCCCTCGATCCGGCCGAACAAAAGCTGTTTAGGCATGCGATGGCTGGGCATGCGGGCTACATGACCCACACACAGCAACACAGCCATTGCAACCAGCCAAGTCTCCCGGTATTTCTGCCAACCTGTCTGATGGCTGGTGCTGGTGATAGAAAGTTGTGTAAAAAAAAAAATCTCCTCTTCAAATTATAGACACAACCTCCGATACAACTTTGGGCCGTGTGCTTACAGAAACACGGCTGCTGTAAAAAAATATTTCTCAAACTCATTCGTTGACGGCCTCTACTTATTACCAATGGGAAAGCTCCCGGAGACTATAAATACATCTCTCGCAAGGGCGACCCGGGTTAACATAAACACAGCAGCAGCATATAGCAAACAGATTGGTATTGCAAATACCACAGCCATACAAGCACAAGTAGGATCTTAACAACTAAAAAATGAATGTTGACATTGGACATATTTGAAAAATCTATATATAAAATACATTTCGATTTAAAGCTTTCGTGACTGCAGGAATTCATCTTCTTGGTTTTTTCGGTAAAGTCACGTAGAAAGGAAGTAATAAAATAATAAAAATAATAAAACATAATAAAATAATTCTCACGACGTTTCGGCCACAACGCAAGCAGCCGTCTTCAGGTGAAACCAGGTCTGTGAAACCAGGTGAAACCAGGTCTGTCGCCTCGACAGACCTGGTTTCACCTGAAGACGACTGCTTGCGTTGTGGCCGAAACGTCGTGAGAATTATTTTATTATGTTTTATTATTTTTATTATTTTATTACTTCCCTTCTACGTGACTTTACCGAAAAAACCAAGAAGATAAAATACATTCAAACGTTTAAAAAAGAGATGTAGCTGCTCACCCCGAGCTATGAATGCTCTGATACGTGCATTGTCCTTGTCCTGCTCGCCTTGTGGTGTCCTCTCGTCTGACACTGGTGAGACTGGGCCCTAGAGAAGGCTGCTGCCTCTGGTGTCGACCAATCAGTTTCAAAGACAACGCCATATATAAGTATAATTATCAGAGCGTGTTTTGTTTGCATGTTCACCACAAGCACTGTGTGTGGTTAGTGCAGACTTGATTCCTCGCAAAAGGTCTCCGTTTGGTGTTTGATGATCTGAACACACCTCGTGTTTTGGTGCCAGAGAAGCGTAAAACCTTTTATTGTTTTGCATACGTGTGGGTCACTTGTCGGTCAACGTACGTGTAAAACGCGCTTAGCTCAATGAAAAAGAAAACATCTGTGGTCTATTTCAGCCTATGGGAGAAAAGTAAAATTAACACAACAACTCAAATTTGTTTTTTGTTGTTGTATCATTTATAAAGGCAAATGCGCAACGAACAGAGTTGAGAACTCTCGGCCCGCCGAGATTGTGAGAACGTAGCGCGGGCATTTTGGCGCGCGCACGCCAGAGTGGGGGGAGCATCCAACTACTACTCTACAACGCGTGATGCCGATTCTAAATGTGGAGGACCCGGAGAAAAATCCACGCGACCACGGGAAGAACATGCAGAGTCCAAATATGCAGGCGTCAGGGTCGGGATCGTACCCGCGGCCTCCTGTACACCAGGCGAGGTAGTTAACATCTCGACACGAGCGAATGTTACGACTCATGTGAGAGTGAGCCAAACATGCCAATGTGCCTTGTGACCTCCGGGTGAGATGCGCAAAAATACGCGTAAACTATTATCATAATCGCTGAAAATATTACGCTGCTAATCACTCAATTGGGCAACATTTTTGTGCTGTCGATTCAAGAATCAAGTGCCAGCGTCTCCCAGCTCACAGGGGCAGTGTGGCCGTGGTGGTCCTTTCCCATGCCAAGGAGCTGACAACCTTCCCGTTGTGTGGAGATGCCCCCCTGATGAACAAACAGCCGAAATGGGAGCGGCACACGGGCAGCATGGCGATGCGGTGCGCTGAAACGAGCGTTACGTAACGGGAGCTCACAGATTAACGAGTTTAATATACGCAGCCGCAACTACCGACGTGGAATGGATAACTAGAATAAAGTTTGGTGGCCTTCATCCGCTTCTCCGATGAGCACGGTTGGCTACATGCAGTGCGAAAGAAGCTCAACATTAACTATTAAACTATAAACTAATTTTATTTTACCAAGTAAGGTCCACTGAAGCTATATAGCTCTTTGTCAGAAGTGACCCGGGCCACAAATGATAGCCCAACGAAGTGGTTTATTGCGTGGAAATTTATCGCAGCCAAAAACTCGAAAACGCGTGTTCATTCTCAATGTGGAGGGAAAAAACCGGAGGACCTGGAGAAAAATCCTCGCGACCACGGGGAGAGAGAGAGACGCCGCAAATTCCAAATATACAGCAGCAGGCATCAGGGTCGGCATCGAACCCACGACCAAACACGTGCCAACGTTGGCTCAACTTTGTCACGATTACTCCGACGAGGATTTACAGGACACACGCAAATCAGATAGATCCATCGACTGCGAAGGAAAGTGAAGGCCATGGCCTTGGCCAGGACACATCCCCGCAAGGAATGACGGCGATTCGGCGAGACTGGAGAAGGAATGGAAGCCCAGGGACGGAACTTCCCACGGCATCCTCCGTTGAGGTGGAGATCATGAAAATCTGCTCAGCACAGGAGCGAAATGGATCGTGGCATCACATGAGCAACGGTAATGGTGAGGAAAGGCCTTCATCCTGCAGTGGATAGACAATGACACATGATGATGATGATGATGATGGTGACGATGATGAAGAAACGCGAGGGCACAAATCGCCACGTTGCGGGGCACACAATGGTCTACTCTTGCACAGTGTATAATAGAAAACAGTCGTGCCTTGCCCAACGCTGGTCTATCGAACGCGTGTTTCAGCGATACGCGGTTTACTTCGTGAGCTATGCTTTCCGGAACGCGGGCTGCGATGTTTTGACTCGATGTGGTTTGACGCTGCTACGATTCTCATCTCGGCGTTGGCAAGTAGTGCACGGTCCCCTTCACCTGTACTCTACACGCTGCGGATGTATGTACGTAGATACGACGTTGAACTTCTTGCGCACCGTACGTAACCAACCGCGCTGAACGGAGGATGAATATCTCATCGCCAACTTTGCGCCCCAACACTCTCACGCGGTCTTGCTCCACGCGTTGTAAACCCCCTCCAGCACCCCCACCAACATCATCAGCTTCATCATCACCATCGTCATCATTGCCATCATCATCATCATCACCATCATCACCATCTTCATCATCACCATATTCATCATTACCATCACCATCATCACCATCATCATTATCACCATCATCACCATCTTCTTCATCACCATCGTCATTCATCATAAGCGAAATAAACATTTTCGGTTTCACTTGTTTCCTTCATGCCATGTTTCTCAATATAATTGCTTTCTATTTACTTGTATTGTGAGCCCGTTTTTATGTTTGGCGGCGACGCTGCTGCACGTGGCCTGCCCGCTAACCCCAGCGCTCTGCAGGTGGCAGCGAGGGTTGGTGAGTCGCCACACAAAATGCTCCGAAATCTTCTTCCCGTGGACGTCGGCGTGCGTGCCGTACCCCGGCTCAGCAGGGGAACGCATTACAACGACACGTGGACTCCATCTGTGTCTCTATCCGAATGAGATAAAGTGTTGCCCTCTTGCGCGCGTGGGTTTTCTTTTTTCCCGGCGCTCTGGTTTCCTCTCATGTGTAAACACGTGTAAACACGCGTGTAAACATAATTAATTTGCCGAACACGCAAACTGAGCAAAAGCAGAGAACCCCAAGTAGCCCAAAGGAGTCCCGGTTCATGAACGTAATGTGGATAGAGAAAGTACTGTATCAGCTGTTCCGCAGATCATAATAAGCATTAACATATGTTCTTTACCCCCTCAGAGCACTATTACAAATAACTTCAACGAGACTAAGATGTTCTTAGGTTTTTTCGGTAAAGTCACGTAGGTAAAAAATGTAAATTAATAAAAGTAAAATAAAAAATAAAATCACGACGTTTCGGAGGCAACACAAGCTTCCGTCTTCAGGTGGAACCGTCACAGCACGATAGCTGTATCAAGTGACTTTACCGAAAAAACCTAAGAATATGAATCCTTGCAGTCACGAAAGCTTCAAATCTAGAGACTAAGATGGCCAAAACATCTTGGCATATAGAGGACCGCAGAGCTTGGGCAACCGTTGGTAGCGGCGGCTCTCCGTCTGTGCCGCTGCTGCCTTCTCGCTTGTCTATGGTTCCTCCTCCTCCTCCTCCTAGCGCCTCCGAGTTGTTCTCTCCCCGTCTCTTTTTTTTTTGTACAAACAGGATTTATTTCGTCTATTAAGAACACCGCGGGAATGGAACAACAATCACACCAACATTGTTGGGAGACGTGGAGATGCCTAAGAATTGCTTAGCGTAAAATCACACCTCGCTAAATTCACAATGCCAAAACCGCGTGAATTAAACATCAAAGCAATATTGTTGGGAACGTGAAAATGCCGACGAATCCCTTAGTGCGGAACCACACCTCGCGAAATTCACAATGTTACGCATTTTTAAATCCTTTATTTTAAGTTCACTTGCTTGCTTGCTTACGACCGTTCAAATCTTTCGGTCGTTTTTTAACCCACTTCCCGTGATCCAATCGAGCTGACATTTTCCACACAGACTCGTTGTGCGTGACAAGTAATGTTCGTGAAAATTTTTTTCCAAAATTTTACACTTTTTAGGACAAAAATATAATATTTAATTACCAATTGCTTAATGCTGCCATGCAATCATCTGACCCATAGGTGGCAGCCATCTCAAGCCAGAGGACGAGAGGACTCTAGCCGCCACGCATATAAAGGATTTATAGTGAAAAACTTTGTTTTACGGGTTCATTTTTCTATCCTCTAAATGCCGCTAAAAAAAAAAATACCTGAGAGCATGGTACACGTTATTTTAACTGACTGTCTCTCTCCACGAGGCCGAGAAGTGTACTGTATACCGCGTGGCGGTGTCGGCGCGGTACAAATCGCACATCACAGAGCTGATACGGAGCGGTGAAGAGCGCCACCCTCGCAGCGGCAACGCAGCCGTGACGGGCACAAGATCCAGACTCCACTTGCAGGCAGCCCTTGACGTGCCCCGGTCGGGCGCGAAAGGAGTTCAAATTCCTTGGCACGCGGCTGAAACGCTCCACGGTGTTCCGCGTCACGGCTTTACAACCCTCGCTCGTATCTGATTCGAGTTAGGCGGCCGTTAACATTCAAAGTGTTTTCTAAAAATCGCCCTTACGATCGGCTGCTGTGGCAAAACATCAAAATCTGCAGCTAAATTCTCGCAGATGAACGTACACGTAGCTCTGGCACCGTGGTGGCGGTGGTGGTAGTGGACTGGGCAATCAAGGGCGCGTCGGGGACAAGGGGTTGGTGGATCAACAAGAGATCATCGACTGCGTGAGACTCCCAACCTTCTGGGCTGTACATCGATGGATTATTGAGTCCTATCAGTGCAGAGCCTTGAGTGTTGTTATCCTCCTCTGACATCCACAATGGGGGGAAAAAGGAACCCCAGTTCTCTCCCACACTCAGAAAAAACACGCATCAAGGAACCGGCTAAACATCCCAGTGTAGAAACCTCCAGAAACAAAAAGTCTTCCCTGGTTAATCATCAATGATTGCTCTTTTATGCAACCAGGGGAGCATCGTCGAGTCTCAAGACTCGTCTCCAGGAGGGTCCTGCTACAGTGGGTTGTTTTGCTCAAATTTACGTTGACGGCGACCTATGACAAGAGGACTAACAATGCAGTTCTTCAGCTGATACAGTAATTTTGCTGTGACGGTTCCACCTGAAGAAGGAGGATTGTGTTGCCTCCGAAACGTCGTGATTTAATTTATTTACATTTTTTACCTACGTGACTTTTACCGAAAAAACCAGAGTATCTTCAGGGGTTGTTGGTGGGTTTTTTTGTTGACATAATAACAACAACCTCCATTCGCCACTAAGTGGCGGTGACGTCACCACGACGCCTGTGCCATGCTATGTGCACCTTGAGGTCACGTGAAGTGTTGACATAATGCACACACACACAGGCCGTGTGCACAGAAAGCACACGTTATTGTGTGTTGCCTGAAACTTGTGGTATTTCGGTCTGCACTGATGTTTCTGTTCTGACGATGGGTTCCTTTTCGGACTTTCTCAATGGGGACGTTCGGCAGGTTGACACTGCGCAAGTTTGGCGCTTGAGGCGGAAGCAGATTCACCTGGAGAGAACCCGCACCAACGAGGACACAACAAAACGAGACAGCATTCTCGTCACGCGATTGGTTCAACATTTAATACTGGTAGGAACCTCCTGGTTACACCAGCCCACAGGGGATTATTGTGTCCGTCGTGCAGGGAGGGGCTGGGTGGGGAGGGGAGGGTGGGGAGGGGCTAGGTGGGGAGAGTGGGGAAGGGCTGGGTGGGGAGGGTGGGGCTGGGTGGGGGGTGGGAGAGGTGGGGCTGGGTGGGGAGGGGTTGGTCACCCCGTGGTGCCCTTATAAAACTCAACGTTTAACCTACTCACGCCGGCTTGTGCCCGCCCTCAGTCTGCCATATTTGCGGAAGACACCACGCCGCAGTTGACCCTGGCCATTGACCGAGCAACCCAACGTTCCTACCAGCTCCCTCCGCAGGACAATGTGTTTCGTGTCGCCATCTCCCGGCTGCTTCACAGCCCAAACCCACAACTCCTGACCTTCCCAGGAAGTCTCCCATCCAGATTCCAGCCAGGCTTAACTACCCTTAGCATCCGAGATCGGATGGGGTGGGGGCACACTCGGGGCGATTTGGTCACGACGATGAAAACAGAGCGCTCACGGAGAAAGCGATGAGTTCAAATCCCGGTCAAGTGTCTAATGGCCTTATCTCTACCTCTCCAAGTGCTGTGAGGAAGAGCAGCTGCACGAAACGTCGCCTATTATATACGATTCATTTTCAAGGCCACAGTGTGACTGACAAATACTTTGAGGTTTGTTTGATTGTTTGTTGTTACTTGCCCTGTGGGGGTTGATTAAAAAAACAGCCACGTTTGCCTGTAGTCAATTGCTGTCCGACAAACAACACCGTCCCCTTCCATGGGAATGTGGAATGCAAAGGCTGCCGATGAAAATGAACATTTCCCCTTGCTCGTATATGAGTGGGAGAGGCCCCCCTTGACTGGGCCTCGCTCTGACCTTCATGCTCCCAGCTCACCGAAGCAGACTCACTGTTAGGACTGAGTGGGTAGCCGTGAATGGGTCGGCATATGTGAGCGTCTCTCGGAAAATGACAGTGCCATCACGTACGCATCGGACTCTACTGGACACAAACGAAGCGCACACTGCTTTAAACGCGGGGCGGTGCGTTACCGTGTTCTTGGAGCGAGCGTCTGTACGGAGAGATCAACCCTTTGCCATTCCGAGACGTCTGTAAGTTGCAGGGTGGGTGCCCCGTTCACCGCTGACTCTCGTAACGCGTAAGCGGTTCGGTTCGGCGTTAATTTTATTTAGAGAGGCCGTAGCGCCGCTGTTTTTAAAGACGTTGTTACTCACCGCAGAGAACCGTAGCGACACGACCGCCGCTCTACGCCAGCTGGCGCCAAACTGCGCCACACGCCCCTACCGCAATGGGCCTTTTACTTCCGATTACGAACAGAATCGATTCCGTCATCGGAATGGAATCGGAAGAAAGCTGGATGACGTACGTGTACACGCCATCGGAATGTGAAAATGGCCGATTTGTGAATATTAATTGCAACATTAACGGGCTACACTGCGTACACAAATAGAGGTTACTGGATATGGGCGGTTAACTGGTCAGGGCGGATATGTGACGGACGTGCGATGGCAGTGCACTGGATATACGAACGCTGCTTCTGCGGTATATCGCGAAAACATGTTTTACTTTATTGGTACCTTCAAAGTAACATCAAGCGTTCTCTGAGATTTAATCTCTTGTACGGCCATGCATAAATAACGCTCTGATTCGAGACACATTTTTCTTACGCGGGGAAAGATTCGGATTGCTGCGGGCAAGTTTCACCCCACCTCCCCCCCCCCAAAAAAAAGTAAAATTAACGCTCGCGCGCGGACTCCGGAATGTCTCCTTGCAAACCAAGACGGGAAACACAACGCGGCTTGGACCATTACCACAAATCACAGTCCCCTTTCGTTGGCGTTATTAAACTATTTTATTGCACGTGCAATTTAAATTTGATATGTGAACGTAAAACAAGTGAAACACTTATTTTTTTATTGTTTCGGGGAAATTCTCCAACAAGTAGTTTTTTTGTACGCGCTATGCCGGGCTGAATCATCATCATCATCAACAGCAGCAGTAGCCATGATCGATCCACTGCTGGATAAGGGCCTCTCCGAAGCTGTGATCATTTATCGCGAAGCCTGCAATACAATCCACTTAACGCTTGCGCCACGAGCTGATTTTCACCGCTCCATCTCAACGATGGACATGGTTCCCGGGTGCGTTAGCGTTCTTTGGCTGACACTCCTTTGCCCGCACGCCATCGTTCGGTGATTAGGTGCTCATTCACGGCGCTTGCCGGGCGGAACAGGCCACAATGACGTGCCTATACCACGATTCAATTCAAAATCATTGCCATGCTTACGATGCACGCAACAGATGTTGCATTTTACGATTGTACTCTTCACGTGTGTCCATATCAATTATCCCGCGAAATGTTACACATGCACAGCGCTCGGGATATGTGAACTGAATCCAGAGCCAAAATTGTGATCATTCATCGAATCGTGGAAGGTGGCTGTGCATCGTTGCTTTCCGAAAATACTCTTGGGTGAAATTTCGATTTAAAGCTTTCGTGACTGCAGGGATTCATCTTTTTGGTTCTTTCGGTAAAGTCACGTAGAATGGAAACAATCTCACGACGTTTCGGCCACAACGCGAGTAGCCGTCCTCAGGTGGAGAGCAGGTCTGTCGAGGAGACAGAGTCTGAATGACAAGCCCCAGGCTTGGAGCGACTATTTAAGCTGGGATGGAGGGGGGAAGAGGTGGTCACGATCGTCCCTCTTAGGCCGTCATCATCGTTCTGCTGCCTCCTCGTCTCTCCGTTGCCGCTACTATCGCAGTCGTCCCCGTTGCTCTCGCGAGTCGCATTTGTTGACTCTGCCCCTGATGTGGAGAGTATGGCCGCTCTGCCTCATCGCTACTGGCCCATCCAGCAGGTTCACCACAGGGCAGTCCCACCCAACCATCCCCCCATCGCACGCCTCAGTTTGTCCAAATCCCTTCCTTTATCAATCTTTCATCCTCATATAACCACACGTTAAGCGCTGTCCCCTCGTGTGCGTGGGGTTGCTCTTCCCATAGGCCAAAAACAATCCTTCATGACAGTGTTCTTTACTCACTTTCAGCAGGTGGCCACTTTCGCCGATAAGACATCATCGGTGTGAGGGCTGCCACACGTTTGAAGCCACTGGGGTGTGACAACGCGACGGGGTGTTTTCACATTTGTGTGCTGTCAGGGGCCGCACTAAAGGCCATCAGGGTCCACCAGCAACCCACTATGACATCCCGATGCATGGTCCTTCTGATAAAGAAGCTTCAATAATAATAATAGTTCAATTTGTAACGCGCGCAAATTTGCAGACATAGTGGCCGCAACTCAGAGGCGAGTGTACGTTTAACTTATTTCGCACCGCACGTAGCCAACCGTGCTCATGTATACCTGGGATTATGATTCTAATTTAAGAAGATCGTAACTTCCCACCATGAGCTACGCTTAACTTAGAAGTAGTTATTTCTGACTGCCTGCCATTATACGCTTCGGTGCCTCTGCATAGCAGCTGTGGTCAATAAATACACGCATTTCCTGGAAGAGATTCACAATTCAAAGTGTTGCCATTTATATTCATAGCCCTGAGCCAGTGGTTGGAATTTACACATTCCTATGGCAAAGGCCAGTGACCCACCCATACAACACCCACTGTTTACCTCCCACAATGTGATACTCAATTTAACCCACCCAGAGGGATGATGGTCGAGTTGGGTAAAACGTAGATAATTTCTGCTCCTCCAAGTGAAATAAATACCCGACTACATGTGTACTAAACATGATATATTACGCGCGCATTCTTTACTGCGTGTAGTTTTTGCGCTGGGTTATATACGTGTGTACGGTGCAATTTAAATCGGGTATTCAGCAGATATTTAATATTCAGCCCTTGGCCAATCAACTGCTAGGAGAAGGTTTCCCCATGCCGTGTCGTTCATTGGGGTTGCTTGACCATACGTCACTTACGCCAGTGAAGGCAGGAGGCCCAGGAATGATTCAGAAATCAATTGCCACTGATGTAGGTTGCGGCTGGGAATCGAACTTAGGATTTCAGGTCCATAGCAAAGAGTGCCACCACTGCCCCACAATGTAGGCGGCAACACCTACAATGCACGGTGGCCGCCCATCAACGCACTGTCCAGGCTCGACCCTTGCTTAGCTTCCGATGACCAATGAGATTGGAAGTTGATTGAGCAACACTGCACCCCTCCACCGAGATTCACGAGGATCCCAGCGATGGTGCCCCACCACCACGCCCCTAACTCTGCGGAGCCACGCTCCAGGCTCCGACCCCAGGGCGACCCCCCAGGGATGCACGGGGCCCGGGACCCTGGAGTTCCCTGCCCTTGGAGGTGAGGGACTCGGAGTCTGAGACGGAGACTTGAGATGGAGATTCCGGATGGAGACTCGAGATGGAAACTTGAGATGGAAACTTGAGATGGAGACTTGAGATTGAGACTCGAGATAGAGACTTGAGATGGAGACTTGAGATTGAGACTCAAGATGGAGACTTGAGATGGAGGCATGAGATTGAGACTGAAGATGGAGGCATGAGATGGAGGCATGAGATGGAGACTTGAGATGGAGGCATGAGATGGAGACTTGAGATTGAGACTCAAGATGGAGACTTGAGATGGAGGCATGAGATTGAGACTGAAGATGGAGGCATGAGATGGAGACTTGAGATAGAGACTCCGGATGGAGACTCGAGATGGAGGCTTGAGATGGAGTCTCGATACGGGGTCATGAGTCCCGGCTGCAGACTCCACCGCCTGTTTAGCACAGTAGCCTCCTCTCTCTCTTTCTCTACCTAGTTTCTAGAGTCTCTCTTCCTGGTCCTCTGAGATCCATTGTTTAAGGGCGCTTTAAAAATAAAAATGCATGATTATTATTCCGTGTGATTTGGCCACAGGCCAGCAGTGACGAGAGTGAACATCTAAATCGCTTAGAGCTGATCCTCTCAAGAGTTGCTCCTCACAGTCCGTACGAAGTCTCAGACGATCGGAGTACCCTCCGTACGCACCGGAGCAAGCGACGAGGAGAGCGGCACGCTGCGCACTGCGCATCGCGATCCGCATCCACCGCCCCACGTGGCCTCCGCACTGCGCCACCGCCCGGCGTACGGCACCACCACCACCGCTACCGCCCCCCACCTTGGCACACACGAAACGCGCAGCGCGCGCATCCCCGGGAGGCGGCGGGGTACCGCAGCACTCGACGTCTAACAAAGGCCGTCTTTGTGCCTTCAAACGTAACCACCCCCCCACCCCCCCTTCCCCCCCCCCCACCTCTGTTCGGTTCGAACATCCCACCAGCGGTTTCCAATCCGTCGCGTCCATGCTGCGAGGGCCGGTTGCGGTGTTTAGTTTTGTTGTGAGTGAGCCGTCTGTTTCTCGTCACCCATCTTGTGCACGCAGCACGCGTGCCGGACATGCAGCCTCTACACAAATCATCATAATTCACAGTCCTCTCGCAATCCGCTGCGACTCTTTACTGACCCGAGAAAGCCTCGGCGAGTGCAACGACTATATTTAAGGAAGGGACCCGGCCGCTTGGTGACGTTCGGCCAGTCCCGGTCACGGCCGTTTGGCTCCAAGTTGCGAGGAAACCGAAGAGGCCGGCGAGATCCCCACCAATGCCGCCACCACCACCACCACCACCGCCATGTGTACGTAGGGAGGGAGGGGAGTCACACTCCTCAGCACTGCCACCTCCCGGCCACTTATACGTCCCACGCCCGCAACACCTGGCAATCCCTGTCGGACACCGATCGCATTACTAGCCAGGCTCAAAGTAAAAAAAGTGCTGCTTAGCTTCTGTTATCCGACTTGGCCCAGGTGGCGCATTGATGGCCGTGTCGTTGCGTTTGTGCAAACTCCACGTGCAGGAAAAACCCAGAAATCCCAGGGGAACAGTGCGCAAGATCAGCAACCTCAGAACCTTTATCTTTATTTCACCTGGAGAAATCCGATGAGCGACGAAGCTCTTTTTCACAGATGTCCAGTAGCCAGTGCCCCCCCCCCCCTACTGGAGGCTTTCACGCTCTCCTGGGTAGAGGGTGGTGGGGTTGAGAACCGCCACCCGTAAGGCCGACGCGATGAGGGCAGGATCCGTCGAGAAGAAGAAGCGAGCACGGACGTCACCGCGCGCCACGTCAGAGCCGGGTCATCGCCACGGCTCGCCGCCGCCACCGTTCGGGGTCGAGGGTCACGCTCGGCGCGTCGGTGTTCGCGGCATGACCTGACCCCCGCCCGGACGGCAAGCCGGACAGACCGTCGAGCTCCGGCTTGCTTTGCGGGTACCCGTTGGATACCCACTGCCCCCCGTGAGTATCTGACCCGATGCCGGACACGAGTGAGGCAGTGTCGCACCGTATCACGCCGTGCCGCGCCATACCTGTGGATGGTCTCCTCCAGCTGCTTGGAGCGCTGCTCGTTCTCCGCCAGCTGGTTCTTCACGGCTTCCTGCTCCTCGGCCGAGCCGGCCGGCGCTCCCTCCAGGAGCCAGCGCTCGCGCAGAACCTTCGTCTGCACGGCGCAAACACGCGGCCACGAGCAGCCACACGGAGCACACGCAGCAACGGAAGGTGGCATCAGCAAAAAGAATAAAGAATCAACGGGGGCCCCGTATCTGGCTCCACACCTCTGAGTTGGCGATAGAACAATGCGCTCGACAATTAGCGAAATAAGCGCCCATTAGAAATGGTGTTAGCATTATATTCATGAAAAACATTGAGAGAAACGTAAAGGTTCAGCTCACACGACTGCTTCCGGAAGGGCCTCCACTCGAGCAACCTCTGGAGGGTATTTGGTCTACTCTTGCAGGGTTCGCAGACGCGTTGCAAGCGATGGTCGTACCCACACTTTACCCCATCCCACGTGACCTGCAGATTTAATACAGCACTGGCTGGGTGGACAGAGAAACCTGCACCAGCCCTTACGGATTACATTTTGGTCTACTCTTCCACGCTTGTCAGAAGTCTTGGAAGGGTGGGAAGTTCCTACACTTCAACCCACCGAACGCGACCTGCTGAACGATAAAGTGTTCTGTGGCTATTTATACTGCTGGACGGACAGAGCTGAAGCGGTTCGAACGATACTTGCATCATTGATTCAACTGCAACGCAGCGATGACGGCACAACAGCGTAGCAACGGCGTAATAGCCATCATACTAGAATTGCGATCCAGATATGTGCTCGTTGTCTTTGCTCAGTGTTTACATTGGAAATTCTAGGCGCTAAGCAGAGGCCTCGAATTGCGACTCACGCTGGAGCATTGACAGCACGTGCGGTGCTGGGGACGATCGTGTTTCGACTGTCATCGGACCGTCGCGTGAAAGAGAGTGGGGCACGATTGTGGAATTCATCCGCACCTCCGATTAGCACGGCTGGCTACGTACGGTGCGAACGAAGTTCAAGGTACATACAAAGAACAGTGGTGCTGTCAATCCACTTGAGCAGAAATGTATTGTGGGTGCGTCACGTGACTATACAAACGGTACATGCTGGACAATCACAGTTGTGTGAAACAAATAAGGCAAGAGACAACAGCAATTACAATGCCTGTAATTGGAACTACTTTTAATGGTGTGAACTACTACGTTTTAATTTCACCAGGTAAGGCCAACTGAGCTAATCAGCAATTTTTCAGAAGCGACTTGGCCACGAATGATAGCTCAACGAAGTGGCTTATCCCGTGGACATTTCTAGCAGGCAAACTACTCTAAAGCATTCACCGATAGCTGCTATGAGCCAATTGCTTTCTCTGGGTTTGTACTGCGGTTGAACATATCCAACCGACGATTGCTGTTATAAGATCATGAATCCCAATCCCGGTCGGGAGGGATGCCAGCCCATCTTCCCTCTGGCCTCGTCAAGTTGCGCATCGCGTTGATGGAAGCGGACGGCGCCCAACGGATCGACGCTTCGCTTTGGCGTGAGCCCTCGGGGGAATGTGACCCTTCGGAGAAACCGTAGCGACCGCTGCACCATCCATCGGCGCGCACCATTTGGATAACTGCGATGCCCCGGGAGAATTGCAGAGATAAACTGGGGGTGGGTGGGGGTGTAGGGGGTGTGTTGTGACGCGCAGCAGAGGACAAGTTTCTCAGTAAAACAAATAGTATCCGGCGCTAATGAATCTGGCGAACACACACCAAAACGCAGCACGACCGCCCATATAAAGAATGAAATTGCCGCTTACACAAACACGGCCGTTCACCGCGGATAAATGCGGCGAAATGTCGTAAAAACTTATTGCGCGTGACACAAGAAAAACTGAGTTAATCTAAGAACTTTAGAAATATCTTTCTTTTTGTACACAAGTGATCTTAACCTCGGCCTTCTTAGGGCAGTGAATGATTTCGGCAACATTGATTCAGTAATAAAACGTCTGTGCACCGGTTCAACGTGCAGTGTCTCATCAGCAAGTCCAGCTTACTTGATAGAACTGCTGGTGAACTTGCCAGATGTTAAAGACAAGGACCTCCTCTCGAAAACTAGGACCTCTAGTTTGATGAAAATTCATTCGTACAAAATCTTTCCGAAAGTGGCTTAAGGCACCCAATGCAAATGAACACCTTCGCTTTGTTAAGATAACACGTGGAGATATTCGTGAGCTCCCGAGTGACTGGTTTTCTAAGAAGGCTTAATAAGATGAACATTTCTTAAAAATGCCTTTTACACCCATGTCCTATGGCGGCTACAAAAATCTGAAAACCCACACTTTCAAATGGTCAAAAATGCGTGGGAGTACCCACTCACAGGCAAAGACCAAGATCCCCCGTATAGCCTTTTCACACACTGTCGGGGCAAGTGCTGTTCGCGAGCACCTATGAAGACCGGCACCACACGCGAGGGGGTGGGTGGCCAGCACCACGCCTGGCCTCATTTGTATCCCCAGTGGGTACTCATTTGAGGTTGAGTCGACCTAGGGGAGGTCCAGGACCGGCTCCGATAATCGTCACTGTTGTTGGCCGTGAGCGGGAATCGAACCTGGGTCACTGTGTTCGTAGTGCAGTGTGCTAACCACTGCACGACCGCTCCCCACAGACACACACATAGATATACAGTACACAGACAGGCGCACAGACACACAGACGACATACTTATGAATATATTTATCAGCATGAATTAATAAACAATAAGACTGCATGTAACGATGCACATTTCAATCAAGTCAAAATGTTTTCCCAAGCGCAAACGAGCACTGGGCGACGGCTCATCTTCAATTTCCGTGGCTTCTAATCAGCGGTTGGAAACTCCACGTTACCGTGACAGGGACCAGCGTTCTCCATTATGACCACCACAACTGACTTTAAAACAATGGCAAGACAAAAATAAAACCAGCAGCCTGAGCGGCGTGCAGCGCGTGACAAACCACGATGGACTGCGACAAATGCGCGAAAATAAAAACCGAACAATATAAACGTTTTGGGGTTGCAGACAATGGCCACTTTTGTTTGCAATATCAACATCTGGGCAGGAAATGTTGCATGAGGCTGAAAAAATGCTGAACACATGTGCAAGGGGCGAATGTTAAAACCAGCAGCTCATTCTCCAAATCCCCCCCCCACCCCCGCAACAAATGGAATGCCCCAAAGACGACGCAGCACCTGCACGACGTTAGCCAATCACAGCTTGCGGAACGTTCCATTTGTTCATTTATAGGGGTGACGCTGGTTCTCGTCCGTGGCATTGCTTCTTGATATAAACTGTAATAATAAGTTGAAGTGTCTCAAACGAGAGGTGATGCCCGTGTCCATTGGCAAGCCCTGGGTCAGTGGCAGTGGTCACGTCCCCCCCATGATCTGAGTCTCGTCCCGATCCACCAGTGGTAGCGAGAGAGAACACACGCAAACGAAGCAAAGGGAGATTATCCCAAGTAGCTCAAGGGGCTCCCGGTTCACGAACGAAATTGAATAGAAAAACTTCATCTGCTGATACTCAGATCCTAATAAACATAAGCGATCGCAATTTAAATAACTGGAATTCGCCTAAGATGGCCAAAACATCTTAATATATAGAGGACCACAAAGCTTTGGCAATTGTTGGCTGTTTTTACCTTAACCATCTCGTCTGTGGTTCCTCCTCCGAGCGCTCCAGAGTTGTCCTCTCTCTACTTCACGAGCGAGCGAATACAGTACCGTGCAGCGCGTTACAAGTTTGAAGTTATTATCTTTAACGAGTGTTAAGCCTCACCCCGTTGGACAGCGATAACTCATTCACGCTCTTAGCCTCAGTTTGCAAAACGCACACAACACGTGGTTAGCTTTTTATTTATTTTGTCTGAGCCCGGCTCTGCTTTGAAAGTCTTAATTGGATGTTTACTACGCGGGATATATTTATATATCTATTTTAAACAGGATAATGGGGGGGGGGGGGCAGCTGGTGTCTGGACGAGAGAGGTACTCTGGGGAAACCCAGAAGTCGTTCTGGCCCCGTGCCTCCGCCATGGCCATTATGAACTCCCCAGGACGCCACCCATGTGACACAGACGGCGTGAAAGTAAAAACGGACGATTTAGATTTTAGATAAACACTTGAACCTTTTCGTTTTTTTCTTCTTGGTTCTATCGGAAAAGTCACGTAGAAGGAAATAATAAAATAATAAAAATAAAACAATAAAATAATTCTCACGACGTTTCGGCCACAACACAAGCAGCCGTCTTCAGGTGGAGAACAGGTCTGTCAAGGAGACAGAGTCTGAATGGAACGCCCCAGGCTTGGAGCGACTATTTATGTTGGGATGGAGGGGCGAAGAGCGTCTTGACAAATAATTTGCATATCAAGAGGAATTTTGCATATTTATGGGAAATGCAGAGTCGCGGTCAACTCGGCAAGACAAGCAATCTGCGGCCGCCACCCGACAAATAAAATCCACATTCCCTGCCATGGGAATGTGGAACTTCCAAAAGCTCGGGCCACCAGTGGAGGGGAACACTGCCGCAGTTGTTCATGTCGGCAGTGGGGCCACTTTGGCTGTGGGTGGGTGGTGTTGCAGTGTCCCACGATCCAATGTCAGGAAATGGCAACAATTGAATTACAGCCTCTGACACATCGTAATCCCGTGACACTCACGGCAAGCAAAAGAGACATCGCCAGTGATTTGTCTCCAGACATTTCGTTGTATGTGGACACTGGTGATTACGTGTGTGCTGTGTGTGTGTGTGCTGTGTTTTGTTATCGTGTACGGTGAAGTGGCGGCGTAGTTGGTGGTCAGCGCGCTGCGCTACGAATCTGGAAACCTGCGATTGATTCCCAGCCACGGCCAACATCATTGGCAATTATCACCAACCCCCCCCCCCCACCTTTAATATGAATGTTGGTCGCGAAATCCCACGTGTGAACTTCTTCTCCGAACCTAGGTTGCCTAAAAATGAGCGCCTGGTGCGTTGTGTTTAGACGCCACCAACTGGGGAGACAAATACGGCCGGGTGGTGCTGGACAAGAGCATTTCCTCGTGTGGCATAGCGGCCCCCAGAGTCCTTGCCCCAACATTCCACGTTAGGCAATAAAGGGGGGGGGTCTTAGTATTGTTTGTCTTTGTTATTTTTATAAAATAAAAAAACTGCTCCCAGGCTCCTCGCTGTCTCTGCTGCCAAACATCTCCCTGCCCTGCCGGAAATTACTCACTCGCCACTCTCTCTCGCGCGCACACACCACACACGCTCTGTGTACGACGGTGATTGCCCGTCTATTTTGAAGCCACACCTCCGATTGCGCTGGCAAAGCAAAAGCGCCCATGCCACCACACGCGCACACCGCACCACAACAACAATGCGGTACAAACCATAAAACGATTAAAAGAGAATGAAATCTATATGCGTGCATTATTGATGCACTTTCCTCATCGATTTTTTTTGGAGCGGGCAAATACAGTGGGGGCTGACACAGCTGCAGACATCATTAGAAATCTGTGAAGGCCGCTTGCTGCCCACTGCAACAGGTTGGCGATGAACAGAGGCGCAGTCGGTCATCGAAATACCGCACGAGTTCCGGGGGTAGTGTGCCTCGGTACAGACGTCTTCTGAACAAAACCACGCGCGCACTCACTCACAGCGGGATGCTGGAACTCGTCACATCGCGCGGAGGATCGCTCCGACGAACAAAGTGGTTCCGCGGTTCGGTTCGCGAGCACAACCGAACGTTCGCGAGTCGGATGGTTGAACATAACACGACGTCTTTGGGTGGTTCGTTCCTAAGTGCGGATGTTCGTTAGTCGGACGTTCGTATATCGGAGACTGCCTGTATTGGTTTGTACATGTGTAGTGGGTTCAACCGAGTCGCAGACGTACTCTTGGAGGCAACACATCTATTTAACACCAACACACGGGGTAACTGCCCCCTAACAGAATAACAGCCTATGGCGGTGACCACCAGGCTAACTACGCTAATTACAACGTGACTAGCTACAGCGGACCGGACCACAGCTCGCGTCCAGGTCCACGTGTTGGAGACTCTGTAGGACGTAGAACGTTGACGAAGGTTTCTTGAAGATGAACAACAACGCCGGCCCCTCTGGGGGACCCGGCTTATATCCTCTGCGGCGTGGCTGGCTCCGCCCTTGGCCACGCCCACCTTCCAGAACCCTCGAGCAGGATCTCGACCCGGACCAAGTGACCACCCCTCGCCCCCCACTTGGGGACCCTTTGTCGACTCAACCGGTTACGTGTCCTCTCGGGTCAACCAGAGTGCATGGCCCTCAGTAACCCCTTCCCTATGGCCAGCACTCTCACACCCTGTCCTGTAGGGGCTGGCACTGCACGCCAAGCGTGGTGCCATCAATCAGCGCTCATAGGGCCCCTCTAGGGCCGGTACTGTACAGTGACATCCCGCGATGTCACTACACGTGATCAAATAACAGGGCTGTAGCATTGCTTTGCTAGCTGTTCAGTTTTAAACATTTTAGGAAAGCACTTTAAAAATATATATATAAAAATTGGCTTCCCCACAAAATATTCCATTATACGCGGGACAGTGCATATCCGCCCCCGTAATTTCGAGACGCTGTAATCCACAGACGTTTGGGCATCGGTGGCGAGTCTCTGGGGACGAACGTCAAGTGAAGTCAGTGTCCCCGCGTCCAAACGAGCATTGGAACGACTCCATCAGTGTGTTCTTGGTTCTTTAGGTAAAGTCACGTAGAAGGGAAATAATAAAATAATAAAAATAAAACATAATAAAATAATTCTCACGACGTTTCGGCCACAACGCAAGCAGCCGTCCTCAGGTGAAGAACAGGTTCAGACTCTGTCTTCTCGACAGACCTGTTCTTCACCTGAGGACG
>CM025644.2:1735485-1745742 GCA_014621495.2 Entosphenus tridentatus | reverse complement strand
TTTCGGCCACAACGCAAGCAGCCGTCCTCAGGTGAAGAACAGGTTCAGACTCTGTCTTCTCGACAGACCTGTTCTTCACCTGAGGACGGCTGCTTGCGTTGTGGCCGAAACGTCGTGAGAATGATTGTATTATGTTTTATTTTTAATATTTTATTATTTCCCTTCTACGTGACTTTTCCGAAAGAACCAAGAAGATGAATCCCTGCAGTCACGAAACTTTAAATCGAAATCCATCAGTGTGTTCTGACCCGCCAGTGAAAAACTCCACATTCCTGTAACAGGGGCCATTATGTCTGCAGGAGAAGGAGTTGTGCTCACTCTATCGATCCCAGAGCAATTACGGGGCTTAGGTGACCCGTGACCTTGCGGCAACTGTAACCCCAGCGTCACACGGCTGGTCACGGGTCTTAAAGGGAGCCCGTTAATATTTAAAGTGCGTTGTTTAGAGTGTCGCCTTCACAAGCAATTTACTCCAACGGCTATCCATCAGCTAACATCTCCCTTTGGCAACAGCTTTTTTTTTAAGATCACTTAATAGTTTGTTTTTCCACAGGGAGACACCACTAATGTTCTGTTGGAAAAAAACAAATTTTTTTAAACAGCTCCCTGCTGTTCAAATGCTATGAGATGTGAGAACGTGAATAATAATAATTAGGGTGGTTGTTTGTTTGTTAGAAGGTAGAAAAAAAAGTACTTTACTTTTGGTTTTGGTTTGCATCAGAGGTGACAGCCCAAACCTTATCGAACCGGACTAGGGCAACATATCAATAATTACAATATCAGAGGGAGAGACGCTGACAGTCAAATTACACGGCTGCCTTGCATTTTTCGTTTTATGATCATTTTTCTTTTTTAATATGGGTGACCCAGCGGTGACCCAGCAGTGGCCCAGCAGTCGCCCAGCGGTAGCTCAGTGGTGGCACAACATTAGCTCAGCGGTGCCTCAGCAGTAGCTCAGCAATGGTCCAGCAGAAGGCCAGTGGAGGCCCAGCGGTGGTTCAGCTTTCGCCGCCTGTGACACAAGTTTCAGAGTTCTCAAATTCCAGCGGCTGACCCCGGTTAGAACTTGCGGGGTGTAACAACGCTCGCCCTCTGCTTCACGGCGGACGTTAAAGATTCCGTGACGTCACTCTCAAGAAGCTGGCATCGTGTGCTGGCGTCTCGAAACTCCAAATTTGTCAAGATTTAAGAAATTGCACCGCGCATTCCCTCAACTGGAGTTTTAAATGGCAGCCACCGCCCGCCCTCCCTGACTGCGAAAAACTTGGCAGGACCCTCCTGAAAAAGAGTCATGAGATTCAGCGAGGCCTTCATGGAAAAAAAACAAGCGGAAACGGACCAAACATTAGCTCGAGATTTGAAGCTTTCGTGATTCATACTCTTAGGTTTTTTTTTCCGGTAAAGTCACGTAGGTAGAAAAAAATAAAAATAGAATAAAAATAATAGAAGTAATAATAGAAATAAAGTTATTACTTCTATTATTTATTTTATTTTATTCTACCTACGTGACTTTACCGAAGAAAAAAAACCTAAGAGTACAAACATTAGCTACGTATGGTGCGAAAGTCAACATACGTACGTGCATACTCCCAAAATATATTGTTGAGCAATTTCATTTCAACGACAGTGCTGTCAGCACTTGCTAACCATGTCTTCATTCCAGGTCGTTTACTGACAGGAGAGCCACTCGGCTACCACGAGTGAACACCCTGAGAATTACATTGCAGGTCACGGAAATGATCACTTAAGGATTTGTTTTACCAAGATACCTAAAATAATTGCCTTAAACTGCTCAAAGGAGTAAAATCTTAGTTTTAAGACAGTTTTTCACGTGTATATGAAGGTTATTTCCATAACTATGGCTGAGCCAACATATAATGTGCCTGAAAGATGACATCACAAAACGACGATCACTCTGCCTCGCTGGCCTCTCTACGCACCGTGAAAAAGGGCCAATGACCTAAACGTCCCCTATTATATACTTGTTCTTTTTAAGGCCACACCGTCTTATTGACGAATGACTTTTATGGAGAGAATTATGGAGTTGTTTTTGTTATTTGTGCTTCAGCACCACTGCCAACGCAGCAGCATCGCCAAATAATAATCCCTTGGTTTTTTTTGCACAAAACAACAACTGCAATTGCCTCATCGAACACCAATCTGCGAAGATCTTTTTTGCAATATTTTTGCCTTGCAAACTCCGTTATCGTCAAGGCAATCAAACCATTATGTTCAGTTTCTCAGAGCTGGAATCTAACAAATGAGGCAACGACCCTCAGTGAAAAGGTAAAGGTGGCAGCCCTGCAATTGCTGGCTCACGCCTCCACGGCAGGGAGCTCTAGACGAGCCCGTGTAAAGAGTACTTGGCCTGCTCTTCCACGCTGGCCAGATATCTTGGGGGAGGTGGAAATGGCCACACTTTACCCCACCACACGCAACCTGCCAATCAACAAACTGTGTTGTACCCATTTATACTGTTTGCTGAACAGGATGAGGTGGGGGGTGTTTAGAAACTCGCGCTCATGAACACACAAAGTGCCCTTGCCAAAAATGAACCACAACTCCTCGCCAAAAAGCGTCAACCATCACCGCGCAAACTCCGGTCATCCTCGCAGCAGCAGCGGCAGCAGCAGCGGCTTTTGGCTACCCATCGAACAAAGGCGGGCACCGCATCGCGCGCTTTCAGATGCGGGAAGGCCAACAAACCAAACACAAAAAGCAGTTGTAAAGAAGTGAGTTTTCAATCTAGATTCGAAAGTGCAAAGCTCCAGTGACTTCCTAATATCGGAAGGAAGAGTGCTCCAGACGGCCGCAGAATCGCATCTGAAAGCGCGCGATGCGGGGAAAGTCTTTATGCAGTGGACCATCTTGGTCATCGTTGATCAAGATGTTTTCCACCAATTAATGAGCGTTCACATGCGGGGAGAAACTGGATCACCCGGAGAAAAAAAAAACCCAAGCGTGCAAGAGAGCAACACTCTATCCCACACGGAAGGAAGAGTCGGAGTCTACATTTCGGCTTCCCCCGGCTTCTCCTGGCGAGCCAAGGGAGGGGAAAGTCACAACGACCTCGATTTAAAGCTTTCGTGACTGCAGGGATTCATATTCTTGGTTCTTTCGGAAAAGTCACGTAGAAGGGAAATAATAAAATAATAAAAATAAAACATAATACAATCATTCTCACGACGTTTCGATTGCAACACAAGCAATGATCATCAGGTCTGAAAACCACCGCCACTTTTTTCAAAAATGTCTTGCTGTGGTTTTCACACCTGATGATGATTGCTTGTGCTGCAATCGAAACGTCGCGATAATTTTATTGTAGAATATTTATTATTTTATTATTTCCCTTCTACGTGACTTTACCGAAAGAACCAAGAATATGAATATCACAACGACCTGTGCGATCCACCAACCCTTGCTGCTGCCTCTACGCGTTGGCGCGTTGCAGGCGGCGACGCGCGGCAGCATAGCCGCTGCTCTCAATCTTTCGCTCGCGAGTCGGGTCGGGTTACTCTGCCACATCGCCGCGTGGCCGGATATAGCGCGCACTCACTCGCCTTTATTAAAATGCCACCAATGATTTAAAATAACAGGGTGGTGGTGGGGGGGGGGTTACTTTAAGTGTCCTCCCTTATATGCGGGAGGCAATTGAACCAAGGGCTCTACGTCCTGTTGTAACTCGACTGTGCCAAGGATGGCTTTCCACGTGCACTATTTCCATTAGCGAGCGGAAAGAATTTTGTTTCATCCCTCTTCCAAAAAAATAATCCTGCATGATTATCCATTGGGGGAGGGGGATATGTCTGGATCATGAACAATTATCGCCCAGGATTCATTAGAGCTGCTGTTTTTGAAGATGACAGGGGTACCCTTCTGAACGAAGACGTCCACACCGCGGTTGGCGTTGAACAGCCGAGGCGATCGCAACGGCCGGCGTGTGACTCGTGGTGCCAACGCTGTCAGACCACCGAGGTGAAACTGCCAGTGTTGCTGGGTTCAGTCATGGACTTCGTGGAACCGTGATTATGCTGAAGGTTCAACACATCCGCCACTAACGCTGTGGCCTTCAAAATAAAAAATATGTAATAGGCGACATTTCGTGAAATGTCCCTTCTTCGTAGCACATAAATGGACGCAGCATCACCAAGTAATTCGAGATGAAACTGGGTTGTCAAGTACAGTCTCAGCTTGATCCTCAAACACCACACAGTGTGTTTTGTTCGACTTAAATTGGCGAATTCCAACTTCAAGCATTAAGGGCATCTGTTGTACCGAATTGCCATGCTCCAAGCACTGCATGGCGAGGTGAAATGTGCATTATGATTTGATCAAGGAGACGAGCATCATCATCATCATCGTCGTGAGTGGCTGAGATCTGGCGAGCTGCAAATGCACTCGCAGGTGAATCGTTTGCTGTGTAAATTAGCTTTTCTCATGTTTTTGCCATCGAAAATTAACACGTTCCGGCCAAAGTGTACATAACCACCACATGCCCACGAACTTTACCACCGGTGCACTACCGTCATCAGCCAAGTCTCAACAGATGAACGGCAAAAAACTACACAAACTCTCTCCTGAAGCCCTTTCATCGTGGCTAGCAGACCTCAACAGTGGCATTTAGCTCCCCAACCAAATTACTGCTGCCGCTGCCATCATCATGCGCATGGCATGCAACACAATTAGCCTGGCGATAAAACTGAACGCCAAAAGCCGGAAGTCACCACGCTGATTCGTTTGAAAAAGTAAGAGTGACTCGTACATTATTCAATTGACTTTTGAAGTCGTTTTCGTGCCGTCACTTTCCGAGTCTTTCTGCGTCGCGATGCCACGCGAGCCGACGACGCTCACGGCGCTCTCTCCGCCTCTCTCGCGGCGCGAAGCTGGCAGCGCACACTGGCGATAGAATCAGGAGCAAGCGTTACGTCTTTTTTAAATCCTTTATATTAAGTTCACTTGCGCGCTTGCTTGCGCGCTTACGACCGTGCAAATCTTTCGGTCGTTTTTTAACCCACTTCCCGTGATCCAATCGAGCTGACATTTTGCACACAAACTCGTTGTGCATGACGATTTATTTTCGTTAAATTTTATTTCCAAAATGTTACACTTTTTAGGCAAAAAAATTATATTTCATTACCAATTGCTTAATGGTGGCAGGCAATCATCTGACCCATAGGTGGCAGCCATCTCAAGCCAGAGGACGAGAGGACTCTAGCCGCCACGCATATAAAGGATTTATAGTGAAAAACTTTGTTTTTACGGGTTAATTTTTTATAAACCCACCGATGCAGCCCCCCCCAGCCCCCGGTCAAGATGCCAACACCAGGGGCCCACACGAGCCCCGGCACACGCAGGCACAGTGAACGCCTTTGTTATTAGCCTGGCCTTTTCATAATTAATGGCAGTGGGTCAAGGCCGCAAATATCCATGCCACTAACGTGTTTAATTTAGACACCAGATTTACGAACCCTGTCAGCAAAAAAATGTGCACCAGTGAAAAGACCGGTAAGAACAAAAAAAAATAATGTATTAAATGCAAAGAAAAACAGTGGTGGTGGTGATGGTGAACAGCGTTTACGTGATCGTGTCTGACTCACGGCTAAAGGAGAAACACTGCCTTTGTTGAACACGTTCTGGCAGCGTGGCCAACATGACCAAAAAATCGTGGGACGGCGATCATCTCTGCCGCTGACTCGGAAAACTGCGGTGGAAATTCCACGTTTCTAAGATGGGCGACCATTCTCTCCAAAGGACAAACTCTGCTGACTTTCAACCGCCTCACAGTTGGAAGGTTACAACGACGACGACGATGATGGTGATGATGGTGTAGGTGGCCCATGTCGATTTTCGACTTGGGATTGAAAACATTTTGACCGTGAGTCGGGTGCTCTAACGACACTACTACTTAACCACATCCTGGAGGAAATACGTATGACACACATCATAACAACTAAATCGCGCAACTGCTATTACTCACGTGATGATTATTTTATACGGCGTGATTCATGCAAATCGCCTCTCGAAACTGCTGCCGAGTTGGTGACACGGCACTGAAGTCGCACGGAGACGCGGGGCACTGCAGGCGAAGCGGGAGGGTGGCCACAACCGGTGCCAACGATTCCCCAAGGTCCGTGGCCCGATGCAGGGATGTTCGGCCAATTTCAAACTCCTTCGCACGCACACTTTAGCTGTCGTTCGTCAGTTACGTAACACAATTCATGACAGACACCCTAGCTGTCGTAAAGCTCCTTGCACGTCCCCATGACGCAGGATTACCGCTGCCGGATATATTCTTTTCCCCCCCGCAAATGTGGTTCTCATTTTAATAACCCCGGAGAGATGAGCTCAGTCGCCGCACGACCAGGATCCCGCGGCTGTGAGAACGGGCGGGCATTCCGTCTGCACGGAGCGCCATCCCCGCCAAGGCAGCTAACGGGGCTCTAAACGCTTAAGTTGCACCGCCAAGTGGGTCAAAAACTTATTTAACAATTCGGTTTTTTTTCCCTTCCCACTGGAGCAAGTCGCACGCAGAGAGCCAGCACGTTACGTCGAGGCCTCGAGAAAGCGCGCACAGTCCCACATCAGAAATTTATTTTAAATAAGTCTAAATGCTGTGTGGTGGTGGTGGTGGTGTACGCCAGGAATGGTGGGGAGCGGTAGGCGCGCTGCGCTACGAACCCGGCGACACGGGTTCGATTCCCGCTCACGGCCAACACCAGTGACGATTGTGTGACTTGGTCCCGGGCCTCCCCTAGGTCGACTGAGCCCCAATGAGTACCTGGTGCGGTGTGTAAACATCACCACAAGGGAGACAAAGGCGGCCGGGCGTGGTGCTGATCACCCACCCGCTTGTGTACCGTGCCGGCCTTCATTGATGCTCGCTAACAGCACTTGCCCGAATAGTCTGTTAAGGCGATGGGGGGGGGGTCTTTGTATGCTAGCGATCCAATGTATTACAATCAAAACTAAATAATAATTAACCCAGATAGGTCAGGTAGCAAGCTGCGCTTTGAATCCCAGAATTCGATTCCAGGCCACGGCTAACATCAGTGGCGAGTGATGTCACAGCCGGTCCTACCTTCCTCACCCATCACCAACCCACGTGGTGAAGTATGGCCAAAAATGAAACCACGCACCGCACATGACCGACATGGCATTTCGAGGCCTTCAGCAATTGGTGGATTCAGAAAGTGGCTGGAATTTACTTTTTTTCAAAGCCTAGCTGAAGCCGCGACACTGATTTCCAGGAGGGGGCTGCTGCATTTGGGGTGTCTGAACTGTTACATGCATATGGGAGAGAAAAGCAAAGCAAGAAAAAGCAGAAAACCAGGAGAAAACCCACCACACGTACAAGGGAGTAACACTAAAAAGTTCCGCACCGGTAAGTTCAACAATCTACCGATCTCCTGGCCACCCCTGCAGTGTCACGTCTACAACACTGAGAACGCCCTCTCTTGTCACGCATCCAAATACTAGCCAGGCTCAAGCCTGGTTTAGCTGCCACTATGCAACAAAACAACTCGCATACAGGTAGGATGGATCACGAAACTGCCCTTTGATCAAAGGACAGTTTCCAGAGGCAGCAGCAAGTAGGTTTCTAAAACGTTATGTGTGACGGTTTTCGAGTGTTATTCCCCCAAGGTGTGTGGGGTTTCTCTGGGCAATACCATTTCCTCCCACACACACACAGAAATACAGTCATGTCTAATAAATGGGGAAAAATAATCTTGAGACTAAATTATACTTTCTTGAGTAAATTAAACCGAGGAATCCAGCTCACAATCGCAATCTTGTCAGTTCAAATAGAGGCCAAGGGGGTTATTCATGCAATTATCTCTTTGGGGGCAATATAAATAGGCACCGCTTTGTGGGATGCCAACAGCAATCATCCCCCAGAAAGAGATTGGCCCTGGCATGGGAATGTGGAATTTCCACAACTCCATCTCATTGCACATTTAATCAAGGAGACACTTTCACCTGATCAACACTTTCCAAAGAGCTCTGTACGTCCAGTTTGTTGGGTACTCCAATAGCCAGCAAACTATGGTATTGTTCAATGGCACTTGATAAGTTCAAAAACCGGCCAAACTGATCGACGGCTGGCGAAAAACTTGAGAAAACACCAACCAGTGTAAAAATAAAAGGACTCTGAAATGATGCGAACGTTCTTTTCCCTGCGAGCTTTCATACTGCTCAAGAAGCACTTCCGAAGACGTTGGGAAGCACCGTATGGTCCACGCATACGCACGCTAGTTAATTTTTCCGAAACAGCCCCGGGCAGTAAACCGCCGTTACAGAGCCCACAATGTAATGCGGGACCTTATTAGGATCTATCAGGGAGTCTTGCCAGGATACAAACAGTGTTACAGGCCAAGCGGCCACAGCTAAACCACGGCAGCGGACGGTGGGGGGGGGGTGGGAAGGGCAAATCCCGCTATAAATTTATAAAGCAACTTAAATTTTACGCACTGGAAAGTAGGCGAACAAAACCCGGCAAAGTAATAACCACATCTGCTAAGTGTCACGTTGGACCTTCCGCGCAAGTTGTGTTGACAAAGATTTGCCCTTTTGACCGCGAAAGTGAGCTTTGGAATTCAGAGCAGGCCCCTCGAGGGTAAGGCCTCCCGCTCTTGTCTGGCTGGAATGTGCCAACGCGAGACGGCGCCATTTATAGCCGGGCAGCAGAAGAAGGGAAAAAAACTGTGGAGGGCGCCCAGATCGGAACGATGGCGTCGGCGTGGCTACCACGTCGCCATGCTTCTTTGGTTCTTTCGGTAAAGCCACGTAGATAGAAAATTAACAGATCACGACGTTTTGATCGCAGCACAAGCGACCGTCATTAAGTGAAACAAACACAGCAGGAGAACTGCTGACGTTGGATTCCTGCAGTGACGAAAGCTTCAAATCAAGATTACCACGTCGCCGTTAGCTGGAATCTACATAAATTAGTTTTCTGCTCAATCGAAACCTCAGCCGCAAACGTGGGCCACAGTGGCGATCTGCGAAATGTTTGGAAACGATTCCAAATAAAAGGATCTGCGTTTCTGCCCTGGCTGCGGCGAGCATCGCTGGCGATTGACGTCTCGAACCGGTTCTGACTGGCGTGGTAAAGTATGGTCAAAACATGCAGCAGTGGAGATCGCCAATTTTTATTTCACCAAGTAAGGCCCACTGAGCTATGTAGCTCTTTTTTAGAAGCGACCTGCCCACAAATGATAGCTCAACGAAGTGGTTGTCACGTGGAAATGTATAGCAGCCAAATACTCGAAACGCACGTTGGTTCTAAATGTGGAGGGGAAATCGGAGGACCCAGAAAAATCCCCGTGACCACAGAGAGAAAGACATGCAAACTTCAAATATACAACAGGCGTCAGGGTTAGGGTGGGAACCACGACCTACAGATGTATGCTGGCCACGGCGAGAGGGGCTTCCACGAGAGTTTGTGTCGCTTTGCTGTTCCTCCTCCTCATCCATAGCAGGAGCGCAAACCACAGCGGGCTGACTGTGCGGTCCAAAGTTTCGGTTTTGCAGCCGCAACTGCGCCGCGAATGTGGCCATGCAATACCTCTTTGAGGCATTGTAACAAAGTGTAATTTGAGATAACAACAACGGCAACAGAAGCTCTCCGGAAGGAAGCGATTGCAGACCCAATACAAAAACAACGCAGCGGCAGACAATATACACGGACAGACGAGGAACACGCACCTATTGATCGCGTTGAATGATTGCGTTAATTTTAAAATGTTTGAGAACGATTCCAAAAATCGATGACGAGACGAAAATGACTGAGCCGGTAGCCGCCTTGGTGAATGTGAAGGCAGCAGTAGTCAGAGATAACCACAGTCGTAGCTGTTCCTAACGGTGACTGAACCGAGTACGGTGTGACCTCGTCATTCGCGACGAGGGAAACGTTCCGGTGATGCTCGTGATTAGCAAATTTCGTGGATAATGATATTGACCTAAAAAATATATGACCTTAAATAAATACATAAATAAGCTGTTAAATACATGAAAATTATCATAACACAACAACACATTTTTACGTAACTAAACATGAAGTAAAAAAATAAAAAAATATTAAACTATAAAGTAATCGTTTATAAATGAACTTACCGATATTATAATGATTCTACGCATCTCATCACTTTCATTTCATCACTTTCATCTCATCACTTTCATTTCATCACTTTCATCTCATCACTTTCATCACTTTCATTTCATCACTCCATCTCATCACTCCATCTCATCACTCCATCT
>CM025644.2:1703634-1731928 GCA_014621495.2 Entosphenus tridentatus | reverse complement strand
TACATTAGAACACCATTGCAGTGTGTGGCCCTGAATGATCACGTACATTAGAACCCAATGCAGTGCCTGGCCCTGAACGATCACGTACATTAGAACACCATTCCATTGTACATTAGATCCCCCGTCGAGCCTTAACAGACTGTTGAGGCAAGCGCTGTTAACGAGCAGCACCTATGAAGGCTGGCACGACACACAAGGGAGTGGGTGGCCAACACCACGCCCGGCCGCCTTTGTCTCCCGAGTGGCGATGTTTACTCACCGCACCAGGTACACATTTGAGTCTGAGTCGATCTCGGGGAGGCCCAGAACCGGTTGAAATAATTGTCACTGGCGTCGACCGTGAGCGGGAATTGAACTCGGGCCGTCGGGTTCGTAGCGATGGTGCGCGCGCACACACGTACACGCACACGGATCGCCCGCTCACCTTGAAATGCTGAAGGTTTAACTTCTCATCTTCGAGCGCCCTCTTTTTGTTCTCGATGTCCTCCTGTCTGCTTCTTCTCTCCTGTGGAGACACGAGTCGCTCACGGTCAGCTACGCCCCCGACAATTCCGACCTCCCATAGCCGCGCGAGACATCTTTGGCGCGCGGGGTTTGACAACCGGCGGTGTTGTTAACCGTCTCCCGTTCTGAGACGTCTGCAAGTTGCAGGGTGGGTGTCCCGTTCACCGCCGAGTCTCGGAACGCGCGAGCGGTTCGGCGTTATTTCCATTTAGAGAGGCCGTAGCGCCGTTGTTTTTAAAGACGTTGTTACTCACCGCAGAGAACCGTAGCGACTCGACCGCCATACTGCGCCACACGCCCCTCCCGCGTGGCCTTGCGGGAGCGTCGGTATGGACGAAGTTACTTTGTTTTAGTTTTTCTTCGGAAGAAAAACTGATGACGTACACCCAAAGTACACGTACGTCATCGGAATGGGAAAGGGCTAAGTAGCACGTGCCTTTACAGGTGAGAAAGAGACACGGTGGTTGTTGTTGTTTTTGCTGCTGAAGGGCTGTGCTTGTTTCTTGCTCTCCAAGCCGTTAGGATGGAAACGTATTTATAACCACGAGACCACCCTGAGTGCAATCTCCGGTGTGGAGGGGAAGACAAATTGGCAACACTGCCTCATCGCTGGGACCCGCTGCACCGTACGCACGAATATTAATTACCAAGATTTAGGAGGCAGATTATTTTTGTATAAATGCAGTGGTTAAAACAGTTGCAATAAACCACAATTTTACTTGCACAATGTGAAACTCCTACTGCCAGGTTTCTCCGGGTGCTCCGGTTTCCTCCTGCATGCAAACACACTTATTCATTGGCCAATCACACCTTGATATACAGAGGATGGCAGAGCTTGGAGGGGGAATTTGGTGCCGGCTCATTGGGTGGATTTTGCTGCTGCTGCCTTCCCGCTCGTCTGCGGTTCCTCCTCCTCGTGCCTCCGAGTCGTTCTCTCTCTCTGTACGCGAGCGAGCGGACGCTGTGCGGTGGTGCGTTACAAGTTGGCATAATTATTATTGTTATCTATTTTATCCCCGGTTTTATTTCAAATGTGCTATCGGCACCGTGTCAAGAGATTAACTCGTTTCCGCTTTGGAATGTTCCACCGTGAGCGGCGCACCGTTACGCAGCACTCTCAGAGGACAGAGGTCGACGTCAAAGAACTACTTATGAAGTTGCTCTCAACAGAGGCCTCTTACCTCTGATGAGGCAACTTTGAATGTCCCGCACAGAGTGTTTGTCGCATAACAATGAATAATCAAATGAACGTAAATTTTTACTTTAAACTTTCGTGACTGCAGGGACTCATATTCTTTGGTTCTTTTGGTAAAGTCACCTAGTTAGAAAAAATAAAAGTAAACAAAATTTAAATAAAAAACTACGACGTTTCGATCACAACACAAGCGATCGTCATCAGGAGGAAAAAGGGGGAAAGGCCACTGAAGGCAAGCCATTTTTAAAGGTTTAAAAAAGGGCGTGGCACAAGCGTCCTGGTAACAGAACGAAGTGGGCGGGGCATATGTGCCCTGGGGTCAGAAACCACCAACGGGGAAGCACAGAAGGTGACAGGAAAGGGACGAAAGCCTACAAGTGGAAAACATCACAACCAGTTACGACTTAAAGTGGTTGATGACCTCCTTCCAATGATTGCTGAGTTTGTACCCATCATCTCGGTTGAAATTGTGCTTGTGTCTGTATATATGGATGGCTTCATGAACGAATCTTTGTTGATAGCCAGTGGGCTTGCAAAGTACCATCGTCTTAGAGAAATCTATCTACGTGACTTTACCGAAAGAACCAAGACAATTAACATAAACTACGTTCATGAAGTTCCTTTCTACAAGGTACTCAAGTCACTGTACAGCGCATAATAATTATGCCAAGAGGAGGAATAAAGAAGTATCGAAGCTCATTGAAAGAACTGAAAGCAACAATGGGCAGGGAGCTACAGAGCTAGAGAGCAGCACACCACTGGGCAGGGAGCTACAGAGCTAGAGAGCAGCACACCACTGGGGAGGGAGCTACAGAGCTAGAGAGCAGCACACCACTGGGGAGGGAACTACAGAGCTAGGGAGCAGCACACCACTGGGCAGTGAGCTTCACAGCTAGAGAGCAGCACACCACTGGGGAGGGAACTACAGAGCTAGAGAGGAGAACACCACTGGGCAGGGTCGCCCAGTGTGTGTAGGAGCCGTGTCTGGGGAGCACACAGGTGGCACTTGCCATCGAGGCCTTCGGGACGGCCACACACGTGGGGGTCAGCATGACTGGGAGACAACCTCGGCTTGTCTACTCTCGAGCGCCTTCAAACGTTCACATTTAGTCCGCTGGGGGGTTTAACAGATTCACAAGCATCGGTGAACCCGTTACACCTCGAGAGCCAGCCAAGGGTTTATCGCTGGGGACTGGAACCCGGAGTCGAACCCAGGTTCTAAGTGGAGACACCCCATTGTGGGTTTGGCTGAGCAACCACCAACCTCCTACTATCAGCAGTGTTAACATTGCTCACCGAATATATCTTTTTTCCTCGGTTTGTAAAAAATGAGCGTGGCTTTCTGACAATGAAAATGCATTCAGCTTGGACGCGAATTTATCTCAATTTGTGTTTTAGCTACAACGTCAACATGTCCTTTTGAACGGGGATCTGTCAAAGCTGAATTATTTTTTATTTTAGCTCCATTATTCTTTACGAATCCGTTTGATGGCACGATAACAAGAAAATCAACAACACAGAGACGTTTGAAATCATACGCCCTCACATGGCCAGCCAATGACTATATTACCCTGCCTAAATGTTTGCTCTATCACGATTACAAACAAAAGCAGTGATTTCAACTTGCAACATGACCCCGCAACTTCAGAAGTAGGGAATGACTCAACAGGTGCTGGGGAACTACAGAAGCCGGCGCCATAAAACAATTTCCCAAGCTCTGCATTCCTCGATATATTAAGATGTTTTCAGCCAATGAATGAGTGTTCACACATGTGTGAGTAAATCCAGAGCACCGGGAGACAAGCCACGCAGGGCAAGAGGCAAAACTCTATCCAACACAGAAGCGGACAAATAATTTTAGTCCGCAGTTCTCTGTGCTCACGGTAGGGCACCTCTTCAACGCCCACGGGGAGTTCCGCAAACATTTCTGTGAGCCACCATCCCTCGCCCCCCACAATGCTGAATTGCAGGCTGCGTGCGCAGCCACCACAGCTAACATTGTATACGCACGGGCTGATAAGATGAGTACCACTGTGGATGAGTACAAAGTCCTGCTGTAGGAATGTGGAATGTCCACCAGTGGATCAGAGCTTGCGGCAGCAGCCGCCTCGTGCTCGTTTGGTCCAGGGAAACACGACGACGTAGACTCACACAGGTCCAAGCCTCATGGACATTTGTGAAAAAGAGCTTTATAGCTCATCGGATTCCTCCAGTATAAATACATATTCTGATTCTGTCAGCAAGCACCGATTCTATCTGGGCAGAATGTCAAAAATGGGTAGAAGACTGAATGCATAATGTAGTGAACAAGTAGTTAGGGTTGATGGATCACATAGAGAAGAGAACGTCATCCCGTGAAGGGAGGTGTGTGATGCTTGGTTCCCTGCGCGTGACCCAACAACCGCAGCTCTGAGAACGCATTCTTTGCCAGTCCCGCAGCGTTGGCATTGGTGCAAAAAACTAAAAATAACTCAGCGCGTTGGTCGATAACACCGTTGTTTGGCCTTGAAAATAAAAAAGAATATATATAGCAAGCGACGTTTCGGGCAATGGCTCTTCTTCATAGCACATTAAAGGCGAGGCTGGTCGAGAGGCGGAGTGGATGGTAAGAGTTGGGGACTGCACTGACGCCATGGAGATGTAAAACTATTTGTATCTCTTCTGATGAAGTTTTTAAAGTTTTTTTTACCTGGCAAATGAATATTTATCTAATAGTGGCTACTGAGCAAGAGACATGCTTCCAGCTTCCGATGTCTTCCCCCTAAGTGACCAGGCGCACAAAATATATTTCGTGACATTTTCACCCGGGGTTGAAATCCAATTCAATAAAATCCCAAAGGTGTCCTTCATTTTGGCGTATTACGCAACTCGCCGGCAGTCCACATTTTAGGCCAGGCCACCACAGAGGTAGTCCAGCTTATATACATGCTCCAAGCACGTGTGCTGTTTCATTCAGACGCTGTCGCCTCGACAGACCTGGTTTCACCTGAGGACGGCTGCTTGCGTTGTGGCCGAAACGTCGTGAGAATTATTTTATTATGTTTTATTTTTATTATTTTATTACTTCCCTTCTACGTGACTTTACCGAAAGAACCAAGAAGATGAATCCCTGCAGTCACGAAAGCTTTAAATTGAAATTTAGCCCAGACAAGTCAACACGTCAACATTGTTTTGTTTATCAAATGATGGGACAGGGATTGCAGCCAGATGCGGCTACTTTACTCCTCGGACGCGCGACACCATTGTGCGTGCACTCTATGCGCTCCTACTCGGCGGGCAGCCGTCTCCTGGGGCGCATTGTGGGTTAGGGTGACGGTGCCGTGTACGCCGAGCGAATTTGATTTTTTGCGCGCCCCCAATTTTTCGGGACGCGTTTCCCGCGTTCGGTGAGCGAAAAACCTGCCCTTTGACACCGCTTGCCGCGCAAAAACACACACTGGTCCCCATAAAAATCTCGCACGCACAGCGGGCACACGAACGCCGTACGTGTGTATACACAATGTAGCAGTGTTATAAACACAGGCGGCATTCCTTTTCGCTGACACACACACACATTCTTGCCCTTATTTCAACACCTCTGCGTTTACCTTGAACAGCTGGCATATTGTAAGTGTGAACGTATTTATACGAATGGCTAAATATTGTGGCGAATTACGTTACAGGAAAAATATTTGTTTTAAAAACGAATAATATTACAATCTAATTGCCTACGCACCTCATAAATAGAGAACTTTATTTAAATCCTTTCATTTGCAACAACAAAAAAACCTCTGAGCGAATGCAAATGCTGCTTCAGAAAGGTGAGCCTCACGCCTCTTCTCAGAGTGCCAATCAAAGACAAAATTGGACTTCTCTCTTCTCCGCTGGATGGGGGGAGGGGAGGCACTCGACTCCGTTGACGTCTCTGCGCCAGTGGTGGAAATTCCACATTCCCGCGATGTGAGGGCCACTGTGTACGTTGAACTTCTTTCGCACCGTACGTAGCCAAGCGTGCCCATTGAAGGTGCGGTTCCATCTCCAGAACGATCACTCTGGTACTATTTCTATTTTTTAAGATACCGAGGGTTTCACGAGTTGAACCGCCGCCGAGATTTGAATTTCATGCCGTGCAATTGTGACCCCGGCGATACCGACCACAGTGCCACCCAGCCCGATTGATAAGTGTCGTAATATCGGTGACAAAGTAGTTAGGGTTGGTGGATCACACCGAGATGAAAACACCATCTTGCGAAGGAAGGTGTGTGATGCTTGTTCTGTGCGTGACCCAACAATGACAGCTCTTGGAATGCACTGTTTGCTGCTGCTGTTGCTGCTGTGTTGGCAGCGGTGCACAAACAAACACAACTCAACAGAATCGTCAATAACACTGTGTGTGGCCTTGAAAGAAGAAAAGCATGTTTATAATAGGCGACCTCACGGGGCAATGGCACCTACGTGCTATGGAGAAGGGTGATATGGCTATGCACGTGGCCTGCAATCCATCACTGCGTGACGCGGTGGGGTTGGTGGAGCACACACTGATGTTGTTAAGCTTCTCGTGCCATACCCAGTGCCGGATTATCCGAGTAGCAAACGTAGCTACATATGCTACGGGCATCGCACTTTCACGCCTTTAACCAAATTCCGGTTCAGTGATTCTGCACTTGCTCTATTACTATAGCACTATACTGCCTTCAACTTTTATGAACAACTGGGTGTTTAAGGTTAGCGATTTGTCGTATTATCTGGCTGTATAGCAAATAAAAAAATACAATTACTTTACTATGCAAGTAAAAAATGTATGTGTTATAAGATTGATGTGTTTTGTTTTTATTTAGGCCCCCCTTTAAAACATATGCTACAGGCCCCGCACTAGCTTAATCCGGCACTGGCCATATCCTGGTTTGCCAGCCAAACACGGTACAGCGAAGAGTGGACGAATGTCATCGGTCACCTTCTGTGTGGGATAGAGCGTTGCCCCCTTGCACGCGTGGGTTTTCCCCGGGTGCTCCCACATGTATAATAAACACTCACTCGTGGCTGAGAACATCTTAATATGTAGAGAATTGCAGAGCAATTGTTGGCGCCGGCTCATCGTCTGGCAGCTTTCGATCTCGTCCGTGGTGCCTCAGTGATTTTGAGATGTAATTTGCATGAACGGCACAATATAAAATCTTAACGTGAGATAATGATGATTACATTTCCCCAAAAGTCACCTCTTCGAAATTTTCCATTAAAGGCCACAGCATCATTGGCGAGTGTGTACGCCTCTTCGGAGCTGGATTACCAGCAGGGGAGCATGTACCACCTTTCCTGCCGAAGATATTTTACAAACCTTTAAAACTGTCTTGCAACGAATTGTAAAGCCTATCTCTTGAGATCTGTCTTGTGGAATTCCTTTGGGTTCTAGATAGGCATTTTACACGTAGGTGCAAGGCACTTTTTGAAACTTAACAGGGGCTTTAACCAAACACAACATTCCACATCCTCCGTGAACTTGTTTGAGCTTTGTTTAAAGAGTGCCCTGTTTATAGACTTGCTTCCCCACGTGTTCCACCTCTGGACAACACAATGCATTCCCAAGATACTTCCATTCCTCCGAGGTATCCGTGCACCGCAGCTTCAAGTGTCACCTCTCGCATTTCAATTCATTGTTCCGTACTCAACCAGGCAAGAGTCCATTGCGAATATAAATTGGACACACACACACACATCCTGTGCACTTACACATTAAGTACATACACGTGCATATGTGCCGTATTCTCCTGCTTATAGGACACCCCGAAAAGTAAGACTCACCCGCAAACGGTGTGCTTTAAAGTGAACACAGCGCGTCTGATAATCCAGAGAATGCAGTATGTACACCACCAGACAGGTAACAATACGATGAAACTCAAAGACAAAAGTCGCTGTCAGCGAGCACCTATGAAGGCCAACCAGGGAGTGGGTGGCCAACACCACGCCCGACCACATTTGTCTCCCCAGTGTGGATGTTTACACACCACATTCAAGGCTGAGTTGACCTAGTGGCAGTGCCGGATTATCCTAGTAACAAAAGTAGCTACATATGCTACGGGCCCCGCACTTTCAAGGGCCCCGCGCTAAATGCTTTCAAGCTATCAATTCCGGTTCAGTGATTCTGCACTTGCTCTATTACTATGGTACGAAACCACCTTAAACTTTTATGAACGACTGGGTGTTTAAGATTAGCGATTTGTCATATTATCCAGCTGTATAGCAAATTAAAAAAATACAATTACTTTACTATGCAAGTAAAACAATTATGTTTGAATATTAATGTTTTTTTTAGGACTACTTTATAACATTTGCTACAGGCCCCGCACTAGCTTAATCTGGCACTGCCTAGTGGAGGCCCAGGACCGGTTTAAATATCCGCCACACGTTGGTCATGATGTGGAGTTGAACTCGGGTGGCTCAGTGCACTGACTACTGCGCCACCGCTCCGCGTAAACGCAACACGACGCGGACAACGAACAGAACCCCTCCTGGCCGCGGCGATAACGGTGACCAACATTGCAGATCCTATTATTCGCAGAATTATCAGCGATCTTGCTCCTCTTATCTGCGGAGGAAAATATTGCGGATAGCTGCAGGAATTTGCTGAGCCGAGTCCTCTTGCCCGCGTTGTAAAGCGGTTTTGCTCAATGCGCTGGGGGGGGGGGGGGGTGAAATCGCAAATAATTGGAAGAATGGAGCCATGGATAATACAGAGGTTTTATTTTTGCAGACTCTACTGCTGCCGTGGTGAATGCAGGTAGGCTATCGGGGCACAAGTGCTGTTAGGCAGCAATTATTTAAGTTCAGAGTATTTGGCTGCTTTAAATTCCACGTGATGAAACACTTCGTTGGGCTGTCATTTGTCGCAATCTGTATATAGTTCAGTGGACCTTAACTGGTAAAATAAAAAATAGTTTAGTGCAGCACCGTCAAAATCCTGTCACGTGATGGCCCTTTTGGCGGGAAAAGCATGGACGTGATGCCATGGGAGTGCTGTCCCTTATTGTGATGTCATATTTTCAGATCATGTCCAGATAATTCAAACTTTTATGGATATGCCAACATTTTTAATTTGTAAATTACAGTAGTCCAAAAATCAACGACATCCCTTGAACAGGCATACATTGTCCAGATTAAATATATACATGGAGACACATAGGCCCCAGACGTATGTTAATGTTGAACTTCTTTTCCACAGTATGCAGCAAACCGTCCTCATCAGAGGTGCGGGGGGAGAGGTCAACAAACTAAACCCAAGGAGCAGTTCCGAAGAAATTAGTTTCCAATCTCGATGGTCTAAAAGTGCACAGCCAAAGCGGCTTCCGAATAATCGGAAGAAGCGTTCCAGACGGCCGCAGAAGCCAAGGCCGTAGCCATGGAGTCAACATTGGGGGGGACCAAATCTTCCAGGGGGTCTGGGCCCCCCCCCCCCCCCAGAAAAAAATTCTAAATTTGAAAAGAATTTCCTGCCATTTCATGACTAAAATATTTTTAAAAAATCACTAACACATAGGATGGACTTTTTATTTATTTTTTACTATAATGTCTAATAGTTTATTGTATTACATTGCTGTGTTTTCTCCTTATTACCTTTTCTTGTTTCATTGTTTGCAATGGCAGAGATTAGGGATTAATAAAGTACAACCATAACCACAATCATATACACAGAAATCTATTTTAAAGCAATATATTGGGGGGGCATTTTGAGCATATTTGAATATTGAGGGGGGGATGTGTCCCCCCTCCCCAATATTTATTATAATTACGGCCTTGGTATGATGGTACTGCCACACACAACGCCCGCCTGTCTGCCCACACCCTCGAGTGTGTGCAGCCTCCGCCTGGGAAGCCGCTCCCCCCCCGCCACCACTACCGTTCGACCGAGAGCCTCCGGCCTCTGCCAAATGTCAAATGTCAAAGCCGTCGCGTCGTTTGCTGCTGGTGTTCCACAGGCCTCGTTCCTGCCGCCATCGCCGCCACGCTCCCCCAGCTGAACCCATCACCACCAGGGACACGTGTGGTGATTAATATTGCCCCTGACAATTGCAAGCTGCTTATAAACGCCACTGAGGACGGGTCACCTGTCAAAAGTCATCGGTCTGCGATGACCGAAGACTTTTCATTCGTCGAATGCAATCCCTTGTTTGGCATTCCTGAAGTGCGTATGGGGAACACAGCCTGATTTATGATGTGAAAGGGTGCAGCCCTGCAATAGCCCCCACGCCCGTGCCCGCTGGCAGAAGGAACTCCGCCGGAGGCGTCTCTGGGGGGTGCTTGGCCTCCTCTTCCACGCCGGCCAGACACCTTGGAAGAGGTGCGCCGAACCTTGAACTAAACTCAAACTGAACCATTGTTTCATCTTCATTTGTTTATTTGACCAGGTAAGGCCCACTGAGCTATGTAGCTGTTTTCTCAGAAGCGGCCTGGCCCACAAATGATAGCTCAACGAAGTAGCTCATCATGTAGAAATCTGTAGCAGCAGCCAAATGCGTGATGTTGATTCTAAATGTGGAGAGAAAATCCGGAAAAAAATCCCCGCGACCACGAAGCGAGAGACACGCAAACTCCAACTATACAACAGCAGGCGCCAGTGTTGGGGTGGAACCCACGACCTCCTGTATACCAGGCGAGGTAGTTAACATCTCCGAGCCACCGTGGCGCCTTGCACCTGACACTTCATCTTACCGCGGCGCGGCCTGGCGAGCGACTAACGGACAGAGGTGTGCGGAATTGGGGGGTGAAGACACTCGAACCGGTGACCCCTGCAAGCTCGCCTTGAGTCGGACTTATGGAATCGACATATTTATATATATTCTTAGGTTTTCTCGGTAAAGTCACGTAGGTAGAAAATTAATAAACGTAAAATAAAAATAATAAAATAACATTTTATTTTTATTTTACTTTTATTAATTTTTTACCTACGTGACTTTACCGAAAAAACCTAAGAATATGAATCCTTGCAGTCATGAAAGCTTCAAATCTAGCATTATTTATATATACTTATTCGCTATTTTGCACTCCTGTTGGGGTTTTTTTGTGTACCGGTTCGCCTTGTCACACTGGCTGATGACGATCGTTGTAACGAGGAGCGGTCATTAATGAAGAACTGTTTACCCATCCACTGCTGGATGAAGGCCCACTCCCACTACTTTTCGTTGGTCACGGGGGGGCAGGGGTTGTGGAACCATACTTCACCTATTTCGGTCACTGCGGGTTGGTCAAGTGAGCGACATGTGCGCCACGCCTGCTTCAGACATCACTCGCCCCTTGATGTTTAAGCCATGGCCGGGAATCGAACTCAGGCCGCCAAGTTCATAGTGCAAGGGTGGTCCAGATGTCTTGTGAACACCACCCCCGCCACCCCGCCAATTTAATAGACCCCTAACATTTTTTTTCTTCCTTTCCAAATTCATTTCTGTCTTAATTGAAACCTTAACTTTAAACCAATATTAAGTTGTCGAGAATTAAAGACACGTGGACCACCCTGTGCAGTGCAGCGTGCCGCCTATGCAGCCCGCACACCGCAAATGGGTCGAATGAAGCCGGCGAAGCATTGCGAGACTGCCTGCAAGCGTGCGCCCGTGCCTTTCTGTCGCTGGGCACCAGCGTTCACGATTGACGCGGTCGTTTCTCTGTCTCTCTCTCTCTCTTTGCACCATATGCCAACACGATCCCTCGGGTCAAAGGTCAAAGTGTCTCTCCCTTGCACAAACGAGTGAGGAGGGGGATGCTCGTATCATTCCTCAGCCGGCGGTCACAATTCCACATTCCCTTGGCAGGGCCAATGCCATCACGAATTGCAGACCACTTTTCACTTCGCCACGAAGTGATAGCTATTTTATAGGCCCTGGTGCGATGATGGGCTAATCCTAACCCCTGAACGGGAGTGGAACTAGGAACCTTGCACACGCCATCCTCTCAGCTCCCAACTACTTCACCCCTCCAAAGGCAAATATTCCCCATGTGCCCTTTAGCAGACTGTAGGGGCAAGTGCTGTTAGCAAGCACCTATGAAGGCCGGCACGGCACACGAGGGTGTAGGTGGCCAGCACTACACCCGGCCGCCTTTGTCTCCCTAAGTAACAATGTTGACACACCGCACCAGATACTCATTTGAGGCTGAGTCAACCTAGAGGAGGCCCAGGACCGGTTTAAATAATCGTTACTGGTGTTTACCCGTGAGCGGTAATCGAGGCCGGGTCACCGGGTTTGTAGCGCGACACTGCCGCTCCAAACAGATGGACAGACGGGTAAACGCATGGATGGAGCAGGTTCATATGGCGCTTGCCAAATTAGTTGGAAAACGTGAAAAGGTGAGAGCATTAACACTGCTGTGCTTGGTTGATTGACCGTGTGATTAATTAAGAAGCTCTTTAGCAGAATTGGAGGAATCCCCACTTGGATATAAATGCTGCGAGCAATTAACTGTGTGATTAAAAAAGAAAGTGGTAGGACATGGAGAGAGAGAGAGCGGCGAGTTGCCTGGATGAAGCTTCACGATTTCTCTAGGTGGACCCCGTCAGATGTTGACATCGCACTCGATCCATCACCATGATCATCATCACCACCACCATTATCATCACCATCATCACCACCATTATCATCACCATCAACATCACCATCATCACCACCATTATCATCACCATCATCACCATCATCATCACCATCATCACCATCATCATCACCACCATTATCATCACCATCATCACCACCACCATCATCATCACCATCATCACCACCATTAGCATCACCATCATCACCACCACCATCATCACCACCACCACCATCATCACCATCATCATCACCATCATTACCACCACCATCATCACCACGATCAGCATCACCACCATCATCATCGCCATAATTGATGTCCCAAGGGTTTAATTTACAGCACAACATAAAAAAAGCCTCCTTCCCATATTTGTCTCTCCCCGTAAAGAAAAACCTCAAAGTATATCCTTTACACAAGGCTTCAGCCGCAACGCCTTCTGGGAGCGCGTCATTTCAGCAGCGTTGCTTTGACACGAGCACAGGGTTCACGTGCTGTAACTTCACTCGTGAGTCACGTTCCATCACGAGCAGTTCTTTAACGCTACAAAACAACCTTCAGGCACTGGGAGCCAGGTCTGGTGTGAGTATGGATCTTCTCCAGCCCCTCTCTTGACTTTACACGTTTGGCCATATTTTTATTGTCAATAAATGCATAAACACGACGATTTCAAACGCTTCCTAAAGCGACAAAGAGCGTATGCTGAACGATTTGCCATCGAGGCAGGGGGGTGGCGTGCTCGATTGGAAGGTTTCTACGAGTTCAAATCCCAGTCATATGTTGACTCATCACACCACGCGTCCCTATATGGTCAATAAAACGAGTATCCGTTTGTGCGAAGTCAAGGGGCAATTTTCTCCCAAGTCTCACACAAAATAGGGCCACCTATGGGGCCTGCTTTGTGTTTATATTATCACGAATGAATAAGGGGGATGAGGAGGTGGGAGGGGGGGGGGTTTGGAAGGCCACGTGGCGATCTGCCGAGACCTTCAGAAGCCTCTGGGTGCGTCCCTGCCGACGGAATTTCGACTAAATCCCCGCCGAATGCGACCGATGAAACGACTGCATCGCAGCAGCGGCTTCAAGCCGGTGACCTCTCGTTATTCCGGGCGCTCGTCGCTATTAAAAAGCTCCGGGCCTCCAGTGCCGGGGCGAGCGGGGGGAGGATGGCAGTGGTGGTGGGGGGCGGCGCGTGCCCTGGAGGCTCTCAAAATAGGCGCCCTGAACAGAGGCTCGCGTGGAAATTTGCGTCGGCGGTGCGAGTCCACGCACGTGCGCGCGCGCGCGCGTCACCGTCACACGCGCAGCAGCGGCGGCGGCAGCAGCAGAGGCGGGACATGTAACTTCATGTCGCCGCGTGTCCAACTACAAGCGGGAGAAATGACCCCCCCCCCTGCACCCCGCTTGCTTGTAATGAGATTTTTTTAAAAATAAAAACACGGCTCATTGACTGCATCTCAAAATAAACAATCGGCGTGTGTGTTGGATTATTTTTTGTTCCGGTGAGCAGATGGAGACTGGTTTTTGGAATAGTGCAATTGATTTTCCAGGAGGTCTTTTTTTTACTCTAATAAATGCTGTTTGTAGATCCATAATAGAGGTTGTTTTTTTGGGTTAGGTCGCGTAAATATAAATGTGTTGTTAAACCCCCCACCACCCGACAAAGCCAGCTGGTCAGGTTTGCCACGTAAACAAAACGTGTCAATTAGTCACTACTTCAGCACACCGGTGTGTTGGAGAGTAAACCCACAAATCGTGAATGTTGCTCCATCCGTTCCATGAATCTGTTGCATTTTGTTCACACGCCAAACCCTTATTGATTGGCTGTGTCGGGTGGTGGCGGGTTTAACGACACATTTATATATTAACGCGATCTAACGTTAAAAAAACCTCGATTATGAATAATATTGGTCGCGAAAGCCTACTTACTACGTGTTAAACTGCTTGTAAATATTTTTTTTAAACGTAAAGTGGAAACTCAACATTTGTTCACTATTGGACCTGACATCACGTGGATCCAATCAGACCCGAAACCGATACGAAGCAAAGCGGTTCGAATCAGCTTCTCTTGTTGATAACATCGTCTGGTGGATAAATCCAATCCTGGTCTGCAGATAATAATCGGATGATACATTGTAATAGCCGATTTATAAAATGACAGCATTTTTAAATAAGTATCGACAGACATGGATTGTTGTTGCCACGTGCTGTAGTGGAAACCTACATTGAGCAAATTATTTATCTTGTTTCTTAAAGTGAATAAACACTTTAATCAGTAACAGAAATAAATTGTAAAGCGTAGATGCCTCTTGTAGACGTTACAGGTGCCCAGTATACATTTCCACTTCGACAGAGGGCATCCTACAGTTCTTAAAGAATCTATCAAATAAATTAAAACTCATTCCATCCAACCTCAATCCACCAACAGAGGAAGACCTCACCACGCCGTGACAGTTATGGGGATTCTTTGTTGAGCCATACTTCGCCACACTGGTCAGTACGTATCAATGGCAGGACTCGTTGTGATGTCACTCGCCACTGATGTTAGACATAGCCGCAAATCAAACTCGGGTCGCCGGGTTTTCGTAGCACAGGCCGCTATCCATTGCGCCCCCACTCCACCAAAATAATATATGGTGCGCCAATATTATTGAATATTTGGAGTGTTTTGGATTCATGTTTAGGAACAAATATAACACGAATACAAATGCATTTAATCTGATCAGCTCATCGAACAATGTCAATATCCCACCCTAAAATGCAGACACGACAAACCAGAATATATCTTCAAATACCACAGGGGGCAACCATTGCCCTCAAGCATTTATCAAGGCTGGCACGGTACCCAATCAGGATTATGTGGCTACTGCCATGCCCAGCCACTTTTGTCTTCCCAGCGTTGACTTTCACGCGCTGCACGAGGTACTCATTCAAGGCTAACTCCACCTCGGGGAATCCAACAGCCGCTAGGTCATGCATCACGGTCTAGAATTTAACCGAGGTCACCAAGATTGGACGGGCAATGCACCGACCACTCCAAACAGGAATACGGCAACACAAGTCCAGATATACGGAGCCGTGGCGGTGAGGAGTCGTGGGGAGGTGGCTCAGTGGTGAATGAGCTGCACCAATAACCTGGGCGACCCGAGTTCGATTCACAACCACAGCTGACGTCAGTGGCGAATGATATCAGAACCGGACATGGGCCCTCCTGTCTAAAAACCCGTGCTGGCCAGCATGGTCAAACGACACACAGTTACCAATGTGGGGTGAGGAGACTCTCATCCAGCAGTGGATTGGGAAGAAAAAAATCTTAACAGTAACTATTTGAATCCCTGCAGTCACGAAAGCTTTAAATCGAAAAGTAACTATATATTCTAGATTTGAAGTTTTCGTGACTGCAAGGATTCATACTCTTTGTTTTTTTCGGTAAAGTCACGTAGGTAAAACATTAAATGAAATAAATGAAAAAACAACTAAATTAAATCACTGTTGGTTAATTTAGTTGTTTTTTCATTTATTTTACTGAAAAAAACAAAGAGTAGTGACTATACATTGCTCATAGCACACGTACATGCACATAAACACACACTGCAGCCAGCTTGTGTAAATACGGAGCAATTTTAGGCTCATGCAAAAATAATGGTATAATAATGAAGAATAATGAATAACAATAATACAAAATAACTCCCAGGAAAGAAGAACATGCGGTGGGGATCACGTGACAGTTCGTAATTAGGAATTCTAAAATGGAATTTATCTGTAATCCGTGACTCCTGCCTGGGTTTGAAGCCCAATTAGATCAATTAAAAACCCGGTATCAGCATCAATATCTCACGAATGTGTTCACCTTAACAAACTACAACACACACATAACGGAACTGAATTCCGCACGCGAACGCCAATTGCAGCAATATTGGCTGTACCGGGCTAACATTTTGATTTAGTAAATTAAATCTGAATCGCAGTATCGGCGCTAAGTAGTCATCAGCAGGGACCAACAAAAACCACGCCTAGCCCTCCTCCCACGTTGAGCCCTGCACTTCGATGAGTTTGAGCACCCGTCAGAGACAATACTTTCATGAGAATTTCATCTGTAGGTGAGCAAAATCAAACGAACAGATTTACAGAATTTTACTTAAAACCAAGTTATTGAAATTTCTCGCGCGAGGATATATTTTTAATGGGTAGAAATGTTCTCCCTCAGCTTTCATGTGCATAAAAAACAAATTGCACTGAATTCAAACAAAAATGCGTGCAATCCAGTGTATTAAGTGAGCCTTCCGAGGCCTGACCTGGGTTTCAACGCACTCCGACGAACGGCACAACTTGAGAATGCGAGTGGGTGGCGCTCCGCCAAAAGGGCTGCGACATTCAAACATTGGGTCAGAGCTCGACTCTGTCCACCGTCTTCCCCTCTCCAGGATTTTGACCGAATCCGTTCCACTCTGGAGCAAACCAACAGTGGTCGCGATGCGGGCGGACGCTGGGCCAAGGAGTCCCCACCCATTGGGAGCTGAAGTTCCAACTGGAATGAACTGGAATGGTAATGCGGTAAAAACCCCGATGTCTCTCCGCTACGGTTACGTTCTTGACAGCTTTTGCGCATGCAGGAACCTTGTTCCGATGGCGAAAAACGCGGTTACGTCCCTGGCCACGAGTGAACATAGGGAGGAAACGGTCAATATTTAATAACAATGACTGCAATAATAATCTGTAATTTATAAAGAACAATATTCGATTGCTCTGTTATAGCACACGTTGTTAACGGTTTAGATTTTTCCTTCTCCAATTGTAACCTTGCTGACAGTTATGGTGTCGAAATTTCCACGAGGTTTGCTCCCAGTGAGCAGTGGAATATCTAGAAACGGCTCGCAAAAGCATGACAGCACAGACACCATAATTGAAGTTCCTTCAAGGGGAAATTGTACTCGTATCAGTGACGCAGCTCTCTGGAGTCTCTGACCAAATCACCCTTGCGCCCGACCTTGTCAGATATGAATAATGATCATGTTTTCATCTATCCAAAGAGGCCACGCTAAGTTCTGACAAGCTAACCAGGTTTGAGCCTGGATCGTGCTTGGATGGGTGACCACCACCATGCACAGCAGGTCGCTATAGGCTGCACGCCGACCGTTCTCATCGGAGGTGCGGGTGGAAGGACAACAAAACTAACCGCACAAAAAGAAACCTCCAACTTGAGATCTCCCACGGCACTGGCTCAGTGCTCTGGCAGGGAATCAGCCCCCCCACCCCCACCCGAGACACTGAGCAACGTGCAAACACGTTCCTTCGGAGTGGGCAGGAAGGAACATGGTTGGACAGCGCATTCGTGCACGACAGCCAGACAACTCATACCTGGTGGGCAGTGTGGAAGCTGTTACTACCTGTATAAGTGTAGTGTATCGTGTCGTGTATAGTGTAGTGTGTAGGTTAAACGTTGAGTTTTATAAGGGCACCACGGGGTGACACACCCAGCCCCCTCCCCTTGCTTAGGCCCCTCCCATTACCCCCTCCCTTAGGCCCCTCCCCTGACCAACCCCCCATATCCTTAGGCCCCTCCACCTGACCCCCCCCCCTCCCTTAGGCCCCTCCTCTGAACCCCCCTCAGGCCCCTTTCATGACTCCCCCCTTCCTTAGGCCCCTCCCCTGACCCTCCTCCCTTAGGCACCTCCCCTCTCCGTACCTGGCAGTAGGTCTCCACCAATCAAAAAGCTGTTTGTAAGGTCTCCACCAATCAAAGAGCTGTGTGTATTATTTATTTATGCGCGACAGACAGACAAACAGTCAGACAGACAGACAATTAATCCCTGGTGGGCAGTGTGGAAGATTGTTCCTACCTGTATTAAACTCTGACGTTCAATTGTGAGTGCGCGTCTCCTGATTTGGAGCACCCGCCTTGAGAGGAGACACCTGGGACAACCGATACGTGCGGTGCGCACAGGCACATGCATCGTCATCATTCGCCCGTTGCTTTGCAAATCGTGAGAACAATTAATCTCTCGGCACAATTGCAACGAAAAAACAATCAACAACTTCACCGTCTCCACCTGTATCCGAATGTTCAGAACGAAATGGCCACACGTGTGAGGACGGAGTACTCATACACTCACACAGAGATCCATACACTCACACAGAGACCCATAGACTCACACAGAAACCCATAGACTCACATAGAGACCCATACACTCACACAGAGACCCATACACTCGAACAGAGACCCATACACTCACATAAAGACCCATAGACTCACATAAAGACCCATAGACTCAGACAGAGACCCATAGACTCACATAGAGACCCATACACTCACACAGAGACCCATAGACTCACACAGAGACCCGTGGACTCACACAGAGACCCATAGACTCACAGAGATCCAGAGACTCACACCGAGACCCATAGACTCACAGAGATCCATAGACTCACACAGAGACCCGTGGACTCACACAGAGACCCGTAGACTCACAGAGATCCAGAGACTCACACCGAGACCCATAGACTCACAGAGATCCATAGACTCACACAGAGACCCGTGGACTCACACAGAGACCTGTGGACTCACACAGAGGCCCATAGACTGACTTCAGCAAGGAAGGGAAGTAAGGAATGGAAGAGACTCAGAGAGGCCCTTTGCCCAGCAGTGGGAAGACAGCGCTGACGACGACGACGACGACAACACGTGGAACATCTCCTACCATTTGTTAAGACATTGGACAACTTGTTCACAGGGACGCCGTGTCTTTATATTTCTAAAATAAAATGGAAGATAGTTCGGTGATATCGATCTGCGTGAAGTGCAATGCAGCAATCACAAGTTGTTTGAATTCACCAATGGAACCTCATTTGCCAGTAAAAAATATGATAATTGGTTTTTTACCCTTCTATCTGGCAACAAAACTGACACCTTTTTTTACAAGGAGTCATGTTTGCATAGACCACAATACCTGCCATAATGCCAGATAGAAGGGTAAAAAATCAATTATCATAGTTTGAATTCGTTACGAATTAAATATTAACAAAGCGAGGTCTGTGGTTGTCTCAGCCGGCTCTCTCTCTCCCATCGTAACGTCATCAGCCCAAGCAGCTGGCGTCGCTGCCGAGAGCCCTGGACTTGGGCCCGGGGTTTCCCTCACTTGCGATTACAACCCGGTGGGTGGTTCTCAAGCGCAGCCCGAGTTGACGATCTCGGGCGACGGTCGCGAGCGACGTGCGCGCGTAGCCCGCAACACAAAGCAGCTGAATCATTGTTGGCGATGCCGCCGCCGCCGCTGGAGTGGGCAGCGGGGCACGAGCACAATAAACGAGGAGGACACTCGGCACACTCGTCAGCACGACCGTGGACCAGACAATAAAAATGTATAACCGCCGATGTTTTTCTTTCAAGGCCACGGTGGGTTTTTTTTTAGCCGAGCCTTTTTTTTTGTATATATAAGTTGGCCGTTGTTGGTTTTTTTTTCCTGCGAACGCATCTCTTTTTGACCGGGACACAATGCGCCCACCGGCATGCGGGTAAGCCGTGCGGGATGGAACATCGGCCAGCGTTAGCTGGGAGAGGCGTCTTGCCACGGCCTACACGCCGTCACATCTGAAAGCGACGAGAAAACCCCAATCGTAACAGAATAACAGTCAGTTTAACACGTAGCAAGCTTTCGCGACCAATGTTATTCATAATCAACGTTTTTGGGTTTATATCGCGTTATTTATAAATGTGTCGTAACCCTCCACCACCCGACACGGCCAATCAGTAAAAAAGTGTCACGTTGACAAAAGACAGTGCAGGCCCACGAAGCACAAGTTCTGCGTAAAGCGCATCGTAAAACGTATCTGTTTAAAGTGCCTCTCTCTCTCTTTAGTTATTTTCAAACGTCTTTCTCGTTTCTTATTTCCTTGGTTGATGATGTCAAACTATTTTCCGCCTTTCCGGTTATAGCGCCCTGAGAACAATCGTTTAAGGGCACTTTATACATTTTAATCATTCTTATCATAGGGCCCATGTTGAGTAAGTGGGCGCTCGACGATTAGAATTCCCAGCAGTGAGCAGTGGTGACTATACTGAGCTGATGAGCTCTAATGAGGACGAAACCGGCCCACCGCAGTTGTCTGTCTCCGCATCAATGCTGCCGTCAGTCTGCCACATCTGCTAACATTTAATTTGACGGTACCGGTGATCTAGCTCGGACAAGAGGACCACAATGCAACTGTTCAGGAAATGCCGATGGATTTTTTTCTGCCACAACGGCTGACATCGCCGCGTCTCATTTGAAACGCGGGGGGGGGGGGTTCACTGCGCCAAATTGACTGCACGTCTAGAGAACGATTACTCAGAGCTCAAGAGGTCAGAGGGTCTCCCTGCTCTGAACGAGCGGCGTCGGGGCACCGTCCACCTCCATTGGTTGTCCTCCACAAGTGGCGGAAATTTCACATTCCTACGGTGGGGTGGGCCAATGTCTCTCCGCCAGGCCGAGAATGGACGAATGACCACATCGTGACTGGAATTTTAATTCGCCGATCTTCTGCTGGGGTAAGGTAAGAGAGCTCCGAGCACTTTTGCCACATGGCCAGACACAAAATTGCTCTTTGGTTCTTTCGGTAAAGTCACGTATAAAGAGAAAAGAATAAATTAAATACTAGCATACGACGTTTCGATTGCAACACAAGCAATCATCGTCAGGTATAAATGAAATAGAAACACAAATCTAGTATACTTAGAAATGTAATGTAATACAAGAGAGAGTCGGATAACATAACAGTCAACACCCTACCTGGTTGATTACGTTCTTCCTGAGAATGCTAAATTTGAGAGAGAGATAAAACACAGAACCAGAGACATATAGACAGACATATATCTGTCTCCACTTATATGTATTACATTTCATTTCTAAGTATACTAGATTTGTGTTTCTATTTCATTTATACCTGATGACGATTGCTTGTGTTGCAATCGAAACGTCGTATGCTAGTATTTCATTTATTATTTTCTCTTTATACGTGACTTTACCGAAAGAACCAAAGAGTAATTCCTGCAGTCACGAAAGCTCCAAATTAAGTACAGATACAAAATTGCGGTTATTGCGACAACAGTATAATCATAGGGCTGGTATCTATTCCCGGGCGATGAATTGCTCAGCTATCAAAGTCACTTTTTTCTTAAAGCCCTGTTTTAAATCATGGGTGGCGGTTCAAATTCGAACCCAGGCCCATCAGCATTGCTGGCTCTGTTGCAGCAATCACGAGCCCTCTCGAGAAACCCGGCTACCTCGCGTCGTGTAATTATTGAAATGTGGAGGGAATTAACGACCGCGCAGCATCCAGTGAGGCTGAGTTCTCAGCGTTGCTGTGGAAACGGAAATTCGATTCTGAACAGTTTTTAATGCGTTTTTCTTCTTTTCAACAAAAAAAAGTCAGCGATTTCCTGGCTCAAATGAGCAATCACGTGGTGTTCATCTCCCGCTTACAGCATTCAGCCAGTAGTAGGAAGTCCTACATTCCTATGGCGGAGGTGAGTCCATCCACAGGACGATCACTGCTCTGCGTTCCAGTAACGTGGCGCTAGCAGGCTGAGTCAACCCGCAAGCAGGATTCGAACTCGCAACTTTCCAGCTGCAAGCCGCTGGCTCTACCACTGAGCCGCTTGGTGGGATCTTCTCTGTGGCTACACGAACATCGTGATGGCGCCATCGGAGTCCGTCGCGAGACGGTTCGAGACATTTAAACTCGGAGCTCTTGCAGCGAGCAGCACTTGACAGGGAACTGCATTGTGGGGGGAGAGGGGGAGGGGCGGGGACACCAACAAGGATCGGACGAGCCCCACGGTGGAACACTCAGCGATGAACGCTCAGCGCCCTGACACGGGATTGACCCCCCCCCCCTCCAGATTGACCCCCCCAGATTGACCCTCACCCAGATTGAACCACCAGATTGACCCCTCCCAGATTGATACCCCCAGATTGATACCCCCCAGAGGCACCGCCCAGATTGACCCCCCCAGATTGACTCCCCAGATTGACTCCCCAGATTGACACCCCCAGATTGACCCCTCAGATTGACACCCCCAGATTGACCCCCCCAGATTGACCCCCGCCCAGATTGACCTTCCCCCCCGAGATTGACCCCCCAGATTGACCCCTCCCCAGATTGACCCTCCCCAGATTGACCCCCTCCCAACCCACCCAAGCCACCCCGGCACCTCTGACTTTCGGACACAAAGAGATCCGACTCTGACCGCTGGTGCCGCCGCCGCCGCCGCCGCTTTGCGTGACCGAGGTGGAGGCCCTGCCCGGCGGGTGACCGGGCAGGGCCTCTTCCCGGGCGGTGGCACATTCACTTCCGCCAGACGCCGATTCCAGTCGCGCCTTCAGACACTTCCTTCCACGTAGCTACTCTTCGCTTCCTCCGCGTATATACACGTCACCTTACTCCGTGGGGTGTTGCTTTCACGAGCCTGCGAGCTTTGATTAGTTTTTTTTTATTGCGTTCGTTTCAAAATATTTAGTTATTCCTGTTTTTATCGACGAACAGCAGCACTTTGCGACCTCCGGGTGAAATGTGCTTCAATATTGTAAAACGTAAAAAAATTACAATTTTTATTATTACGAGGTAACACATATAAATTCTTGTCATATATAGATTATAGGTTTGTTGCAATATAATTTTTTTCTTATATATATTCCGATCCATGATAGACAACTTGATGTGACCCAGGTCACCCTTGTGAAAGAGGCAAATGCATTGCGTGTCTCAACGGGCCTGCATTCCAAAGTGCACCTAGCATGGCACAAGCGCCGTGGCGACGTCACCGCCACTTGGTGAAACAGGGGATACTGCTGCTGCTGCTGCCACCTACAACCCCGAAGCAAACATGAATCACATCCCAACTACTGCCACTAATCGAGCCGCCGCTGGTATCAGCTGCATGGAACTTGTCGCTATTGAAACGTCCCCACTTGGTCCGTGCTGCACCTCTTCGTTCCGCCACCGCGGGCTGCTTACGGATGAGGAGGAGCAGGGGCACCGTCGAGGGGTTACGAAGCGGAGAATAAATGTCACGCAACGTTGGCGCTTCGACTCGCAGCTGGAAAGTTGACAGACGTGAATCTGGGTCAAGGGTCAAGTCTGCTCCACCGTGCTCTCTGTGGCTCGAGACAAAAACGAGCACCGCCGGCGCACGGGCAAGTCAACGGCGGTCATCCCACGCACGGACCTGCGCCTGTGTTGGGAAACGTGGAATCTACCACACCGGCTCAATGGAGGTGAGCGTAGTACACTCCTCGCGTGAACAGCCGCGGGGAATCTGCTGCTGGATGAAGGCCTCCACGAGACGAAGTTCTGCGATGTAACAATCCGCACAGCAGCTGACCGTCTTTGTTCGGTGGTCAGCCAAAAGCCGCCTTGAGGATGACCGGAGTTTGCTTAAATGGTTTATGATCCGTGAAGAGATCAGCAACTTTAATCGCGTGACGTGCACTCTGAACAAAAAATATAACTCTAGATTTGAAGTTTTCGTGACTGCAAGGATCCATACTCTTTGTTTTTTTCAGTAAAGCCACGTAGGTTAAAAGAAAACAAATAAATTAAATCACGACGTTTCGGAGGCAACACAAGCTTCCGTCTTCAGGTGGAACAGTCACGTGATTTAATTTATTTGTTTTCTCTTAACCTACGTGACTTTACCGAAAAAAAATAACATTTCCTGCAGAGCGGAGGTCCTTCCACGTCCTTCAAGCACAACGTTGCAATGTTATGTTTCCGAACTTTAATATAACTTCGTTTGAACATTAACCTGGCCTCCTCTTGACACACATTATGAACCGATCACGTGTTTTTTTTTTACAGCTGCCGTCGAGGGTGAGCGGGGCCGGTGCTTAGCTGGGCAACAGGCTGGGCCCTGTACCGCGAAATGTCCCCGATTTGGGAGTTTAAAAAAATCATATTTATTCGCGATTTCCACGTGGGAGGAGAGTGGGAAAAACCGAGAGCCCACTCATACGGATAGTTGAGCAGCCTACTCGCACTACTCCCATCTGTAGGCCACTGTAAGTAGGCGAACCTCTCACACGACGATCCCTCCCCAGTTACAGGTGCGTCGATGGCTCGCGAAGGGCACCGCACCGACGCGTGAATGCCGCCCAAACGCGCCGCCGTACAGACCCGCGCGATGTGGCCCATCGGCCGCAAAAAAAAAACCACAGAGCGTCGCTGGCGAAGTTAACGTCGATGTTTTTATTCTTCGTTCAGGTTCATTTTTGACGGGTACGCTCGACGTTCTGCCGTTGCGTGCGCGGCAATTAACCTTGCGCTGGGGAATATTTGTCGCGATGTTACATTCCACTTGCCAAATGCACTGCCAGTTTTATTTACTTTAGCGGTGTCGAATCGCCACCAAATCAGCGCCGAGTTGCCCTCGGCCCCCAACGCTGTCAATTCTACGTTCCTATGGCAGGGGACCGGTCTCTGTAGGGCAACCGCTGGAAACGTTCCGCAAAGTGGCACTCATATTTCATCAATCTCGAAAACACGACGAGTCATAACTCCTGCCGGACAAGAACGCCACGGTGGCTAGATGTTAACTACCTCGCCTGGTATGCAGAAGGTCGTGGGTTTGAACCCGATCCCGACCCTGACGCCTGCTGTATATTTGGAGTGTGCATCTCTCTCTCCGTGGTCGTGTGGATTTTTCCGTACGTCCTCCCGTTTTTTCCTCCACATTTACAATCAACATCACACGTTCAGAGTATGTGGCTGCTATAAATGTCCACATGATGATAAGCGACTTCATTGAGATACCATTTGTGATAGCCAGGTCGCTTCTGAAAACGAGCCATACATCTCAGTCGGGGCCTTACCTGGTCAAAAAAAACAAATACAAATTGTGAAATAGTTTAAATAGGACGAAATATGACAACACATCGAGACAAACAACTTTGAGAGTGAGAGAGAGACAGAGAAACGCCTCACCGTCAAGGTCTGCAGCCTCTCCTTCTGTAGCTGAGCCACCACATCCATCCTGGGGAAGGAGAAAAGGAAGACGCACGCTCAGAAACGGTGCTTCGCAGAGCCCCCAGGCAGCCGCACCGATCCCTGGCTACTGCTGCTGCTGTTACTGCTGCTACTGCTGCAGCGGCGGCGGCGGCGGCGGCGGCGAGAAGAAGCGCAAAGCGCACGGCACCAGCCGACAACACCAGCAGCGAACAACGCCACGGGGACAAATGACGGGGAGAGCGCGCGCGCGAGCGAGCGAAGTGATTCAGGGTGGTGAGATTTGTGAACTCGACTTGGCAGTCGTTCCCTCCCACTTTCCCCTCCCTCAATTTTCCACTCACCCCCTCCCTATCTTCCATCCTACCCACCACACACTCCCCTCCCATCCCCAACACTCTGTCTCTCTGTGCCCACCCCCCATCGTCTCGCCCGCTTTCCTCTTCCACTCTTTATCGCCACTCTATGTCACCACTCTATATCACCACCCCGCTATCGTTTTCTCATTTTCCTCGCCGCGCACGGTGGCTATCATTTTCCAGCGGCATCGCACGATGAGAGGGTGTGGGTTGTTGTTCTTTATGGGTTTTTTGTTGTTATTGCTCTCGCTGGATACAGAGAGAAATTTGCATTTGTGGACCAGTTCTTACCTGGGTTCTGTTATTTCACATTCTCTAACCGTCTGCAAGGGAATATTCCAAAAATGCGCCGACTGCTGGCCTGGCGGAATTCTTGTTTTGCAAAATTAAATCTAGAGAGGTTTTTTTTTACTCACAAAATACAGACATTCGTGAAAATAAACCTCGCTGGTGTTTGGTTTTCTATATATTTTATTTCTCCACGATCTGACTGCGGTGAAATCCAGCACATGTGCCTCACGTCCCGATGCTGGAGTCAGTTAAATAATAATTATCTGAGATTATGCAAAAGCCTGTTGGGAAAAAAATGATTAAAACGCAAACAGAACCTGCAGCCAAAACTCACGAGATATGAGCCTGTTAATTACGTTTTTGTTTTTGCTTCCGACCAGATCAGCAACAATGCACCTGATCTCATCGGATCTCGGAGGCGAAGCAAAATCATTTGAGGCTACGCAGAGTTGAGCCTGGATAGTGATTGGACGGGTGACCACCGTGCGCGCCAGGTCGCCACAGGTGATGGACAGGGCTGCGGATAGAATACAGGCAGCAGAAGGTAGTGCAGTGAAATCCATTGTTGTATTGCGCTTCTATGCTCCCGTGTCTATGGGCTCCAACCTTCGCCAACATTGCAGAGACATATCTGTGCGGTGGTGAAGTATGGTCAAATGAACCGCTACCAGCCACGTGGCGTGGATTGGTCCTCGTCCAGCAGTGGATTGACAAGAGGGCTCAAGTAAATACACGTTTTCAAGCCGTGTGATGTTACGCCACGGTAGCGAGATGTTAACTACCTCGCCTGGTATACAGGAGATCATGGGTTCGAACCGGACCTTGATGCCTGCTGTATATTTTGGAGTTTTACTGTTCTCCCCGTGGTCGCGTGGAGTTTTCTCCAGGTCCTCCGGTTTTTCTCTCCACGTTTAAAATAAACATGACGCGTTTAGAATATTTGACTGCTATAAATGTCCACGTGATAAGCCACTTCGTTGAGCTATCATTTTGTGGCCAGGTCGCTTCTGAAAAAAATCCAACACAGCTCAGTGAGGCCTTTTCTGGTAAAATAAAAAAAAGTTCCATATGGAAATGTAGAATATATATCGTTTTATTCGAAAAAATATATTTTTTTTATTGCACAGGAAAACCACTTAGTCGTCTCAAGGCTCATCGCCAGGAGGGGTCCTGCTCAATCCCTGGGTTTGTCTGCACACAGTGGCAACCTTGGAGAACAGCCCTGCTCACAAGGAGATCACACACATCAAAACAACAGCATCACCACCCCCCACACTCTCCCACTGACGACACATCCACCCCTCCGACGTGCCCCACCAGGCAGACCCTCACTCAACACACACCAATTGCCACCACCACCACCACCACGGCCGCACGAGCCACCAACCTCTACAACCACAACAACAACCGCCTTTGGCCACTGAGTGACGGTGACATCATCACGACGCTTGTGCCACGCCAGGCGCAAGTGAAGTGTCGAAGGCTCCCCGCTGCCAGAAGGTCACGGGACAGACCCAGGTGCCATGCGTTGACCGATTACTGGCAGATGCACCAGCTGTACTGCCTCCACCGTGCCAACAACACGCACCACAGCCCCACAGGATCCTCGTTTGCCTCCCCCGCAGTAGTCATCAAGGCGGTCTCTCCCACTCAGAACGATAACCCCCTGTGTCGCTCGTGGGTGTTACTACTCCATGAAGGCGCCTTGAGACGTTAGTGGAAGGCGCCTTACATGTAAATGTAAATTATTATCATTACGCTTTACCCCACGCGTCGCCCCCACCCAGTCGCACCGTACGCTGTAACCCTCGTTTCCCTTGCTTTCTTTCAATAAAAAAAATACTTCTCATTCAAAATAAATACATGTTTAACATCCATACAGATATATCGATTCTAACCTGCGGCTACCTCCAATCCTGGCGCTGTGAATGTGTGTACGACAGGCGGCGAACAGCAGGCCTGGCTTGTGCAGCCGCTACGCACGCGGACAGCACAGACACGCGGCGTGGCGATGGTGGTGGCGATGGTGGTGGCGGTGGCGATGGTGGTGGCGGTAGCGGTCGTGGTGGTGGCGGCCCCGCACTGCGTTCACCAACAGCCGCCACTCGCCACGAAGTGACGGTGATGTCACCACGGCGCCCGTGCCAGGCCAGGTGCACTTTGAGGCCACGTGAAGTGTCGAAGGCTCGCTGGCAGGAGGAGGTCACGGGACAGGCCCAGCAGGTGCCGTGGGTTGACTGACAGATGACTGGCAGATGCAACAGCTGTACCACCAACTATGCCAACTTCACTTAAAGATTTCGTGACTGCAGGAATTCATATTCTTTGGGTCTTTCGTTAGTTGTTATTTTCGGCTCTCTGATTGGACATTAGCAGGTTAAATTCCCCACACTAACACAGCGACGTTGCTGCTCTGCGATCT
>CM025644.2:1628410-1656497 GCA_014621495.2 Entosphenus tridentatus | reverse complement strand
GGTTGGAGGGGGTTGGGGGGGAGGGGTTGGGGGAGGGTGCCCACGCTCGACTCACCTGTAGAAGTCACCTGTAGGAGTCACCTGTAGGAGTCACCGACGCTACCTGTTGGGCCCTGCCCCGGCTGCCGCGTTGCGATGAGGCATTGGGGGCCGAGTGGTCCGGGCGTTGTCTGGGAGGACAGCCAGACGGCGCGTGGCGATGGGCGTTTGGTGGAATATTCGATGGTTGCTGATGGATATTTTCATTGATCGATGATGATTCATATGATGAAGGTGGTAAAAGATAGAAGAATTTTGTCACGTTGTAAAAGCTTTGTCATATTATAATATATTATATATGCTTTAACGACGTATTTATATTTTTGAGCGATCTAACCCTAAAAAAAACTCTTATGGATATTATAATAATTGATTAATCGTGTTTATGTAATATGTTGAACTCCTTTATGACCGTACGTTTACGTGTGTGTACACACTAATAACTCACTGATTGGTAGAATAAAAATGCAGATGGGAATGTATATTAAGTTGATAGATGATGATTACGATAATGACGACGTTTTAATAATTAAGTTGGTGTGTTAGACGAAACATTACACTATTAATAATGTATTTAAAGCTGCTGATGATGACTTCAATGCTATCGCCACAATCGTTGATACATATGGCAACATAATATAGATGCTGTGGAGGAGGACCAATGTTTAATGAACAGATATTAATGATGAGTAATATGATTGTGTTGAAAATTATGGATGACTAATAGAGAGATGATAATGTGCAATAATATTTAACTCGCGGTGATGATTTCGGAAAAGATGTAATTGAAAGATGATTGTGATAATGATGCCGATTGTGGTGTTTGTAATGAATATATAATAGAGGTGTTTTGGGATTTGATCGAGTAAATATATAAATGTGTCGTTAAACCCGCCGCCACCCGACACAGCCAACTAGTAAGTTTCGTCGCGTGAACGAAGCGTGCCAATTAGTGACAAGTTGACCACACCGGTGTGTTGCAGAGGTAAACCCACAACACTGAGAATGTTGCGGGCTTCACATGAACAATTCGAGCACTCGCAATTGTCCATGTTGTGGCACGCAGCTCTAAAAAAGGCCACACGAACCGCCTGCTCGGATTGTGTGAATTCCATCTCTACGTGGGGTCGGTGATCCTGGCAACATTTCCACAACCAGCTCACACCACGTGCGGCCAGGCGAGTATTCCTCTCGCTGCGGCTACGACAAACCTCCTCCAAGGCTAAGCCAGAGACGCGGGGACATATTCAGGGAGGAATTGAGCCGTGGGGTGAAAGCTCGACAGGAAATCGGAGAGGCACAAGTTCCATCCATTCCACGCACGCGATCGGGGTCAAATGGGGTCACGTCTCACTGAACCCCATTCGAGGTCCCAGCATTCTTAAAGAGCCTTTCTCTCGTGGTCATGACAGGCATTGTGGGCGCCACGGTGGCTATGAGATGTTAACTACCTCGCCTGGTATGCAGGAGGTCGTGGGTTCGATCCCGACCCTGACACCTGCTGTATATTTGGAGTTTGCGTGTCTCTCTCTCATCGTCATTACGGTGGCTAGGAGATGTTAACTACCTCGCCTGGTATACAGGATGACGTGGGTTCAATCACGACCCTGACGCCTGCTGTATATTTGGAGTTTGCGTGTCTCTCTCTCTCATCACAATCATCACGGTGGCTAGGAGATGTAAATTACCTTTCACCGTGGTCACGTGGATTTTTCTCCGGGTCCTCCGGTTTTTCCCTCCACGTTTAGAATCAACGTCACTACGTGTTTAGAGTCTTTGAGTGCTGCTATAAATGTCCGCGTGTTAAGCCACTTCGTTGAGCTATCATTTGTGGTCAGGTCGCTTATGAAAAAGAGCTTAGGGGGTGAAATAACAAAATCTTCGTCGAGTTTATGTCCACCTGTCCCAGTGGGGCTCCGGGTAGAACTCTTAACTCACGTACACACACACACTCAAGAATGGGCCGAGAACACCTCCATACATAGAGGACCGCAGAGATTGGGCAATTGTTGGCGCTGCTTCGCCGCGTGTCCACTGCTGCGATTCCTCTCTGAGTTGTCGTCTCGATTAGAAAGTGAACGAATGCCGTGCACCTTATAAGTCGAGATTACTATTATTAATAACACTGTGGCCTTAAAGTAAAACTATTGTTTAATCGGCAACGTTTTAATGCAGTGGCCCTCTTTTATTGGAAATAAATGAATCAATATTATTATTTACAATAATTTTTTCGTGATTTTTATATAAATAATGTGCTCTGATTAAGGGCCGTTGCTAAACATGTCAAACTCTAATATATATTATTTTAAGGCCACAGTGTCATTGACGAACGTGTCGAGTTCTGTTTTAGTTATTTGTGTTTGTGCCTCACTGCCAACACAGTGGCATCACCAGGTGATGTCTGTACGGTGAACTTCTTTCGCACCACACGTAGAACAACCGTGCTAATCGGAGGTGCGGGGGAAGGACAACAAACTAAACACATTCTAAAGACATTAGTTTTCAATCTCGTATAGTGGTGTCGTGCATAGTAGTGTATAGTTTATTATAGTGTGTAGTGTATAGTAGTGTATAAAAATGTAGTGCAGTGTATAGTAGTTTAGTGGATAGAAGTGTAGTGAATAGTGTAGTATACTGTGTAGTGTATAGTAGTGTATAGAAGTGTAGTGTATAGTAGTTTAGTGGATAGAAGTGTAGTGTATAGTGTAGTATACTGTGTAGTGTATAGTAGTGTATACAAGTGTAGTGTATAGTGTAGTATATAGCGTAGTGCATTGCAGTGTAGTGTATAGTGTAGTATTCTGTGTAGTGTATAGTAGTGTATACAAGTGTAGTGTATAGTGTAGTATATAGCGTAGTGCATTGCAGTGTAGTGTATAGTGTAGTATATATGTGACGAGATCAGCAAGGTATTGTGGTTCATTTGTGGCAAACACTTTTTTCTTGCGTGTTCGGCGATTTCCCTCGTGGAGATTTGATGATGATGGTGATGATGATGATGTTGATGATGATAATGGTGATGATGATGATGGCGATGATGGTGATGACGATGATGATGATGATCTTGATGATGATGGTGGTGATGGTGATGATGATGTTGATGATGGTGGTGATGGTGATGATGATGTTGATGATGATGGTGATGATGATGTTGATGATGATGGTGGTGATGATGATGATGGTGATGATGATGGTGATGATGATGACGACGGTGATGATGATGATGGTGATGATGATAGTGGTGATGATGATGGTGATGATGATGGTGATGATGATAGTGGTGATGATGATGGTGATGATGATAGTGGTGATGATGATGATGGTGATGAGAATGATGATGGTGATGATGATGGTGATGATGAATCGTCACAATCGAAGGGACCAGAAATGAGTTCGAGGATTGATTTGAGACGGCGTCGATTCTTTTTCCAGTTTCATTTTCGCCTTTTCGTGCGTCGTCATTCCTTGCGGTGTTTTTGTCCAGCGCCGCTTGTGTTCAGTTTGTTTTCAGTACAGTCGATTAGCCGAAACGAAACTCGCAAATGTAATCTAAACATACACTCTGTGCTGGCTATAACAGGCACATAGATTAAAAACACATTTATTTTGAAGTGATATTTTGTGTGTTTAGTTAGTTGTCCCCCCCGCCGCACCTCCGATTAGCCACGGTTAGCGACGTACGGTGCGAAAGAAGCTCAGCATACGCACATACATTGTTTTACACCCAGAAAGAACAAGCAGAATTCAAGTCCGCGGGTTGCTTCATTGAGCTACGGAGCTCTTCGTTAGCAAGGGGCGCGTCCCTTTAACCTCCCCGCTGGGATCCGTTGCAAGAGGCACTTCATGCATGCGCCTGGCTTCGCACGAAGCCACTGAGCGGATCTCTAAACTCCACGTCCCATTGTCAGCTTCCCCCATCATACGAAAGACGGCCAAAGGGTGAATCTTCCAGCAGACACCTGCGGCAGCGAGGTGTTACAAATGACAAGTTGTGCATGCTTACAAAAAAACGATTCTAGCATTCTAAATTCTAGCAATATTATCAACGATGTGAGTTCAACTCCGATGAAGCTTGGAGAGCTGAAAGAACTCACATACATCTTCTTGGTTCTTTCGGTAAAGTCACGTAGAAGGGAAGTAATAAAATAATACAAATAAAACATAATAAAATAATCTAATGTTTTATTTTTATTATTGTATTACTTCTCTTCTACGTAACTTTACCGAAAGAACCAAGAAGATGAATCCCTGCAGTCACGAAAGCTTTAAATCGAAATTTAACTCACAGACACCTTGTGAAGGACTCAATGCAGACGATAATAAAAAAATTTTTTATTATGTTTTATTTTTATTATTTTACACTACACTAGTAACGAATTGGCACATTCTGTGTACGTGACAAGCCTTACTACTTGGCTGTGTTGGGTGGTGGCGGGTTTAACGACGCAACATTTATATATTTACCCGATCGAACGCAAAAATAACCTGTGTTATGAATTCCCACAGCTATCGACATTCACACTCGATTCTTCGCGACGGAGGCCTCAATCGGGAGGACTCGGGGCCCTCCGAGCGGCACAGAGAGGGCTCTCACCCCCGACCGGGACTCCAACATTCCGACTGCGGGGTCAAGTGGTGGTCCAAGCGAGGTGCCCACCAGCCGGACGAATCGTGCTGCTTGAATTGAACAAACCTCGTGAAGCTCGCCAGAAGCCGCCGATAAACACCTCGTATAAATATCCCGGGGGTGTTCCGTGCCTGAAACGAGCCCAAGTACTTTGCCAATCTGCTGACGGCCGAATTCCTGACATCACTCGGGCGCAATGAGCCCCAGATGTTGCAGCAGCAGCAGGGGAACGGATTCCTGCGGCTAAATGCGGCAGGAAGCCCCTCGCCTCCCATTTGGTCATCCTCGGGATTTCATCACCCGGCCCCGGACGAACCGTGGCAGAGCGATCGAGTCACGGTCGGGAGAGTTGCGAGCTCCAGAGCCAGTGTGGGGGATCGACTCGGGTTCGTCGTGAGCCATCATCATCAATCGTCATCATCCAACAGCAACCATCATCTAACATTATCCAACATCATTATCATCCAACATCATCCATCATCATCATCCATCATCAATATCATCATCTTATATCAACATCAATCATCACCCAACATCATCCATCATCATCCAACATCATCAATCATGAGCCAACATCATCATCCAACACCATCATCATCATCATCCAACATCACCATCCTTTGAGGGTTAATACCGTAAACGAAGAGCCTCCGTGTGTGAATGTATCGGGAGCTTACAGGAGCATGCTGTGTAACGTGCAGCCCTGTGCAAATCCACTGCTGGATGAAGGCCTCGGCGTGCCACGTTGGCCATGGGGGTTGTTTTGACGATTCCTGACCACGCTGCTTCGTGCCAACTGGTGCAGGGGAGAGGCCACGTGACCACCGCAGCTGTCACTCGCCACGACACGTTCTTCGGCCGTGGCCGGGAATCGAACTCGGATCGCCGGGCTCATCACGCAGTGCCCTAACCACTGCGCCACCGCTCACGGCGGCGTACGAACGCCAAAACTCCCCGCGGCCGCCGCCCCCATCTCAGACGCGCACCGGATGACCACAGCATCGGTGGTCTCAGGGACAACACCAGGTCCTGTCACGGGAACGTGGAGTTATCAGCAAGGGCTCAGGGCTGTCGCTGGAGATGACTTGCCAACGCATTTTTCGTTGTTCGCGTCGCCCGCATCATCTCATCGCGACCGCGACAAGCGGAAATTACTTTCTCCCAACGCTGCAGCCCGACTACTCCGACACTACGACCATATCGGGGGTTTTTTTGTGCATTTTCGGAATCGCCGATTCTTTGCTTATTGAATATGGTGCATCGTCGGGATTGTGTGTGTTTCGATTTAAAGCTTTCGTGACTGCACGGATTCATCTTCTTGGTTCTATCGGTAAAGTCACGTATAATGGAAATAATTAAATAATTAAAATTAAACATTTTATTATTCTCACGACGTTTTCGGCTACAACGCAAGCAGCCGTCCTCAGGTGAGGACGGCTGCTTGCGTTGTTTAATTTTATATATTTTTTTATTTTCATTCTACGTGACTTTACCGAAAGAACCAATGAGATTGTGTGTGTTGTTTGTAATTGCTGTGTAGCGCACTGACCAAGATGGTTAACGATGTGCGGACTGCATATCCTGCATTGCTCGACATCGACGATTGGGGGAATCGTGTGTTGTGCTTTGCTGTCGAGTTCGTGTGCCCCGAGCCCCGGGAAAACCCCGTGTTTGATGTCGAGGGGGGTTTTGGAAGGACAGGTTCGGTGTGGTGAGAACTCACTGCTTGTGCCCTGTCCGTTGTTGCACAGAAAACTAAGTTTTTTTCTCGTGCGAGAATGCTCCTTGTGTTCATAATGGATCGAGGGTGCGTTGGGCTGTTAATTGCCGCCAAATCGCGTTGCCCTCTCCGCTCGATTTGTGTACAGCCAGGGGCTGCAATGCGAGTCTTGGAGAGTGAATGGCTGTGTCTTCTCAGCTCGATTGTGTTCAGCCGAATGCTGCAATGCGAGTCTTGGAGAGTGAATGGCTGTGTCCTCGGAGCTCGATTTGTGTACAGCCGAACGCTGCAATGCGAGTCCGGGGAAAGAGACGGGTTAAAATCCCCGCCGATACGGCCGCCGCGTGCGATTTCATCATTGAGACGTCGCGTCAGAAAGACGGGGGGGGGGGGGGTGCTGAAGGGAGACGACACGAGATGTCCGTCGTGGTCCTCACGGGACGGCTGCTGCTGTACGCAGGGGAACCCGCTGAGATGCTGTTCGCGCGCCGTGTTCGTGCACGAGCAGGGCACAATTCCACGCCGAGATAGTCGCCGAACCTTCAAACACACAGATACTGGGGCGACCTTTCGACATCCCGGGGCAACTTCTTTGCCCCGGGATGTCGGAAGACGTCCAAAATGTAATTTGTGATTGTGCGAGTGAGTGGGCGCTAGACGGTTCAGTCTTGGGCCCCATCACCGCCTGGGAGATGGGACGGTTGCAGGGTGGCATGGGACCCTGACGTCCGTGTTGTGTCCATGGATGCAGCTCCCTCCTTCATCCACAGCTCTCCTGCTCATCCACAGCCCCCCCTCCTTCATCCACAGCTCTCTCTCTCTCTCCCGTCACTCCGACATCCCCTCTTATCACCCCCTTCCCCTCATCCTTGTTTCCTCGATGGCTAGGAGATGTTAACCACCTCACCTGATATGTGAGTGGTTCGTGGGTTCGATCCCGACCATGACACCTATTTGAAGTTTGTATGTTCTCCCCGTGGTTGCGTGGATGTTTCTCCGGGTCCTCTGGCTTTTCCCTCCACATTTATAAACAAGCGTTTAGAGTATTTGGCTGCTATACATACACAAGCCATTTCGTTGGGCTATCATTTGTGGCCAGGTCGCTTCTGAAAACGAAGGTAATAGCTCCATGAGCCTTACCTGGTAAAAAAATATATATATTTGTTGGTGATTTAACTTTCCTAAACTTTACACTCATATTGTGACCCGCCTCTACTGAACATGTGTGAAAGAGAGCTGCATAGCTCATTGGAATCTTCCAGTATAAATAAATTCAGATTCGAATGTCAACATTATCATTCCAATAACTTGGGAAACACATCCCATTTCGCCCGATCGTGGAAAATGCAGAAAATTGTCTTTGCTGGTTCAGAACACATCGCTAAAGATAAACAACTGCCCTGTTGTTGTTCCTGAGCATCAAGGTGTTTTAGATGCAGGGACGTTTGTTCCTTTACCAAGGGGGGTGGATTGCTCTTCGATTGAAGGCTTTTAGAGGGCAGCGTCGATCGCCAAGTCACTGCCAGCGTCTCCCTCGTTGGGATTGACGATCCGAGTATCTGCCCGTGGCACGAGGCTCGCGCACCGAGCCACTTAAACGCGACGCTGCGTATTTATTGTTCATGGCAGCAAACCAAAGCACCCGGATTAAAAGCCACACAAGGGAAACATGTCAAACTCGACACTGCAAGGTCAGACATCAACGTTGAGTAGCATCAACTCTTGGCATCTTCTCATTGTACTTCATGTGTCTGAGATATATATATAGACGTCACTCATCCCTGTGCGGTCCACCTACCCTGCCACGTCACCGGATTACAGATATGCATCATCACCACCACCACAGCGAAAGTGAATTCAAGGTCAACAAAGTCGTCATCAGTAGCCCTGAGCCAGATGTGGAAATTCCACATTCCTATGGTAAAGGGTCCATCTCTTCCATAGCCAACCGATGTCAACTTGCTAGCCAACGATCTTCATGTTACCACTGATACCACGGTGGTGTAATGGTTGCGCAATGGACTTGCAATGCAGACATCGCCAGGTTTTTTATATTCCATCTCCCGTGGGACACCAATGGGACACTGGACAAACGGCGACTTCTCCCCCAGCGTTTGTGAACGCCATCGTCACCTGACTGTGGATGCCCCTCACTCTGCCACCTTTGACCGATGCCACGGATGGCCCAGGTGTCTGCGACCCTTCGGAGCATGCGACACACACAGCCGGTCGGCGGCAATGAGGCTGCCAGGAGATCTCCAGGGGGGCAGGGGGGGGCATCGCTCAACTGGAGAGAGATCTGGCAGGAGGCAGAGATGACAGTGGCAGTGCCACGCACGGCCAGCTGCCACTGGAGGTGCCCTTCGAAAGTTTAAGCAAGAATGATCGAGACGTGCTCTTAGCCGCTGAGGCATATACAGCAAGTTCCCTCTAAATGCACTGGGTGATATCATTATTATTGTTTTGTCTACGATTGACCTCTGTAACCGTGACCTTAAATTTCTACAACATATCACAAAAGCAGTGAGCGGGGGACAATGATGTCAACACATTATCTTTAATAGTATTAAGGCATAAATTTTACAAAGTGCAAGAGAAATTTTAATATTAAAACTATACCCAAGTATGTAACAAACATTACATATATCCCTTAACCGCCCCACGATTCTCGATAGGAATACGTATGAAACCAACACGAAACATTACGTAGACTTTACAGTGTATAGGAATTTACTGTTCTGTCGATACAAATGTATATTCATAGTAATAACTTAAGCTTTGTGATGTCTGCATATTGGAGAAGTGCAAAACACACTAATTGTACTACATTTCAAAAAAAAGGTTTAGTTGATTAAAAATTATAAATACCTTTTCATGAAATACGCGTAACCGACCATCTGTAAAATGTACAGTTAAAACGGGGAGAACCATTTAAGATATATAAACTCTTAACTGGAAATAGATCGCTAAACTTAAACCATAGTACTAAGAAAATTACGGGGAAAACAATACGCGAGATTGTAAATATAAAAAAGCTCTAATTATTAATGCGTTAAGAAACATCTCTCACAACGTGGTAAGGATGTTATTTTTACTTTGCAGAAAAGCTCATTTATAATCCTTTAACCATTTCCTTTACAACAATGTTTACGCATTAAACAAAGAACGGTATCGGTAGCGAACTACGCCAACTTAGTCACGAAGGAGCTAATAATTACAGGGGTAAAATAAAGTATAAATGTATACTTTTGCTACCATATACAAAAGTGTAATAAATATGTCGTTATTACAATGTAACTGCATAGAGTTATCAGTGGTACGTCTCAAAACATTAACCGGCGTGACAGCGGCACAGAGCAAACAGCTGATGTGGTGACGGCAAGCCTGCAGTGTGTTTACCCAGCATGCCCCACTGGCGGATTTTCACCTCGATGTGAGAGATACAGTATCGTCAACCATTCATAGTCTTTTTGTGATTCACATTACACAGTCTAATTCCATCCGCGCGTCTCCCCGGACACTGCGCTACCCGTCCCCCCCTCGCCGCCCCAAATGGCATCGAATGGAAGATTCAACTGCTGATCACTGTGTTTGACATTGTTCATTAACCGCGTGACACCGTGGGGGTTAGAGAGTGACCGCGTCGCCAATTCAAATCCTGGTCTGGAGGGTCAAATCAACATCTCGGTGATACAAAAACGAAAGAGCACCGCTTTGTGACACGTCGCCAGTGGTCATTCTATGGACAGCATGGCCTCCCGCCATAGGAATGTAGAATTTCCACCACTGGCTCAGGAACACCAATGGAGTTGAGCGTCAACCCACGTGCGCATTTGAAGAGACAATTCTGTTGTTGCTGCAACAATGACTAAAACAATTACAAAGTGGAATGGCATGGGATCGTTTGATTGCCAAAGTTGGACAAGCTTTCTTAAATTCAAATCCTCACTCCTCTCCGCGGTCGGCATTCCCAAGTTTACAAATGTACTTCCATATGCAATTATTGCAATATCATATGTACGTTAATTTGATTTCAAAAGATTGCCAATCTTGGAAGATGGAACCAAAGATCAACACCAACATCAGGTCTGACATGCAGCTGGCATTACAGCTTTCCCACTATGTCATACCCACACACGCACGTCACTCGTTTATAGCATCATTGAGCCGAGCGGAATGCGCTGTTAGCGAGCACAGACTGTTCCTGGCACAAGACGTGAGCAAAGGTGGTTTCAGCTAGCACCGTGCCCGAGTGGTTTTTATCTCTGCAACGCTAATGCGTTCTCATTTGAGGCAGAGTTGACCTCGGCGGTGCTCAGCATAAGGTCAGATATTACTTGCAATTGATGTAATGCAGCGGTCAGGAATTGAGCTACAATACGATGATACAATTTGCAAGCAGTGGGCACAGCAGTCCTAGCACTGCGATGTGATCCTAGCAACTTGGGTTGGATTCCTGACCACCGTGAATAGCAGCATCGGCAAGTGTTACCCAGACCTGTCCAAAGCCTCCGTGAGGTTGACTCGTGCTCAAGTGAGAAACCGGATTCGGCGAGTGAACATCAGCACCAGTGGGACAGAGATGGCCAAGTGTGGTTCTGGCCACGCCACTCCTCCGTCTGCCACTACTGCCTTAACAGGTGCTCGCTAACAGCACCTGCCACCATCGTCTATGGGAGTCGGTTAAGGACCTTTGTCACCCATAAAGACAAATTCGTACGTCTTGTTACCCATATTCTTAGGTTTTTTTCGGTAAAGTCACGTAGGTAAAAAAAATTCAAATTAATAAAAGTCAAATAAAATATTTTTATTTATTTTACTTTTATTAATTTGAATTTTTTTTACCTACGTGACTTTTCCGAAAAAACCTAAGAATATGAATCCTTGCAGTCACGAAAGCTTCAAATATAGTCTTGTTACCCATTTCACCGACGTACCAAGCCCAGGCCAGATGCTGTTATTTGAGATGCTATATTAACACATCGCTATCTGCGTAATTATCAGTCGCATGCCATCAGCGAACAGCTGAACAAAACATTGAGGTGGCACGAAAGGGAATTGAAGGTACAAACAACGTAGAACGGATTGGTCCATTGAGAATGGCCCAGTGAAAGATATTCCATCCTGCAGCTTGAAGCCGTTCCGTAGACTAATAATCCCATTGCACGTGTTGTATAGTGGGATTTCTGTATTTCCAACGTTTAAGTCCGTGGGCTCAAGCAGAAATTGGTACCACATAAGGCAGCACAACTTTAGAAGTACCAATGTTTGTTATATGGCTAATAAGAGTAAATTATTCGATAACCTCCTTCACAAAATTCACTATTTTTGGCCACATTAAGAGATTAGACCCCACTATAGTGATGCCACTTCAAGCGGTACCGACGAATGAGATATCGGATCTGGGGGTTCACGGACTATATCCTGGGATAATGCGTTTTAGTTATTGGGAACTACCGAGACCGCTGAAAGAAGGATGCAATACGTCCCACAGTGGGGCTCTCGCGTTGGTGAACGTGCGGTCAGGAACCGAGTTAAAACTGCACTCTAAAACACCAAACCATGTCGCCCTTCCAGTGCAGCAAAACCAAGTCGACAAAACGCGACATCCACACGGTGTGAAACCTGAGCTCGTGTCTAACACATTGAGGGGGGGTGGGTCAAAATACTTGCACCGTGTGAACAGGTTAAGAGAGAAGAATTTTAACGCGCGAACCGACAACATTTATCCGGCGGGTGAGAATGCAACAGAGCTATGGCGTCGAGGCGTCCCCCTTGATCAGTGACAAAATATCCGGCAGCAGTAGCAAGAGAAAAGACTTTGCGGGGCTGCACTTTGACAGATAGATAATAATTTAAAATAAAAAATATTACGCCACACATTTACATGCACGTATTGAAAAGCTTCCATTAAATGCAGTTTTTTTTAAAAATAGAAAACTTAAATGTGAAATGGTTAAACGGAAAAATAAAGTTTCCAAGCTTTGTGAATGCTTACACAAATCTAAACGGGATCCTCAAATCTTCGCGACAGGAAATTCTACTTCACAACGATGGCAAATTTACAAACCACACTTGAATACAAATTTGAAATTGTTACTCGGTGAGAAAACCCTTCAACTTCCAAATGCCCTTTCCCTTTATAAAACAACTGGCCCATTTAGAACTTATTAGGTTTGTTAAAATGTTTTGCTTTTTAGAGATAATCCCTGTCATAGGAATGTGGAATATACACCAAAGGCTGAGAGCCACCAGCGGAAATAAAGTGTTTCGTTATTCAAATGACGGTGGAACCTTGAACTTATCCTAAAATTTAAGCAGATAGTTTGGTCCTTAGTGAGAATTCCCCGTAAATCGTTGGAGTATTCTTTTCATACGCCGGCAATGTTATCGCTCTGGAAATGGGGTGGGGGGTCGACCGTGCACAGATCACTGTCGGGCTCACAGCCTGCCTGGGAACGAGGTGGGCCAGAAGGCGACAGCAGAGCAAGCGGGTTGAACAATTTCATTTTTTGGCAAATAATCTCCTAATTTGTGTGGCATTTATCTGCGTAGCCGTGTGTCTTCCCACTTGCGAAACAGTTTTTCGCCATATTAGTTCCTAACAGAATCTGAGTCGACAACGTTTCGTTAAATTAATTCCACATTGTGTTTTTAACGAGCGGATGTCTGTTTGCGGTAAACTCCATGGCTTAAGACACAGCGACCCATTTAATAGAAGCTTTCCACTAAAACGCAACGTGCACAGGGTCAAAATGTCATCATGCCACCGAACGAGCGAACAGTTCGAGCACCACAACCACCCGCCACAAACTTCGCTCCTACATATTCAGTTGCCTCGGCATCGGACACCCCAATACGTACACCACAGTTGGGGCCCACATTGGGCCAATGTGGCTGGAACTGTTGATTCCACGTTTACTGGGCCATTAGTCCGAAAGCTCCTGTTGGAATAAACGAGGATCGCCGGCCACATTTGAGCCGAGGCGAGGGCTGCTCTCTGCACGGCTACCGAATTACGTGGATGGGGCCCCCCTGGCGATCGCGAAGAGCGGCAGTCTGGCCACCACAAAACCCCAACGCAGCGTTCAAAAGTCAGCATCGACAGGTATTCCGCAAACACAACAAAACAGGGGACGAGGGAAAAAGGACCGTGGCCTGACATCGGAGGGGTGGTGCTATTCCGAAGTTACTTTCGTGACACTGCATTGCCAGTGGTACCAACAAGCACAAACAACACAACCCACGCTCGTGAACAACACCGTGGCCTCAAAAGGAACCGGTGTCTACGATAGGTGGCATGTTGGACGCCAGCCCTTCCCTGCACTACGCGGAAGGGGCTACTGCCCAAAACATCACCAATTATATACTCCTGCTTTTAAGGCAGTGTTATTTACAGACGTAATTGAGTTGTTTTGCTATTGCTAAGGGTGAATGCACAGATAAACGTACATTAAAGCAATGCCAAATTGCATTTCAAAAGATTAACTGTACTCTGTATAATTTTTTAAAAATTAACTTTTGAAAATCGCAGTGTTTTAACAGAAACGTTGAGAAATCCACAGACATCTGCAGAAAAAGAAGAAAAATCCCATCGTATGGTAATCTGGGCAAGACGGCATGACATGGCTGGATCCCCATAGCCGGCCACTCAGCTCCACACACGGCGAGAGGGACCGCCTGCGACGGTCCCTGCGGCCGTGCTTGTGGGTTTCCGAGCGGCACCGCGCGCGTTGTGTCCGGCACGTTGTGTCCGGCACGACGTTCCGCCGACGTTTCTGCCCGAAGTGCCCCAGGGGAAGCTTCTTCAGAAACGCAACGCTGAAGAGGCTCGCCGGCACGCGTGGAGTGATACCTCCAAACTGCGTGGCCAAATAACACGCGGCACGGCCGGAACCGCATCGGAGATACAACTTGCCTGATCACGAAAAGGAGCAACGCGTGTGCGGTGAACGACCAGTTAAAGGAGCGCAAAAAAAACGTTATTCCAGGTGGAATTAAAATGTTGGGACGCTGAAGGAATGAGGCTCACCGTCCGGCTTGCACTTCAAAAACATGCACAAAAATATGAGGACATCATCAAGGACAAGCCACTGCTATCTTTGTCAGGCCACAAGACTTCTCCATCGCCCCCCTCCCACGCCGCCGCCCCCCTCCTACTTAAACATCACCGCACACACTCAAGAAACACAAGGACACAAGGGGACGCTCCGGTGCATGTCAAAGGTGAGAGGTCGCCAAGCGCGACCTCTCTCTCAGTTCACTCGCAGGACCCTCGTGTGGAACCGGAGGGTCCTGCTCGGTTGAAGGTGAAATCCGTGCGTGGGGGTGGGAGGAGGAGGAGGGGGCGACCGTGTTGTCGTCAAACGCCGGCGAGCGTGCGAGACAAGGGGGGGGGGGGGGGGGCGTGGGGGCACAGCCGTTGTTGGACATCGCGGCTCGTGCGGGAGCTCGCGCGCGGCGAAAGAAAAACAGGTTTTTTTTTTCGACATGCAAGGAAAACGAGGAATAGGTGCAAACGTGGTCCCCAAAGTTTAAGACAGAGGATAGATTAAAATGTTACGTGGTAGCTAAGCTACAATAAGGTTAAATTAAAGCAGCGGTTTTTATGCTAGAATTTTTTTTGGTATAAAAAATTATAATTACAATTTTGGTCAGTTGTTTAAAAACTACTTTTTTCGTCTGTTGTGATAGAAATTTGGCTTTAAAAAAATTGTCACGTGCGTACATTTTAAATGCTATGTTTAAAACTGCCTTTCGCATAAACACAACGTTCTCTTTTAACGTTATATAATATATATAATGTATGGCTGACTCTATAGAATGAGGTCAAGGCCAAACCAAACCTGACATCAAGGCCCGAGCAAGTTTTTTAAAAAACATTCACACAATGCCACGAAAAAAGTTGGCATCAAGCATCTGTACAACAGTAACCGAAACATTTAAAAAAAACAACTCTACAAAAATTAAAAATTAACGACAGGGGCATGGCACTACAAGGAAAATAAATATCGTGCAGAGGAATTACATGCCACGGGTGTGAGAATTTTGGTAAAAAATTGTCTCATCGCTGTTATACAAACCAACAATAAATCCCATTTAATTTTGGGGATTCGGCACAAGCACATCGGAGACACGTGCCCCCCCCACCCCCCCAATTCATCCGTCGGCATGAGGGGGGCATCTTCCCGTTTCGTTTGGCAGAAGAACAGCGCCCCCCCCTCCCCCACTTGTAGATTTTCGACGTGAATATGAAAGTGGCGGTGGTGGCACGCTCTCTGTTTGGGAGGGGGTGGTGGTGGTGGTGGTGGTGGCGCCTGACTATGCCTACAATCTCATTTCATCCGAGACGAATGCTCGGAGGGGGAAAATGTCCCGGAGGCCGCACAGACGGCACTTTGACCGCCCATTGCGACCCAGCCTCAACCCGGCACGGGTGGCTGGGCCCACGCGCAGAGCCGGCGCGCGTTGACAATTCGCGCTCGCACGAGTACGGGCCGACAGATCGCACCGGCTAGAAGAAGCTGAACGTCGGGACGAGAAACACACGTACATCGTAAACACACCCAAACCCAGGGGTGAGTTGCGTTGGTAAAACTGTAGGATTTCGAATTTTAAAGGACGATTTTGGGCCTGCGTCGCCTGATGCCACGTGACGTGACATTTGGTGGGAAAGTCATAACACGCGTCACGGCATTTCCCGTCACACGCCCTTTAGGTTTGGATCCAAAACTTTTCTTTCCAGAATTTTCAGAGGCGCAATTCGCGAATTTGTCAGATTAATCCCAAAAAAATTGGCACCACACATCTCCAATGTACACATACGTGCAATAAACACACACATGCACACGTAAATACGACCTCCTCTTTAGCCTGACAAACCACAGCGGCAAGCGCTGTGGTGAGCATCTGGTAAGGGCGGCACGGCTCACGAGGGTGACATGTGATCAACGCCAGGCCGGGCTGCCTTTGTCACCTGCTAATGTTCATCAACCACACTGTGTGCTCAAGGTAGAGTCCACCGAGGGAGCGGGACCAGGACCGGTTCAGATACCAATTGCCATCAGTGTCAGTCATGACCGGGGGTTGAACCCAGGTTGCTGAGATCATAACGCAAAGTGTCAGCCGCTGAGACGCACGCACACATCCACAGACGCGGATGTATTTTGAACTTTTTTCGCACCGTATGTATCCAACCATGCTTATCGGAGGTGCGTAACGCATACGCAGACACATACACTCGCCTACATCGATACACACGCACACACAAATAACACAGAAGCACACTTCCCGAGTCTGTTCCAGCGGCCGGGCTAAGAAGACAAAGTTAGTGACGCCGTTCCTGAACGTGCAAGTTTTGGGGACTCTTCAGGTCTGACGTTCGCAATCGAGCATAACACACCCCCCCTCCCCCCTTTTACAGCAGGTGGTGGGGTTCTGTTTGGCTTGGCCGATGCTCATTATAACCATCGTAGGAAAACAACAACAACAACAACAACGACGACGACGACAACAACAACGGGCTTCAGTTTCACGACGGAAATGAGTCGAGGGCATACTGCATTCACACGTCTGGATTGGCAGAGGGAGTTGTGTATCATAAGGCACTTTGGTTCTTTAAAAGTCGAAACCAAATGTAGTCAGAACAGGGGGCGGGGCGGTGGGGGGCGTGGGAGGGAACCTCAAAATACAACTTCCTTCTACAATACTGGAGGTCACGATTGTACGAGCGGCACCTCCATGGGGTGGGGGGGGGGCAGGGGGGGATGGAGGGAGGGGGGCGCTCGCTCTCCGACCGCCGCAGCCTCCATCGACGCCGCCGCTTCGCTTCCCCTCCGACCTCCCACGGCGGAGGAGCCCCTCGGCGGGACAAAAACGACGCGGATCCCTCGGCAGGAGCCGAGGCGTCGACGGGGGACCGAGCTCCCGGGGGGGGGGGGGCCCCGACGGTGCCGCCTACCGGCCCGGAGCACCGACGACACTGGCCGTCCCGACGCCGCCGTTTACAAAATCTGCGGTGCGGCGTTTGTAAAGATTTGTCCGCGGGTGGGCGGGAAAACACGGACTGGATTTCTCTTTTTACCCTTTCCAGAATGTATATACTGCATTTATATACAAACATATATAAATACACACATAAATACTTATATATACACACGCGCGCGCGGACATGTTTGCATTTACATCTAAATACAACATATATATACGCACACACAGTAAATACTAATATACATGTATACTGCACGTATATATGCACACTGAGGTCACCGCGAAGCGACGGCGCCGACGCCGCCACCGCCGCTACGGATACGACGCAGCGAGTCTTACGATGGTCGCCAGCCCACCACCACCACCACCATCCCCCCAACAAGCCCCTCCCGCCACCACTGCCACTACCGCGACTCCACGCGATACGGCTCGGAGTGTCTGGCTAGTGAGGGTGGTGGGGTGGTGTGGTGGTGGTGGTGGTGGTGGCTCCGAAGCGGCCGGGTTTAGCCGTTGAGGCCGTCGGGAAAGGTCTCGTCGATGAACAACGCCGATGGGCTGCTGGGGTACGGCACGATGACCGACTCGCGGGCCAGCAGCAGCGCCTGGTCCTGGTTGGCCAGCACCTTCATCACCTTGCTCAGGCAGTTCTCCGGGATTTTGATTCCTGGGGGGGGGGAAGGGGGAACGGATGGCCATGGCAGAAGGGGAGGTGGGGATGGGGAGGCGATGATGGTGACAGAGAGAGGGGGGTTACGCGTGGAAAACTTTTTAAAAAGTTGACATTGTTATCATTCTTTTAAACCCTATATTACATTCCAACATCCGTCTGCATGGCCACTGGAAACACCAAAAAGTGAAAGTCAAGAAGGGGCTGGGTTAGTACGCTTTAGTTATGTCATACCATTTAGGAAGCTCGACTCGCAAGAAGTCTTCATCGGGACAAACGCTCGGGACGCGTTGGTGAATGTGCCAACCGCGTAACGGTGCGATTCTCCCATCGCTCAGTGGGCCCTCTCCACCCCTTTAGTCGGTTTTTTCCCTGTCTGGTGTTTGCAGAACTGCGGTTGGGGCTTTAAGACTCTCAGTTGTGAGCCGTCATGAGTTCAACTCCCAGCTCCGAGACACCAAGCAACCCGTTGTCCCACGGGGTTGATAACAAAGACGATCACATTGCGGGAAGTCAAAAGCAGTTTTATCCTGCAGCAAGAATTCCACCCGAGCAACGTGAATATTAATACCGCTGGCCGGCACGTCACCGGTTGATGTACGTATGTTGAACTTATTTCGTGCAATACGTCGCAAACCGTGCTAATCGAAGGTGCGGAAGAAGGCCAACAAACTAAACGCAAAAAGAACCCCTGATGATTTCCTACGGAGCTCCAAAAAAAGAAAAAAACGGCCCCGAGCGGGGGATGCTCAGAACCTCGCACGACTGCAAACACCCCCGGGGTGGCAAGAGGAGCCCAGCTCCATCTCCGGGGGCGTCCACGCAAAACGATGCACCACACCAACGACCCTTTTCCTCCCCCCGTGAGCCGCCGGCGGTGGCGGTGCCTCTCACTCACCAACTTGCCGCCGCTTGTCCTTTGTCTGCAGCCGCACGATCTGCATGCTGGTGGAGTTGGTGACCTGCTGGATGGCGTCCTCCACCCCGCGCCACACGCTCAGCAGCGTGCCGCAGAGCACGTGGTGCAGGCACAGGCGGCCGCCGTGCGAGCACGAGCCGAGCGCCGCCACGTTCCGGCAGCGACCGCTCCTGCGTCGGGGGCGGAAAAAACAACGAGCGGAGCGGCATTACGAAGCCGAGCTCACCATTGGAACCTCATTTGCCAGTAAAAAATATGATAATTGGTTTTTTTACCCTTCTATCTGGCAACAAAACTGACACCTTTTTTACAAGGAGTCATGTTTGCATAGACCACAATACCTGCAGTCGTAATGCAAACAAAAAACCCAACTCTGATAATGTATGCACTGTCCTTGAAGTTGATTGGTCTACACCCGAGACAGCTTTCCTTAGAGCCTAAAGGCCTTTTGGCGTCATCTGGTCCAACACCATGTGAGAAGCCGAGCTCGTCGCAAGCCTCCACGGTTGGCTACGTAACACGGTGCCAAAGAGGTTCAACGTACGAACGTGCGTTCGTATTTTTTGTTCTCAACGCAGCAGGGAACACTGGGTGATAACTGCAGCCGCCACAAGATACACGCGACACGTTTACAGATGGGAGAAGGGGATTCGTTGTGATGTAGCCCTGCCCCATGGCTAACTCTGCACCCTGGGCAATACCCGACACTGCAATGCCCACCCGCAGTTTTACAGCCAATGATCAATCACGGTGTTTCTTCATATGTTACAGGGAAAACGAGTGGCACGCGGTTACAAACCGTGCTAATCGCACACCTCCAGATTAGCACGGTTGGCTCCTGTAGGCGGTGCGAAAGAAGGTCAACGTACGTGGACTCCACCTGTTCCGTCTGGAAGGGATAGAGTGTTTCTCCCTCGCACACGTTTGGGATTTTCTCTAGGTATTCCGGTTTCCTCCCACGTGTAAACACTCGTCAATTGACTGATAAACACCTCAATACACAGAGGACCGCAGGGCTTGGGCAATTGCTGGTAGCGCCGGCTCCTCACCGCGTGGCTGCTGCTGCCTTCCCGCTCACCTGTGGTCCCACCTCCTCGCGCCTCTGAGTCGTCCTCTCTCTCTCTCTACCAGAGCGAGCAGACACTGTGCGGTGCCCCTTTACAAGTTGAAATTATTATGATAATCTTAAAGTTCTCTGGCCACCACTCCCATCGCGAGATGTAAGAGGAATGAACTGGTAGAGGTACGCGATCGAGGTTACCCACACTTTGCCCCGCCACGATCATGAGATTATCCCCTCCCACCGTCCCCGTCTTTCCACTGACCAGAAGGCGTGGCTGCAACTGTCGAACGACCAGTCGTACTGGTACTTCCAGATATCCTCCGCCTCCTCTTCCGTGACCTGAAGGGGGAGATTGGAATTGCGCCAAGTGAGGAGAAATGCTTCCCCTGTGCCGCTTTCACCGCGGCCAAGAACCACTCAGGAATAAGTAATGTAATAACGCACGTGCAGCGCCGCACATTCAATTGTTTGCATTTTTCCAACCATGGTTGCGAGAGCGCATTAGCTGTGTCCGCCTGTCCATCTGTCGCGGGGAATACCCCCACAATAAACACGTGTAAAGCCGATTCACTACGAACACAATTATGATGTATTTTATATTGCTATTAGAAACTTAGCCCGATAGAAAACCGGCCAAATTTATTAGAGTTTCCCAAAACTGGGCATCAAAAAAACTGCCGCTGCGAGGATTTTCCTGGCAGGCCAAGGCGATGACGTCACACGTCGAGGGCAATGTGGCCGCAGAGCTTAGGAATGTAACATTATCACGAATGGTGCTTCAGAATCAACATTGGGCGTGCGAGTAACGTTGCTCCCACGTGGTCTGCGCCCTCCTATAAAAAAAATAACAGCGCGCAGAGCGTAATATCGGACGTCGTGCCTAACATCGCGCGGCACGACCTGAAAACTAAAAATATATTTTTATTTTGACCAAGTAACGCCCACCGAGCTGCATAGCTCTTTTTCAGAAGCGACCTGGCCACAAATGATAGCTCAATTAAGTGGCTAATCACGTGGGAATTTCAAGCAACCAAACAATCTAAATGCACGTTCATTATAAATGTGGAGGGAGAAACCAGACGACCCGGTGGAAAGCTCCACGCGACCACGGGGAGAGAGACACGCACATTCCAAATACACAGGCGTCAGGAGTCGGGATCGAACCCACGATCTCCTGCATACTAGGCGAGGGAGATAACATCTCGCAGCCACCGCTACCTTGTCGTATTTCCTGCTGAGGTCACGGAGCTCCTCCTGGTGACGCTGCTTCCCCGTGTTCGGTCGGTAGATGGCGAACAGCTTCTTCTCCTTGTCAAACTCCTCGGCGAGTATCGCCATCTGCCGGCCCGAGCGCATCTGTGGATCCACCGACGAGAGTGGGGAGGGCGTCACAACAAATCCCTTAACCTCCTCCCCCCACCCCCCGTCGACGTTGGGAGGGCGGCCGCCGACAAGTCACGCAAGGGTGGAACGTCTGACAGTCAGAATATTTATTCAATTTGGAGAAATCCGATGAGCTATAAGGATTTTTTTTCACAGGGCAGGTCAGAACGTTACACCAACAAACAATAATACAACCACGATAGGAGTGCAACGTGTAGGAATGGTAAACAAAATCACTTAAACAAATATACAAAAAAATGTAGTTTACCAGGTAAAGCCCACCGAGCTATCAGCTAATTTTTCAGAGGCGACAAATTGGCCACAAGTGACAGCTCAACAAAGTGGCTTATCATGTGTAAATATACAGCAGCAAAACAATCTATATAATCTAAAGGCACGTTTATAGAGGGGACACGTGGGGAGGGCGCCGAGCGCAAGCTACAGACAGGGACGAGTGGAGGCAGCGGGCAAGCCCGAGGCGTCAGTGACGCAAGACGGACCCCGAGTGTGAAGTACTGATGTTACAAACGTACGTTGAACTTCTTTCGCACCGTACGTAGCCAACTGTGCTAATCGGGGGTGTGGAATGAAATGCATCTCGATTGTGTTTTGCTAAATCGCAACAGGTGGTGAGCGATGGTTTGGGTGCTCAACTGGCAGCTGGAAAAGCCATGAGGTCATTTGTTTTCATTGGAGAATGATTCCAAAAACAACTAAACTAAAGGGGCGAAATGACTATGGGCAGTTCGGCTAAACAGCCAACGCGCACGCATCGTACTGCAATGCCTAAAATTATAATCACACCGCCGCTATTTCTGCCATTAGACACGTGACGCGTTTGTAGAAATGAATCTTTATATTTTACGAAATCTAATTACGTCACTTTCAAAACGCCATCTATAGAGGGGTTACACGCAGTGCCGGATTAAGCTAGTGCCGGGCCTGTAGCATATGTTATAAAGGGGCCCTAAATAAAAAATAAATATGAAAACACAAATTGTTCACTTGCATAGTAAAGTAATTGTATTTTTGCATTTGCTATACAGCCAGATAATACGACAAATCGCTAACCTTAAATGCCCAGTCGTTCATCAAAGTTGAAGGCAGTCTAGTAAGAGCAGGTGCAGAATCACTGAACCGGAATTGATAGCTTGAAAGCATTTAGCGTGGGGCCCTTGCAAGTGTGGGGCCTGTATCATATGTAGCTACTTTTGCTCCTAGGATAATCCAGCACTGGTTACACATTACAATGCTCCCAAAAAGGTTACGTGATCGGTGAACGGAGATTGAAAATCGTTTCAAGAAGTCTCGTTTCCCACCACTGGATGGCGAGAGAATAGACTTTGAAAGAACCCTCGATATGTTTCACGCGCAGACATCGGGCGGTGCGAACCCGTGGCCCCTTCGTGCCAAATTCGTTGCACGTTTCAAAGCCCTCACAGCCGGTGTCTCCACTCCGTTAAACGATTCTCCACGCGGACAATGGAAAGAAAGAAAAAAGCGAGCAGGCGCTTGCCACTATTGGTAGCCCATAGACAAACGGTGGGAATTCCACGTTCTCATGGCAAGGGCTAGTTACGCCACCAGAGTGACTGCTGTTGACTTCGCACGTATGTTGTTTACTTCATTGTTTCATGCAGGAATGAAGGGCTGAGTGGACCCTTCATTCAGGAGCAGTGAAGGGCTGAGATGCCTGCACGTGAGACAAATTAAGGGGTCCCTCAAAGTATTCCATCGCCATCCGGTGGTGGAAAACCAGACCTGAGTGGACCCTTCACTGAGGAGGGCCGAGTCAAACTAAGTGAGGTATGAGGACATGGGGGTTTTCTTGATTGCATGCGACGCGTTCGAATCACAGCAACCACGTGACTGCTTACAAATCTAATATTAATTCTCATCAGGCCTCACGATGTCAAGTGCCATCTCCAAATTTCACTATGCAAACGTATACATTTGTAAATTACAAATGTATACGTTTGGCTATTTGTGCTTGTGCACCACTGCCAACAGCAGCAGTGTCATCGTCATCAAATAATTCAAATACGTTTATGGTCAAACTCCATGGTAACATAATTACAGCCCGGTACAAATAATCTGATCATTGTATAAATTAGCACAAGCTACACTTTATAATCACTACTGGTGCAAAGCCCAGGAGTCCATTCATCGGCGTGTCTGTTAACCCTTTCCCGTTTCGAGTTGCAGGGTGGGTGCCCCGTTCACCGCTTCATCTTGGAACGCGCAAAGCGGTTCGGAGCTAATTTTGTTTAGAGAGGCGTCGCTATCGCTACTCACCGCAGAGAACCATAGCGACACGACTGCCACTCTACGCCAGCTGGCACCAAACTGCGCCACACGTCCCTCCCGCATGGCCTTGCAGGAGCCTCGGTACGGATAAAGTTATTTTATTTCAGTTTTTCTCCCGTCATCGGAAGATGAAGTGATGATGTACACATGTGTACGAAGCGGTTCAGACTCCACCCCTGAATTTACCAGTTTCATGACGTAGAATCCGTCGTTCAGTCCAGTCATCTTTTTGCTCCTTTCCAACGCGTCGTTCCAGCTAATTCCTCGGTCGACCTTCACCTGCACGCGCGGGGGGGGGGGGGGGTAAACGCAAGCAGCAGGTGAGACTCAATCGCAATGCCGCGCAAATGCTCTCCGCCTAGCGGCCGTCCAACGCATGGCACAAATCATTCCTATGCCACGCGCGGCGCTGGGTCCACCTCTCGCGTAAGGTGAAAGGGAAATGCGTAGCCATTCAACGCCTTCGCTCGCGTCACCGCCGGCAGAAAGGCCTCTACTAGAGGAAGCTCTAGAGGGCGACAAAGAGCCCCCTCTGGAGGGGATTTTGGTCTACCCTTCCGCACTGGTTAGATGTCTTGGAAGAGGTGGGCGTACCCACATTTGACCCCACCACACATGACCCGCCAACCGCCAAGGGGCTGCGGTGCGCCGATGCATACCGCCGGGTGGGCAGAGGCGCGGAGATTTAATAGAGTTGCCCCGTTGTTTCAACCATCGCTCCGACGTATCAAACGGGCGCCCTCAGGATTGCAAGCCCCCGGCGTGTTGCACCACCACTGCGGCAGCGTCCATCCGCAGCGCTACCCCCAAATTCAACGCGAGGACTCGTCGACAGAACACAATGGGGGAGATTCGTTTCACTAACGGCGATCTTTTACCTATGTGACTTTGCCGAAAAAACCTAAGAATAAGATCTTAATCCTGCCTCTTGCGTCTCGCCGCCGCCCTGCCGCCTCTCGGAGAGTTTCTCGCATCATCCGCCAAGCCATGCGAGTCAAATCGCCTCTCTTGATTCTCGCACTGCGTTTCCTTTGGCGCCCCCATGAGGCTGCGCAATGGCGCTTTGGGGGTCTTCCCATCCCTAACGCCGCACGCGGCCCAACTCTGGAATTAAATCGGCCTCCTCTCTCTGCACGCACGGTTATAACCTGCGGTCTTTTAAGTGTGAAATCAGTCGCTCATCACTGTCAGAAGCGCGAGATTAGGTTCACCACGGTCTCAACCTTGGCAACTTCAAGTAAAAAACATTCGCCGATAAAATTCCTCTTCTCAAGTGAACTAACTGAGCTATGAAGGTGAAAGTATTTATAGAAGCATTATATAACGAGCGGAGGTGGAGGTTCTTGTCGACAATGGACGGAATCGTGATGGTCATCATGATGAATGCCGAAGCGTGATGACTAGAGTAGTACGACAACAATGTGATGACGATGGCAGTACAGATGATGACCGAATATGACGACACTGATAATGACGACACCGACAATGGTGACCGCGTTGATGCTGCTGCGGCAATGCCTTCCCCGTCTCTCTACGCGCGACGCGACCCGTGCCGTGACCCCCACGTGACCTTACCGTGTAGAGCACCACCTGCCCACTGCCCATGGACGAGGGGATCTTGAACGTGTGCTTCTTCTCCTCGTTGATCTCCTCCACGCCGGGCGCGAGGTCTGCGTGGCGCAAAGAGTGGACAGGAACCACACTGCAAATTCCTTACACGCCAATCTTTTCTTCCTGAGATTTCTTCCACCTTTGATCAGCCCACTTTTCTTTCCACTCTCTCTGACCTCGGCATCTCTGGCACTCCCCTCTCGCACTTCCTCAGTCTCCTTGAACCGCTCCGTATCCCCTCCCTCCCCTCCCTCTCAGTGTCGATGTTCTACAGGGGTCGGATCTGGGTCCGGTACTATTCTCTCTCTCGATATTTCGCCTCTTGAATCTATTTTCAACTCTTTCATCATCATTCCTTTGCCGACGACACAAAAATCTTAATCTCCTTTCCGTCTTACTCCTGACCTTTCCTCTAGCATCTCCTCCTCCTCCTCCTGGCTGCCATCCAATCCTGGATTGCGCTTCTCTCAATCCATCCAAAACATCATTCATTTTCTTTCCGGCCTCTCCCTCTCCTCCTCCTGTTGCCACCACCTCCTTCCATTCTCTCTTTCTCTCTCCCTCACTCCTGCTTCCTCTGCCCTCAATATTGGTGTCCCCTTTGACTCTTCCCTCACTTACGCCCCAAACCACATCTCCAAACTCCCGATTCATGCTGCGATCTTTACCCGGCCTGGACTACTGCAATTCTCTTCTCCTCGGTCTCCCCGTCTCTGCTCTCACTCCCCACCAACAAACTCAAAATGCTTCCGTGCGGGTCATTTTCAACCTCCCATTTAACTCCCAAACTTCGCCTCTCCTCCGTCAACTCCACTGGCTTCCCATTCGCTGCACCGCTGGCTTTTCAAATACCTCGTCTTTAAATCTCTTCATGGCCTTGCCCTACCTCACCTCGCCTCTCTCATCTCCTTCCACGTCCCCCTTCACCTCGTCCTTTTCGTTTCCAATCTTCTCTCTCCCGGTCTCTCTTCCCTGTGTCCAATCCTATTTCCGGTCCTTCTCCATCCTTGAATCCCTCCACTGGAATCAACGTCCCCTGTACATTGAGACAGTCCCGTTCCTAAACCTCCTTCTGTTCCTCTCTTAAAGCGCACCGATTCTCCGTTGCCCATTCTCTCGCCCCCTGCCATCTAAATAATTCTTCTGTCACCAGTTTTTTTTCTAAACTACGTCAAGCACTCTATAAATATGATATTAAATTAGACATTGTATTTGGGGTTTTTTTTTATAGGTGTGAGGGGGGAAAAACGTAGAACCCATGGGAAAGCCACGCAGAACTGGGGGAGGACGTACACACCCTGCATGCAGAAAGGCACCCAGAGGAGACACTTTTGTGGCACGGTTCAGAGCCGCCGATCCACAATCAGCAAATTAAACTGCTTCCAAGCCCGAATTTTTATCCCAGTTGTGTGATCAGTGTCACGCCTGGAGTATTCGTCCGCCAGTAAGGGGGGGGGGGCGATTGGTGCTGTGTAACATTCTCAACCGAGCAATTTGCGGTGTGACAGTCAAATTTTGAATGCGACGCGGCCACACGATGCCCCGCACTTCCAAATGACGTCGGGGGGCTCTCTAATGTCCCCTTTGAAGCGGATGGTGGAGCGTAGAATTATTACGGTCAATACAACACGCCGCAGTAATTGTGATACGAAACGTGCGTTTAGAGTAACTGGCTGCTATAAATGTCCACATGTTAAGCCATTCCATCGCCAGGTCGTTTTTGAAAAAGAGCTCAGTGGGCGTGACCCGGTAAAGTAAAGAATCGTAAGAAATCGAATTTGGGTACTCTGACCACAGCCCAGTGTTGTACATAAGTATGTAGAACGTCTTTCGTACCGATGTTGTCAACTACCTCGCCCTGATATGCAGGAGGTCGTGGGTTTGATCCCGACCGTGATGCCTGTTGCATATTTGGAGTTTGCGTGTTCTCGCCCCAGGACCTCTGGTTTTCCCTGCTGCTATAAATTCCCACGTGATAAGCCACTTGGTTGAGCTATCATTTGCGGCCCAGTGGAGGCCTTATCTGGTGACATAAACACACTGCAGTTGAGTTGAACATCACAACACGTGACAGTGGGGCCTTACCCAAAATCCCCATGTCGTACTTCCCCTCCTTCTTGGCCGCGTCGATGGTAACCTCAAACGTTTCGATGAAGTACTGGAAGATGGCGTTCTGCTTTGTCACCTCCATGCCCAGAATCCGGTTGAGGAACTTTGCGAGGCCAAGCTCTGCTTTGTTTCACAGTGGCCGCGGGCGGGAACAGCAAAACAATAATACACGCACGTTTCAACACGCCGCGCGATCCTCACCGCATCTTCAAATCTGTCAAGAAGAGGGGGGGGAGGGGGTACTAGTTGAAGAAGAGCTACAAAGGAAAGTAGGAGCAGACCCAAAAGTACCTTGATTCGGTCCCAACTGCACGCCATTGTGCGAGTACTGGTTCATGCCTGCATGAGAGAGGGGCGAAGGCACTGCATCAGCATTGCCACTCGGAGGAAACTGCAGTAGGGGGGGATGATGGAGGAGTGAAAACTCGGTTTCGCGACAGTCGCCGTTTCCGCCGGTAAAAAGTCAAAGCCTCTCGCTCGAGATGAATGAAGGAAACATTCAGCATCATCAGCGCCATCATCGTCATCATCATCCCTGCCGCCACCATCATCGCCAGAGGCAACGAGAAATGCGGAGTCTTTATTTAATGACTTTAGGGTGATTATGGGGCCAAAATGAATGACTCAATGATATCCTACTGCACTTTACCCCC
>CM025644.2:1608866-1628010 GCA_014621495.2 Entosphenus tridentatus | reverse complement strand
GACTCACCCACAGGGGACAGTGACTCTACTGACTCACCCACAGGGACAGCGTCTCTACTGACTCACCCACAGGGGACAGTGACTCTACTGACTCACCCACAGGGGACAGTGTCTCTACCGACTCACCCACAGGGGACAGTGTCTCTACTGACTCACCCACAGGGGACAGCGTCTCTACCGACTCACCCACAGGGACAGCGTCTCTACCGACTCACCCACAGGGGACAGCGTCTCTACCGACTCACCCACAGGGGACAGCGTCTCTACTGACTCACCCACAGGGGACAGTCTCTACTGACTCACCCACAGGGGACGGCGTCTCCACTGACTCACCCACAGGGGACGGCGTCTCCACTGACTCACCCACAGGGGACAGCGTCTCCACTGACTCACCCACAGGGGACAGCGTCTCTACTGACTCACCCAGAGGGGAGAAGGACTATACTGAGACATCCAGGAGACATCGTCTCCAATGAGCGCAGGGGGGAGTGCCCCGTGTAAAACCCACAGGAGTTGATGTAGTGAATAAAGAGTGAGCGAGCCAAAAGGAAAGATTGAATGCCATGAGGAGAGAAGAAGCCCAATACTGTGTAATCAACACCGAATCCGAGGCGGAGGACAGGCGGAAGTGATGATCAGGGCATGCGCACGAACCGTACCTTTCTCAATGGAGTAGTTGCCTTTATAATCCTTCGTAATCAGCCCCACTCCCACCAGACCTTGCCTCATATCTGTAACAGCAGCGCATTGCAGTCATGCTCCGAATAGTCACCGTTTATCCGGCCAGTGGCCAGTACCTTCTTTGGGAAATTGTGATGAAAATCAGAATCGGAGCCTTCATTCGGAGGGGAAAAATCCAATAACCGTGAGATCATTTACAATTTCACTGTGCTATTACACAGTGTGCAGCAGAGAGGGCAGTGCAGCCAAAAACACCCAATGTTGTACTGCACTTGTACATCCCTCATCTCTGGCACCCTCCCACTGCCTTTCTCCAACCCGCACCGACCAGCGTGGCGAAGTACGGCCAAAATAACCCCCGCCCCCACGGCCCCTACACGGCACGGGGAGGGCCCTCGCTCAGCAGCGGCCTGGCAAACAAAAGCCTTTTGCCATGTGAAGACGGCACCGACACGTGCGGCGGCACGGGAACTCTCCCCGGGTGGGAGGCACCGCAAGGAAGAGCCCCTCTGGAGGCCGGAGCACCAACGACGGAGGAGGGGGTGGGGGGGGAAGGATGGCAGCCGTCGAGACGGACCTTCGAAGAAGTCACCCTCGTAGCTAGCCGGCGGTGGGACCATGTAGTGGAAGTCGATCTGGTTGATGAGCGATTTGAGGACCTTCTCCATGGCCTCCCTGCCATACTGCACACATCACGGGGAAACAAAGCGGCCAGCCCATCGGATCGACGGGTCTTCACATCGGAGTCGGCCGAGCGCCCCCATTCAAAACACGAGAACGCTCACACCTTTGCTTTATGGCTGTCGCCTGATGAAGCTGGTTGTATTTACTGGCGAAACGTCGTACTCTGATTGTAAATGTTTTGGATTTGCTCTCCAACACACCGGTGTGCTGTACTAGTGACGAATTGGCACGTTCTGTTTAAGTGACAAACCTTACTAGTTGGCTGTGTCGGGTGGTGGCGGGTTTAACGACGCATTTATATTTACGCGATCTAACCCAGAAAAAAACTCATATCATAAATGATAGTGGTCGCGAAAGCCTGCTACGTGTTAAACTGAAGGTTTCTGCATCAGATGAGGATAAGCGATCGATGTATTGGACACAATTCGGGTTCTATGTGGAATGTGAAGTGGGTTGTGTATTGGACCGCGAGATGGATTGTATTTTAGGGATAATACATTAAGATGTGACGGAGGTTATGTTTTTACCACACTTTCACCACACTGGTCAGTGCGGGCCGGTGGAGGTCGTGGAGCACAGACGCTGGAGCACTGCCGTGTACCGAAAACAATGCCCCCCCCACGGCAGCCTATAGCACCTGTTTCTGCATGCCGCTCACCTATCTTAAGCATTACCAAAGCCGGCTCGACCCCCACCAAGCAACGGAGGCGCGACAAACCACTGGGCACGTTCTGGGTTCTTCTTTCCATTCTTATTCATTAGCGCTGGAGCCACACGCTCATCTTAGAGGTGCCTATTTGACATTTTTACACTAGAAAAGCACCCGTTTGAGATTGTTAATTAAATAGTTGCCTCTGTAAAATTACTAACAAATACATTTTCATTCAGGCTGTTAAACATGCCAGTGGCACTTCAACAATTACACACTTCACCTTACCACCCACAAACTTACCAGGTCCGTAACTTCTAAGGAGTTTGCCATTTAAATCTGTTTGCGGTTAAATTTTTTGTATTTAAAAAGTGCGCGCGTGTAAGAGCGTGCGTTTAAAATCCCGGGGAAGCTCTCCGCTCACCTTGTTGTCGAAGTTGAATCGGCTCATGTCTCGCGACTCTGTCGCTCGCCGATCTCCGTGCGTCAGCGCTCCCTGCGTGCGTCAACGCACAACGATGAGACAAACGTCACCCCGCGTGGATAGACACACGGCCCGGCTTCACCGCTATTCGCGAGCTCCTATTAAGGCCGGCAAGGCCAGAGCGGCGGTGGTGCGATTGGCGCCACTCGCGTTCAGCCACATAAACAATAATAATGTCAACTGGTACGGGCGCCACTGCCACACAGCATTCGCTCGCTCTCGTAGAGAGAGAGAGAACAACTCAGAGGGACGAGGATCACAGACGGGGCAGGAGGGCAGCCACGCAGGGTGAGCCGCCACCAAGTTCCACAACCAAGCTCTGCGATCCTCTACACATGAAGGTGTTATCGGCCAGTCAATGCGCGTTGATGCGCGGGTGGAAAGCTGAGCGCCTGGAGAAGGCCCACGTGGACGGACGGGCAAACGCTCTTTCTAATACAGATGGAGTCCACATGTCGCTGCGCTGCCTTCACCTGGCGAGCCAGGGCACGGCAACTCCACGACGCCCACATGAAGGGAGTTTCGCAACGTCTGTGCGCCGATCCACCAACAACTTGCTCTGGCACCTTGAGATGTTACCGCATTGGAGGCTACCCGCGACTCACGCCCTCCGGCTGTACGCACTGTGGTACCTCGCCATGATGTACTCAAGATTCACCAACTTTACCGTGAAGCTCCAATTTGTTTACGTTCCACGGCAAACATTCAGCCGCCAGATGTACCAAGGGGCTCAAGCGTCAGCGTCCCTGACTGGCTATTGTCTCCTTCTCACTTTCTTTTCCCCCACATACCATATTTAATCACACTATTTCTTATGGAGGAAAATGTGCTTCGATTTCAGTACTTTCGAATCACGTTCTGGTTTTCAGGAACGCATACCCGGGCGTAAACCGGGGTATTGCCTGTGTTACGTTGCGGCGAAGTTTAATCCGTTTAGTTACAGGTGACTGACACCCTGCTCTAAACGCAGGATATCTCTGGGTCCTGGCTCCGTGCGTGACTCAATGGGTTCTCTGCTGCTGCTGCTGCTGCTGCAGTGGAGGTAGGCGACTAACCTCAGCGTTGGACAGGGTAATCGTGGAAAAAAGCAGAGCGTTGTGCCTCGTACTCACCAGGCTTTCCAGTCGCTTGGCCACGATGGAGGCAAACCTCCTCTCCCCGGCGAGCTCCGAGATGAGGAAGAGATACTCAGGAGCAGACACCTGGTTGGAGCGGTGCGTGCGACCTGCAGGCGGCGACAAAAGCGACAGGTGTCTATTAATTATGTTTTAAATATCCATAAGAAAAATGTTTACCAGGTAAGGCCCACAGAATCCACGACCTCCTGCATACCAAGCGAGGTAGTTAACATCTCACCACTGCGACGCCCGGTCAACAACAGGGCAAGCGGGACGCGCGGTGTCAGTGAGCGTCGTTCTCCGTGAAGCTCCTCCGGATATGGAGGCTCCAGTTGGCACTCAAAATGTAAAAAGCGCCGTCTCAATTCATCGGGAGGGGAGCTCACCTCCACTGTTGGTCTCAAAATCAACTGCGAAAGCTCCACTGCACGACGATGTGCGCAAGCATCGGCGCAGGAAGAATATTCTCTCCGCTCAGCGGTAATCGTTCAATCGCAGAGGAACAATGGCCCGGAATCGACCCCGGACCTGGGATTCGAACTCGTGTATTTTTGTTGGTCGGTTCAAAGTGCCACCCGGCCAGATTCGTACAATTGCTGCACCGTTTCGCTACGCCGGGCGGTGGAGGGCCTTGAAGACACAACTGCGGGCGGATCATTCCGTAACACCAACAAAAATCGACAACGAAACTCGAAAAACCAAATAAAGTTCAAATGAACATCATCCTCGTACCGAACTGCTGAATGGCGCGGTCGGCGCTCCACGGGAGTTCGAGCGTCATGTGAACGCGCCGCCTCTTGTTCTCGGCTCGCCGGTCGGCCTGCAGGGAGATGCCCGAGCTGGCCGCCTCCGAAATGATGGCGACGTGCTGCACACGCACGCATGCACACAAAGACATAGATCCACCGTGTAGCCTTAGCAGACTGCTGGGGAAAGTGCTGTTAGAGTAGCAACTTATGAAGGCCGACACGGCACACCAGGGGGATGGGTGGCCAAGCACCATGACCGGCCCCCGCTTTCGTCTCCCGCAGTGGCAACATTTACACACCGCACCAGATATCCATTTAAGGCTGAGTCGACCTAGGGGAGGCCCAGGACCTGTTTGCCGGGTTCGCTCACCATTTCAATCAATTCACAACATTCAATCACTCGTTTTTTTATTCATTCATTCGTCTGCCCGTTCACTCTTTCATGCATTAATTTGCTCATTCGTTCACTCATCCATTAATTCATTCTTAGTCAGTGACGAGCCCACAGACAACCCTTCCTCCCCTCCCCCCCCACTCGACGGTCACGCACCTTCTCGCCGGTCATGAACCGCTGCTTCTCCTTGATGTTGACGATGTCGATGTGGACGCCGGGCTCCGCGCGCGTCTCGTACGCGACCTTGCCGTCCGCCTTCTGCACGATGCGCCCCTTCCTCCCGGTCATCTGGCAGAGCGGACGCACGCACGGAGGGGGGGGACGGTCAGAGGCGGCCGGACAGCTCGCGGGACACGAGCGACATGCGCCACACACCTGGGGAGTGACCGTTGCGTTGCCGGTCACTTGGGATTACGCCACGGTGGCTACGAGATGTTAACTACCTCGCCTGGTAAGCAGGAGGTCTTGGGTTCGATCCCGACGCTGATACCTGCTGTATATTTGGAGTTTGCATGTTCTCACTCTCATCATCATGGTGGCTACGAGATGTTAACTACCTCGCCTGGTATGCAGGAGGTCGTGGGTTTGATCCGGACCCTGATGGCTGCTGTATATTTGGAGTTTGCGTGTTTTCTCTCTCCTTGTGGTCGCGTGGATTTTTCTACGGGTCCTACGGGATCTTCCCTCCACATTTAGAATCAACAACACGCGTTCAGAGTATTTCACTGCTATAAAGGTCTACACGATAAGCTATTATTAGTTGCCAGGTCGCTTCTGAAAAAGAGCTAATAGCTCAGTGGGCCTTATCTGGTCAAATGTAAATTTTAGTTTTATAGTTTCATCAATTGCGAGACAAATATTTTATTACATTACTCGTGCGTACGTCATTTTTTGAGGAAAGAGTCTCAATATTGTTTCTCAAAGAGGGTTCAGCACGAGGATGTTTGACAAAATTCCACCAATGTGTGTTTTGCACGTGTGAGGGTACCTGGAGAAGCATCTACCGCTTGGGCTTGGCCACCATGGCACAAATGCCACAGCAAATCCTTTGAGCGCCGTTTTTTTTTTATCAAGTTGATGGGCGATTATTTTAATCAGTTTTGCCCGCTTACTCTCGGTTAAGTCGCCAACAGCAACATAACTCAATACCAAGGTCGGTTCAACTTAACGAGAGTAATCGTGCCAAAGCCGTATACAGACGGACGGGGCCGCCGCATCACCGCTTTCGACCTCAGAATTCGATCAATCGGTCAGAATTCGATCCAATGCATCGGCGCATAAACGACGAATTCGCTTAAACGGAGGGTTAACGACGAGTACTTCGGCATAAAACCACCACGTGGCCCGGACCCAAAACACGAACATGGCCAACAAGGCCCCATACACACGCGTTGTTAACTTCTGCCCTCCGTCGGAAAGCGTCGATAACGGGCGTGTGCGTGTGAATGTGCGCGCGCAGCAACAATAACCTCGGCCACGATGGAAGGCCCTCCCAGCTTCTCAATGAGCTCGTCGAGCGTGTTCAGGGGCAGATCCTTGGTCAGCTCGTCCACCTTCCTCAGCAGATCCTGCTTCATCTCAAACAGCATCCCTACAGGGCGGCAGCAGCGGCAGTTCAATGTTAATGTTCCGTTTAATTGAGGGAATACTGCTGCGTGTTGGTGTGGGTTCTGGGACTGTGTTGTTGCTGTTGTTGTTTTTGCTGCGTTGCCTACTTTGGATTGGACTTGTATAATTAATGTATTAATTCATAATAATAATGTACATTTCCAAGGTGCATTTCATCGAAAGGATTCCAATGCGCTGCCGTGTATGGAAAGCAGGAAATAAGACAGTGCCAGCGGTAAACAACCAAAACTTCTGGGAAAGGGCCATTATATAGAGGTGAGTTTTCAGGGTGGATTTATTCATTTTTAAATCCTTTATATTAAGTTAACTTGCTTGCTTACGCGATTATGGCCGTGCAAATCTTTCGGTCGTTTTTTAACCCACTTCCCGTGATCCAAACGAGCTGACATTTTGCACACAGACTCGTTATGCGTGACAATTTATTTTCGTAAAAAAAAATTCCAAAATTTTACACTTTTTAGGAAAAAATAAATTATATTTAATTATCAATTGCTTAATGGTGGCAGGCAATCATCTGACCCATAGGTGGCAGCCATCTCAAGCCAGAGGACGAGAGGACTCTAGCCGCCACGCATATAAAGGATTTATAGTGAAAAACTTTGTTTTTACGGGTAAATTTTTTACTTCTTTCCCCCCACACCACCGATCAGCATGATTGGCTACGTACGGTGCTAAAAAGTTCACACAGTACGTACATATGCACAAGCATATGTACGGTGCCCCGTGCCCCGTCTCACCCGTGTAGTCAATGGGGACGGCAGCCGCGGACGTCATGGCTCGCGCGGGGTCTTCCGGCGTGATGATGATGACGTCGTCGTCATCGTCGTCCTCCTCCTCCACCTTGATGGTCCGCCCCCCGTTCTCCTGCTGCGCCGTACGGAACGCGTTCATCATGGCCGCCGCCGCGGACGTCGCCGAGCCGTACGGCGGCATCGTCAGCATGGGCGGCGGAGCGCCCAGCGGCGGCGGCGGCGGCGGCAGCGGAGACGCGGCGGCGCCGCCATCGTCGCTCTCGCCCTCGCTGCGGAACTCCAGGCCGCTGTCGTCGCTGTCCCGGGCCTGCGGGCAGCCCAGTAGGGCCGCCATGGCCGGCGTGACGGTGGTGGCCGAGGCGCCCTCCTTCAGCCGCGCCAGTTTCCCCTTCCTGCCGCACCGCTCTGATTGGTGCAGCCGAGGGGGGGGGGGGGGACAAGGCAAAAAGAAACCAGCCGTTTGTGTTGCGCCCCGGAGTGTGACGTGCGCGCGTCTCGGAGATGAGATTTTTTAGCCCCGTGAAGTCGGCTGACCCTGTGCGGCACAACGTGAGCGCAAGCAGCACCGGCTCGCGAGTGGGCATTAGTCGGACGATTCGATTTTTCCAATTGGGTCAATTTGCAAATCGCTTTTCAAATGTGGACCGTGAAGCTGGTTCACGCGGCCTTTTAACGTCACAAAATCTCGAACGTCCACCGCGAAGCGGACGGAACATATTTCACAATTAATACGCCCGCAGTATTAACCGGGGTGGCCCAGGGGCTTGAACAGCAAACCCCTACAACAAACGGCAATCACGCCACCGCTCAGATATGTCACCGCCCCCGTAGTCTGGGACGGTGGGTCTATTATGTTGATGAATCGTATTGGAGCGTGCGTTCGATCCCTCAGCCCCCCCTTTAAAAACGGCTGTCGCCCCGACATCCTCCTGAAGCAGAGGTCGCAACCGGGTACCCGATACCCGTACCCTACCCGATACCCGGCTACCCGTACCCAGCCGGGTACGGGTAGCAATTTGCGACCCTGGTGCGGCCGGGTACGGGTAGGCCGTGAGTCACTGGTGAGTCACTGTTTGCGACCTCTGTCCTGAAGGCAATAAACCCCCCACCCCCCCGCCACACAAGCCAGGGACCAGCGCGACGACGACGACGACGAAGATGTCGACGACGCCACCCGTCTAGCGGCGCACACACACACACACACACAGACGTGGGGACAAAACAGAGGCGAGAGAGGGGCTTGCTCTTTTCTTTTTTTAACTACACGCAACTATTTTCACGTTGTCCGATTAGTCTGGTCATCGATAACCCTGTTGAGTCGTCGATGGACTTAAAGGATTGGATATTTCGGCTCTACACAGTCAAGCAGGCAGGCCTGGCGATGTGGTTGATCGGCCAAGGGGCTTTAAGGAGGTGACGTCATCGCGTTTCTGCCTCTGGCCGGCACGGTCTTCACTGTGCGGTGTCTTGGGGTCACTCCTCACCATTGAGCCGTCTTCTTTTCATGTCTGCCTTGCTGCACGCATCTGCACACTCCTGTCCTAAGAAAATAAGCAGTAAGAATTCCTCCCCTTTCCAAAGCCGCATCCTCGACACGTGTTCACATTTAAATGCTTTAGAAAAATCGAAACCGCATCGAATGCCTTCACAGGAGCAGCCACGGAGCGGCGTAATGGTCAGCTCCCCACCACAGGACTTGCGAATCAGAGGTTGCCGGTTTGATTCCTTCTTCCGGCTCGGCAGTGAAACGACGGTGCAAGGTTCTAAACCCCACCCCCCCCTCCCAAGGCCCCTGCCGCCTTGTTCCACCGGGCAGTATAAATCACTACGGCATAGGTAGGGACGTGTGCGGTGGTGGGGGCGCAGCAATGTGGGGGCAAGGTGGGGGCAAGAGCATGGGTAGGGCCCACCTCTTCCAACACGTCTGGTCAACGTGGAAGAGGAGACCAAAGACCGTCTAGAATTCGTTCAAGTTAAGTCCCCCCTTCCGCAAGCAACGGCATGAGCAAAGCAATCGGCGGGGGCTGTGGCCTTTAACCTTTTGAAAGCCTTCACCAAGGGCCCGGTCCCAAACGGTGGTACGGATTTTGGCGGGTCCGTGGCCTTTGCCATGTGCTTCCTGTGCAGCAGGGAAACCTCAAAACAAACCTCTTCCACCGTGTATGTAGTTCGTTTGTAGGTTCCCTCAGCTTCACCGAACATAAGTCTCACCTCCGTTTTAGTTTTCGAGAATGATACCGCATTATATTTTAAGTGGACGTCTATTCATTATGGATAAATTATGAGACGTGGTTCAAATGCAGTTGGGTAAAATATAAAATATATTATTAAACAAACTATCTTATGCCCTCTTTAAACAAGTGTTCATCCCTCAATGGTCCCTAAAATAGGTGCGACTTTGAAAGAAAATTATTCCATTCTCACTGCAAAAACTGCCACGTAGCATATACTGGTACTAATTTGGTTTTAAAAAATCTGTCCTGTATAATAATTTCTGTCAGAGGAATGTGGAATTTCCACAACTGGTTCAGGGCTTCCAACAAAGATTTGTGCCTTTTCCACCCATATTGGCTGCGATGTTGTTATAGCAACCTGATTTACACGTGATTTAAAATTCCAGTCACGGTTTGCCTTGGCCCATCATCATCATTTTGCCAAGGTAGATAAAATTAGTACTGCTTTTCAGAGTCAACAGTGGTAGTCTTACAGTCAAGACTGATCCATAACTGAAGCAATGGGCAATTCCACCACTGGCTCAGGAAACACCACTTGGTCCACTCAGCCAGAAAAAAATACCTCTTCCAGCAGGTCTACAAAAGCACCGGTGGTGGTGCTGGTGCCGACCATGCACCACCACCTCTCGCGTGTGACGCTGGCCCTGACGGCACTGATCCAGCTGTCAAATCAACGACGTTGGCAAATGTTTAGGTGGCCCTGCGGTGCGTGGTGGGTGCGACGGCGCGTGTCACACTGCGTCAGGGGTCTTACTTATTATCCTCTTGGGTGCGGCTCGTACTCGGGCTTTTCCGCTTGGGAAATTCTTCTTGATCAGAGCCTTGAGGACTCCACTGCGGCGAAAGGAAGCAAAAGCACACGGTGCCGTTTAGAGGAGACCGGGGTGTCTCGCGCATGGTCGCTGGTGACCAGGCCGAGACCGTTCATTATTTTCATTTGAGACTCCCTCCCCCCCTCCCCCCACATTCAACCCCTGTCTGGTGCCCCCTGTAGGCCTGGCATTCCCTGCCGCTGGTTATCGATGTAAACTGTAGAGCGCACGCGCACACACACACACACATCGCCTTAAAAATTCCAATATTAAATCAACTTCAAGATCGTATTCAGCATCCTCAAGATCCAGCATAGACTCATACACATGCCTGTCACTTCCCGGTCATCGGACTTCTACTCTTTTTAAATCACTCCATGCTAGAAAAACCAAGGCGATCTGTGAAAACCCTCAATAAACCTTTGGACAACAGCTGCTGCACACAGCTGCCTCGAGTCATCCAGCACCGTGGTTATTCATTATTATCATTAGCAACTGCTTTTTGTGTTTAGTTTTGTGTCCTTCACCCGCACCTCCCATTAGCATGGTTGTCTATGTAGGGTGCGAAGGAAGTTCAAACATATTGATGGTAGCATCACTGGCCCTTAGGGACCGTGGATGCGGGGGGGGGGGGGGCGCATTGGTCCAGCAGTGGATCGACAATGGCTTAAGCTGATGATGCGTGTCGGACATTAAATCACTTCACAGACATTGTGGACTTTGAGCACGATCTATAATTCGGTACGAATTGGCTGCCGCTGTCGGCACGGGCATTGGAGTGGTCTACGATTCTGACGACTGTGAGGAAGAGAAGACCTGAAGAGCACACGGTAGGAGGCTGTGCAGCAGCTGCTGTGGGATCTGGCGGAGGGGGAGAGGCTGTGGAATCCACGGCTTCGGTCGTAACGAAGCCTCGATCTTGTCGACACGTTAAACCGACGGTGAAGGTTGCGAGTTCGTACCCAGCTGCCGAAACGAACTTGTCGATCGTCCCATTTCCGAGCTCCAACTCCTCCCGGGTGCGTGCCTCGCCGGTCGACTGCAGTCCGATCACCACGCACTGCCGTCGCGCACACGCAGCACGCGACAACGTCAACATCGGGAAGCGCCATCAAGGGACAACTGTGCCAGGCTAGGTAAGCTTTGGGGCTCACAGGTGGAGTGGGGAATGCTCGCAAGCACGAGGTCAATGGGTTAACTGGCTGAGATGACTGGCAGATCGAGAGGACCTGCTCCAAAATATACCAATGTGCCGTGTCTGGAGTTCGATTCCCGCTCACGGCCAACACCAGTGACGATCATCTGAACTGGTCCTGGGCCTCCCCTAGGTCGACTCAGCCTCAAATGAGTACCTGGTGCGATGTGTTCACGTCGCAACGAGGGAGACAAAGGTGGTCGGGCGGTCGGGTGTGGTTTTTGGCCACCCCACCCCCTCGTGTGCCGTGCCTGCCTTCGTAGGTGCTCACTAACAGCACTTGCCCCAAAAGTCTGTTAAGGCTATACAGGAGATCGCTGTCCTTCTTCACGTGAAAGTTGTTCGTCCGGTTATCTTCTAAATATATAAAAGGGAAATTTGTGAATGTGTGTCTGTTCAAAATGTTTAGCATACTTCCCAACATGTAACAAACTTTAAATTTGGCATGTGGGTAGCTGCCAGACTGTACACAATGCAAAAAGTATAAAAATAGACTTCTGTATTTTGGGGGGGGGGGGGGGGGGGGGCAAAAAAGGAAATTTTTTTCCCGGGAAAGGGGGGGGGACAGCCCATTTTTGTGGTCACCCGCACGCGGCAGCGTCACGCAGTGTGCCTGCTGATGTCACGTATCCCCCCCCCACCCTCCACGTAGGCCGTGTATTAATCCAAGACAAGAATCAAAGTCTTGGGCGAAGCCGGGTAGTATAAAACTAGTTACAATATCAATTCTCAACACAACAATCCCCCGCCGGGTGTACAAAGCGTTGTTGGGCCAAGCGCTTAACCACGTGGCTCACCTTGCCCTGCTTGAGCGCCTCATGCGCCAGGGTGACCGCTTGCTGAACTTTGCCCGCGATGCACATGTACTTGAAGAACCGCTGATGCGACGACCAGAACTGACCCCACAGCGACTTGCGCGACACGTCCGGGCACACGCTGGCCGCGCGGTCAAACTTGTCCATCATCTCCAGCCACTGCAAGGCAAAGACAAACAACTTTAACACGTAGGCCTTTGCGACCAATATTATTCATAATGAGGGTTTTTGGGTTAGACCATGTAAATTTAAAAAATATATATATATTATGAAAGACAAAGAACCTCCGTATTGCCTTTACAGACTGTTGGGGCAAGTGCTGTGAGTGCTTATGAAGGCCAGCACAGCACACGAGGGGGTGCTGGGTTGCCAGCACAACGCTCGGCCACGTTTGTCTCTCTAGTGCTGATGTTTACACACCACACCAGGTACTCATTTGAGGTTGAGTCGACCGGACTCGGTTTCCCGCGCCTCAATCGACAGATTCTATGCGAGACGAGCCCGCCAGGGAGTGTTGCCGCCATGCGCTCGTTCACTCACCAGCTTGACCGCGCGATCGTACACATTGCGGAACTGCTCCGGCAGCGGAATCTCCACCACGCGGAAGGTGACGCCGTGGAAGCTGAGCTGACGGGCGATGTACATCCCGCTCAGCTTCATGTCCATCGCCACGATCTCCATCCCGCCGACGCCCCTGACACGGCCCAACACGAAGGTTATCAACACGGGCGCGCATGTACGCGCGCGGAGATGCTCAGCCTAACGAGGCGCAGCTATCGAGCAAAGTGCGCAGGTGGTACAGCTGCAACGGGGCCCCACGGGCCAGAAGGGACGGGGGGGGGGTGCGGAAAGAAAAACAGGGAGCCCCCCCCCCATGCCAACAACGCTACGCTACTGGGGTCAAGTGTTGTTGGCGAGCACGTATTATTAAGGCCAGTACAGCACCCATGAGGAGGCCATGGGTGTGGTCACCAACACTCCTGACAGCTCGCCGGTGCTGATGTTCACACACACCATGAGAAGTACTCATTTAAGGCTCAGTCAACCTAGAGGTGGGCTGTACATTGCTCGTTTCAGCAGGAACACCTTTTGACTTTTAAAACAGCTCGCTTAATATTCCAAATGGTAAAAACTAGCAGACCGAATGCCAGATTGTATTCTTTGTGTGGCTGAGTGACAGAGAGCTTTCATTCCCTACCTGCCCGCAATGTCTTGCTGCAAATAATACAAATATTATAATAATAATAACGAGCTCACCTCCTCTCTATCGACTGCAGGAACTCGTCGAAGGTGTTGAAGGGAGTGTCCTTCCCCCAGATTCCGAGGCGGCTCATGTACGCCATGTTCTTCGGCTCGGATGCACCTAGCGGAAGAGACGGACGCACGCACACTTAATATCACACTCGCACCTTCCCACACTTGCGTTCCATTCCACGTCTGCTGCTCTAACGGGAGGGGGGGGGGTGTGAGCGGGTGATGTTCTGCATTGTATTCTGCCCCACCCCCCACCCAGTCTCCCAAATAATCCGGCTGTGCGGTGGTGCGCACAGGTTCCGAAAACTTAACTCCACTGACTGGTCAAGTTTATTAGACTGGGAAATGTCATCCTCATTGCAAGATGGAGGATACGCTCTTGGAGCATTTCTTTGTTGAAGGTGCCAATTATTCAAGTTTGCTTCTGGGGTCTTAAGATATTTTTTTCCCCCAAAGGCTCTATCAGTGTGCTCCATTGGCCGGGCTTGGGTTGGCAGCGCGATGTCATCCGCGTACGTGAACTTGCGGGAGGAGGATGTCGCCGGAATGGCGATATCCTCCTCCCGCAGCTTCACCAAGATGGACAGTGAACAATCGGTAACTCGGCATTTCTGAGTGGGGTGGGTCTACAAGGTTGAGGGTGTGGCTACAGGGTGGGGGGGTGTGACTACAGGGTGGGGGGTGTGGCTACAAGGTGGGGGGTGTGGCTACAAGGTGGGGGGTGTGGCTACAGGACCGGGGGTGTGGCTTTCAGGGCAGGGGGTGGGGCCACACGATAGGGAGGCCCAGCCACAGAAAAGGGGTGGGGCTATGGGATAAGGGGATGATCTACGGGGCAGTGGGAGGGGCTAACAGTCAAGGGGAGGGGCTACATGGTATGGGGAGGAGCTCCAGGACAAAGCAGGGCAGAGCTAAACACCATCAATGATGCTGCCGGGAGATGCGAATTCTGAGTCAACGCTTGCACATGAAACCTTAACTTTTCAATAAAGCAACTGCTAATTATACATGGGAGACGTCTGTTTCCTTGCTGAAACAATAGAACATCTCAGTCTATTAACCAGCAGTGTTTGTTCGAACAAGGTTTTGACATCCGAGTCTCTTCAGCAGGGTGTGGTCCACCGAGTGATTGCCACTGGTGTTAGAGGCAAAAGCCATCCTCAAACACCATGGGGCCCGAACTCGGTGTCTGGGAGAGCTGCAAAACAAACACAATGGACGCACAAAAACAGCAGCAGGCTGCAAGGCTCTGTGTTGACCGATGTGAATTTTATGAACAGAGGACTTCGCCGAAATAATTCCACTGGACGTTTCGGCCGTCATTGTGCAGCAAGCGAGACACGCACGGTTTCGCTCTCGTTGGAGACTCATCGATAAGCTCCAGCCGGTCTACTCGGAGGGAGGAGTGTTCGTGACAGCGGTGCGCAGCTGGATGCGTCTCCCCGACGTGAAGATGGCCCAGCGGCCGAACGAGCGAAGACAAAGAGGACGAGGAAGGCAGATCCTTCCTCATATTCTTAGGTTTTTTCGGTAAAGTCACGTAGGTAAAAATTTAAGTTAAAATTAATAAAAGTAAAATAAAAATCACGACGTTTCGGAAGCTTCCGTCTTCAGGTGGAACCGTCACAGCACGATTGTGTTGCCTCCAAAACGTCGTGATTTTTACTTTACTTTTATTAATTTTTACTTTAATTTTTACCTACATGACTTCACCGAAAAAACCTAAGAATATTAATCCTTGCAGTCACGAAAGCTTCAAATCTAGATCCTTCCTCGTCCGCGGAGTGCCGGTGAACACGACAACTCGGGGCAGGAATGGGGAATAAGAGAGGACCAGGAAGGCAGACTCCACATCGGCGGGGAAACACCCGGAAGACTAAGAATTTGGGAAAAGCTCAGCAAAGAAAACCATCCTTAGACATATTCTGTCCCCGATCGTTTCCTCAATGCGAGAAGGCCAGTGAGCCGAGTTACCTATTCTGAAGGGGACCGGCCCCAGGTTTTTCGCACGCAAGTTACTTGTGCGTTTCCCTCCCCGACGTTCGCGTTCTGCATTGGGCCCTTGAATAATAATATGTAAAAATAAGTAGTAGACGCGGTAGCGGCGCCGCGGTCACCTGTGGCGCTGGCGTAGACGACGCGGGCGTGCGGCAGCTTGTTCTGCAGGTCCAGCACGGCCTTGCCCGTCTTGGTGGGCTTGGCGGCTCCCACGGGGCACAGGTTCTTCGCCTTGTGGCACTCGTCGAACACCACCTGCGGGCCGGCTCGGTCAAGGAATCCAGGGGGGGGAGCACGGCGAGAAACGGGGCGGCCGCGCACGGCTGTGGGGGGCTGGGGCCGAGCGCCGCTGAACCGCGACTGCCTCCCGTGCCGCGGGGAGATTTAACCTCGAGCAAAAGCAACGAGAAACGAGCGGCCTCGCGAGTTTTTTTGCGGGCGAGGAGAGCAGGGGGGGGGTTTTTTTTCGCAAGTGTCGGTAGAAAGTGAGCACACCGTTGTGCATTTAAGACAGTAGTGTGCATAATACAGGGGGGTATTTTACTAAAATGAAAACAAATATTTTATTTACCAGGTAAGGCCCACTGAGCTATATAGCTCTTTTTCAGAAGCGACCTGGCCACAAATGATAGCCCAATGAAGCGGCTTATTACGTGGAAATTTTGAACAGCTAAATACTATAAAAGGCGTGGCGGTAAACGCTGGTAACACCACGCGACAACTGAATTAATTTCACCGTGTCGGGTCGCGGAGGGGTTTTTTGTTCACGACACATATTTGGCCAGATCGTCACACGGCCCAAACCCGAAAAGAAACCAAATTAAATAATTCCACCAAACACCGCCCCGTCCTGGACACGTGGAAGTATACGTACAGGGGGACGGGGGGGTTTCACCGTCGCATGGGGGGGGTGGGGTGTCTCTTGCGGCATGCGCTCGCAAGTCGCGCGCCAGGGCCTCGACGGCAAAGAGGATACGACTCCGTCGAACTCGGGCCCGCACCAGTCCAGCACCTGCTTGATGCGCGTGCGCATGGTGCCAGTGGCGAAGCTCTCGCCGATGAGCGCCGAGTACGTGGCGAAGAGGACGCCCTCCCGCATCCGCCGATCCGTGCTGCCGTACTTTATCTGTGCAGTGCCGAGGAGGAGGAGGCGGCGGCGTCAACGGTCGGGAAAAAAAAAACGTACTGGCGCGGCGTAAAGATGCTCGTTCAGCCGCCGAGTTCACGGATTTGGAATTATCCAACATCCTATGACACAAGGTCTGTAGCGTCACATCGATAAGGACACTTAAAACTGGCAGTTTCACTTGTGTTTTTTAAAGCTTGGAGTTTTTTGTTTTTGTTTATATCATATTTAGCCCTTTGTCAATCCACGGCTGGATGAAAGACTCCCATACCGTGACGGTGATCAAGATGGTTTAACCATACTTCGCCACAGTGCTCAGTTAGGTTTGGTGAAGCACCGGGAAACACCAATGCAGACGTATAGAAGTACCAAATGACAATGCCGTTTTACTGCACTGCCAACCACAACTGCCCCTCAGCGTTAATCCTGCCACGCTTCTGGGATACGAACCGGTCGGGCAAATTCGGGATGAACTGGTCACAGGCCCTCTTAAATCAGAATCCGAATATTTATTTATACTGGAGGAACCCGACGAGCTATAAGGGGCGGGTCAGAATGTTACAACAGACAGTACAAAACACGATAAGAGTGCAAAGTATAGGAAAGGTAAAAAAAATGACAAAAAAATTACTATTTTTATTTTATTAGGTAAGGCCCACTGAGCTATTAGCTTCTTTCTCAGAAGTCACCTGGCGACAAATGATAGCTCAACGAAGTGGCTCATCGCGTGGAAATTTATAGCGGCCAAATAATGTAAATAATCTAAGTTACAGCAACAAGCATTAGAAAAACAACAATTGAAGTGCAAAGTATAGGAAAGCTAAGCAAATCACTGAAACTAAATTACGGTTACTCGTCACCGTGCCACACTTCTGCACAGGTTTTTCGCGGTCATCCCGCATAGCTCTCCCAAGTATTTTCGGGCCTTTCTGCGTCACAGTGGATGTCCGACGTTTCACTCTGGGCGTATGTTCGGTCTGTCGCGGCAACTTAATTGGGTTTTCACCGAAGAATCTCCCGAGGCGTGGCTCGAAACGTCGGACGACACGCACGGAACGACGCGAACCGCAGGGGGGGGCGGGGGGGGGGGCCGAGTGCGCGGTGGTCACGACGCACCTTGTTGAGGCTGTGCACGGGGATGCTGCGAGCTCCGATGTCGTTCAGATCTCTCTCGGCGTCGTACTTGAGGTCGTTGGAGACGCTGAACCTGCACGCACAACGCGGGGGCCGATTACGTAACTCCCTCCCCTCTGGTAGAACCGACGGCGATGACTTGGCGAGCGTTTGGAGGCGTATGGCTAACGAGTGCGTTGATCTGGAGTGGGTCTGCGCGTGCGTTGGTGTGTACGAGTGTGTTGTGGGGGGGAGCGGTGGTGCAGTGGTTAGCGCGCGGTAATATGAACCCGGCGAACAGAGTTAGATTCCCGCTCATGGCCAACACAAATGATAGATTATCTGAACCGGTCCTGGGCCTCCGCAAGGTGGACTCCGCATCAAACGAGTACCTGGTGCGGTATGTAAACATCGCCACTAGGGAGACATAGGCGGCCGGGCGTGGTGCTGGCCACCCACCCCCTCGTGTGCCATGCCAGCCATCCATACGTGTTCGTGAACAGCACTTGCCCCAACAGTCTGTTAATGCTATACGGGGGATCTTCGTCTTGTTTACTAGTGTGTTAGCATGTCGTCACAAGTTTGCGAGTGTGTGTGAGCACACGAGCTCGTGAATGTGCGAGGCTGCGCACACACACACGTGTGTGTGTTTGTGTGCGTGCGCACCCCAGGTGCACTTTGAAGCCTCAAAGTGCACCTGGCCTGGCACAGCAGCTTTGGTAACGTCACCACCACTTAGTGGCGAATGGCAGCTGTCGTTGTTGCACGCACCACAGCGCTTTCTTCCGCCCGCAGCAGTAGTTTTCTAGGATGATTCCAGCGACGGTGCGGCCTTTACCAACTCCGGCTCCGTCTCCAATCAGGAAGCCCGCACGCTGCCCATTGGGAAGGATGCTCTCATGCCGCTGAAAACAACGCACAGACAGGGACACGCGGACGGACACGTCACCCGCGTGGCATCGCAGGGGCGAAGCAGAGGTGAACAGACGTGGGTGGCGGAGGAGACGGGGGCTCAGAGTAGGCACAGAAGCCCGTGAGGGTTGACCAGAGAGTGGATGGAGGGGAGGCGGAGGGGAGGCGGAGAGGTGGAGAAGTGGAGAGGGGGTGGAGGGGAGGTGGAGTGGCACCTGGCAGGAGTAGGTGATGGCTTCGAGCTGCAGGGCGGAGAGCTTGCCGCTGGAGATGGCGTAGTCGGGCATGTGCAGGTGGTAGGTGATGTCGGGGAGCGGCACGCTGGACAACGTGCTCGTCTCGACCACGCGGTCCGGGTGGTTGCGCCCGATGGACACTGGAGAGAGACACGAGCGGTGCTCAGCTGCGGAGAGACGTCCACTCGCGAGCCTCGACAATTTCCGTGTCAGGAGACTGTGAATCAAACTCTTAGTTCTTTCGGTAAAGTCACGTAGGTAAAAATGAAATAAAAATTAATAAAAATAAAATAAAAATCACGACGTTTC
>CM025644.2:1523736-1608466 GCA_014621495.2 Entosphenus tridentatus | reverse complement strand
AACTAAGAGAATGAATCCTTGCAGTTACGAAAGCTTCAAATCTAGAATTACTGTGAATCAACTTGCCGTGTCATGAAACCGAGTCAACGCTGCTGCCGGTTTGGGTGTTGATGTGTGCGTCTCTCTCTCTCCCTCTCTCAGGGGGGCTCATAATGCCCTGCCTGAACACCGAGTTCACGTCAATAAGATGCTGGGTTCAAACCCGGCGTTCAAGTGTCTCTCTCGATCAAAGGGGTAATTCTATCACTGCCGAGCTCCTGGGTTTGGATCGCTCTCTCCGGCCACAGCAGCAGCACAGATAGTCTAGGTTCGAGGCCTACGACTGGGTGTTTCCCTATTTCACGGTGCTCAATTGTGAAGTTGGAAATCCCTGAGATTTTGAATCTATTTTCATCAACCCGTGATTAAACTGGATCCATAAAAGTTTTTTTTGGGTGAGATCGCGTGAATATAAGTGTGTCGTTACCCACCACCGCCCGACACAACCAATTAGGAAGGTTCGTCAAGTAAAAAACGCATCAATTAGTTACTCGTTCAGCACACTGGTGTATTGGAGAGTACACCCACGACATTTACGATTTGAGTACGAAGTTTCGAAAGCCTACGTGTTCAACTAAGTTGGGCCCCCACAAGTACATCGACCTAAAGGTCTGAGCATGGTCATCGATGACTGCACACAAAAAAATTAACCCGTAAAAACAAAGTTTTTCACTATAAATCCTTTATATGCGTGGCGGCTAGAGTCCTCTCGTCCTCTGGCTTGAGATGGCTGCCACCTATGGGACAGATGATTGCCTGCCACCATTAAGCAATTGGTAAATAAATAAATAAATAATGACTACAAATTTTTACATTTTGGAAAAAAAATTCACGAAAATAAATTGTCACGCACAACGAGTCTGTGTGCAAAATGTCAGCTCGAATGGATCACGGGAAGTGGGTTAAAAAACGACCGAAAGATTTGCACGGTCGTAAGCGCGCAAGCAAGCAAGTTAACTTAATATAAAGGATTTAAAAATAGTCTAATCAGGCAATATCACAGCTCTGAGGACCAAACTGCCGGCTTTCTTGCCACGTGACGACATGCTAGCGAGGCCGTGATGACAGGTCCCAACCTGCGTTCTGGTTTCCATCGGCCGCTGTTTGATCTCTAGACCCAGCCCAGCGTGTTTCTTGGCAGGCGTGAGTGCGTGCGCGCATTCATGCGTGCGTGGGTTATCTCCGGCTACTCAGGTTTCCTCCCACAGCTTTAAACGCTCATCGTAAATTGGCTAAAAACATCCAAGATAAAAACCCAATGCAGGACCGTCGTGAAAAAATAATACTTGGACTCGGGGTGGCTTTCCAGGATAAATAACCGATTATATTATCCTTATTATGTACTTGATACCTGCCGTTTGATATCGCAACCTATGCAACAATGACTGTAAGTAAGATCTGTACCGTGTAACATCTGTACCGTCATAGGACGTCTATGAAAGCCTAGCAGCTCATTGGGCCTTGCCTGCTGAAGTAAATAAAACCTTGACTTAAAGCTTTCGTGACTGCAGGAATTCATATTCTTTTGGTCTTTCAGTAAAGTCACGTAGAAATCCCGGCCACAAAAAATACATGCGACCACGGGGGAGAGAGAGAGACAGAAACTCCAAATATACAGCAGTCGTCACAGGGTCGGGATCGAACTGGCGACCTCCTGCATACCAGGCGAGGTAATCAACATCTCGCCACTCCAAACGGAAGTTACTCCCGTCTTGTGACAGTTCCAATCGTACGATCCAATTATAACTGGGAAACAAAAGCCAAAACAAACACACAAATCCCGCAAAACCGTAAACAGCGCCGCTCGCAGCGATTCCTTGCGTACGTTTGGCCGGCGTGTAATCGGCGTACGTCGCCGCGTGGCCCAGATCCTCCCCGTCAGCGTCATCCTCCTCCACCTCTTCCTCCTTTTCCACCACCTAACAACAAAATTACACATACGCGTTTAACAACACACACGCGCAAACGTGACGGCATTCATCATTTGTTCGGTTTCTCGAAAATCCGATTGGCGCGCGACTGGCTCCCCTCCGTCGGACTGCAGTTTCCACCGCTGGCGCCACAGCAGAGCAGCGCTGACCGACTGTATAATTTGCACGTACGCTGAACTTCTTTCGCACCGTACGTAGCCAACCGTGCCAATCGGAGGTGCGGGATATAACCGACTGCTCGTTGCGAGCAGCAGCGAGACACGGCTCTGTATTGCCATTTCACTTTCGCCGTCGCGGTCATTTTTTTCTTGTATTAATGTGAAGCACGTGTCGGGGCAATTTCTCCGAAAACCCTCTCGGTAATTCAAATAAACAATTCAAGGAATTCAACCCAAAAAGGAATTGAAGCCGTGAAGGATTTCACCCACTGCTCCGCGTTTGCGTCGCTGCAGGCCCGCTGGAGAGTCGCCGCCCTTGCTGGCGGTGGCTACACGTCCACCATTAGTGGCCACAGTTCTATTATCATAACCGCCTGGCATTTGATAGAGCACAGAACTGGAAATAGCTGGAGTAATGCTCGTTCAGATTTAAAATAAACAGCAGGCATAGTCCCGTTATTTTTGCAATGAGGTGGTGTCAGGTGTACGCGGAGGCTCATAATAGCCAGTTCAGATGATGTTCCTGATACACTACATCTACGAGTGCAGTGAGGAAAACCGAGGTGTTTCCTTAAAATATTCCGTTACCCATATTGTTAAGACAACAATTCTTTTTTTTTCTCTTCAAAAAGTCAAATCGCCTCCCTGCTCAACTGATCAAAGGAGGGGGGAGGGGGGGTAAGAGCTCATCACCTCCACCACGAACATCAATCGTTTTCCGTGTGTCAGGAAAAAAATTTAACTTTTCTCAGCGGCTACGAAGCTCATCAAAGAGACCCGCTGCTGTCCAAAATGAGGGAGACGGCCGTCGTTTCGATCGCTCCGTGCAGATGATCCGCGGGGGGCGAGCAAGCCGGGAGCGGTGTTTGAAACAGGGCACGCGAGGCAGCAAGCCCGTGAGCCCGCGCGAGGGATCTCACTCGTCGGTACCACACCCGCGGTGGCACAGATTCAGCGGTCACCAACTAAAATTACGTTGAGATACGGTCAACAATGATGAATTACGCAATAACCCAGGCGATTGTGTTTTTTTAAGATTCTCGGAGGTCTTGCCCCTGCCTCCCTCTCCCTCTCTCATTTCACTTGACTCTCCGGGCTCGTTACCTCTCCCACTCCAGAAAACAGAGGCCTCCTTCCCACAGAGGCCAGAGTCAACCCGGCGTTACCTTCTCAACATCTGCTACTAATTGCCTGGAATTCTCTTACATTTGCAGTTGAGCCTCCACCCCAGTTCACGTCAAGACTTAAAGACTCATTTGTGTTCATGCAGCAAATTAGTTTTGCTCTGGAGCGTCTGGAGTTCACGGCAGTGTTTAGACGCTACGCAGATATAAATTGCAATATCCACAAACGTGAATCGGTACGAATAAGCGTTTTGGGATCTTAGGTGGCGAAGATTTCTGCTCTGGCACACCGAGTCCCAGAGCCAACCAACGCAACGCGGAATGCGACGTCCGCGGGGTGCCGTTTCCGAGTAAACGTGACGAACGCCGGCTTCTCAGAAATCCCGGCCACAAACACCGGCAGGATCGGGGCCAAGAACAAAGCTGGACAGTTCACGAACGGGAGAACCACGCCCTCCACGCCACGACCGCCCCCCCCACTCCGCCATCGCCTGCAACACGCACGCCGCACACTCCCCACCGCCAATGCCGGCCGGAAACACAACACGGGCAAGCACACACTGCCGGCTCTGATTCACATGACATCCCCAGACCATCCCCCGCCCAACCACAGCTCCAGGCACCCCGTTATAACGACACGACAGGGAGGGGGGCGTGGGGAGTACACACTGTACGAGTGTGATTGCTGTGCGTGTGGTGCTATGCGCACGGCATGTGGGCGTGCGAGCGCGTGGGGAGCGGTGGTGGAGCGGTCAGCGAGCTGGCGCTACGAACCCGACGCCCCGAGTTCGATTCCCGCTTACGGTTAACGCCAGTGACGATTATCCAAACCGGTCCTGGGCCTCTCCTAGGTCGACTCAACCTCAAATGAGTACCCGGTGTGATGTGTAAACATCGCCATTGGAGAGACAAAGGCGGTCGGGCGTGGTACTGGCCGCCCACACCCTCGCGTACCGTGCTAGCCTTTTCATAGGTGCTCGCTAACAGCACTTGCCCCTACAGCCTGTGAAGCCTTTATGGGGGATCTTTGTCTTTGTGGTCGTGTACAGTGGTTAGCTCACTGCGCTATGAGTGGGGATGTTGTTGTGACCTTCAGTGTGGTGAGTGGGTGGGTGAGTGGGCGAGTGTTGTTGTGACCTGCAGTTTGGTTTGTTGAACACTGTGGATGGAGAAAAAACAAATGTTTGACAGATCTCAGCTTGTGTGGAGGAATCAATGAGTGAAGTTCTCTGGAACATGTACTACAGTAGTAGTAGCGATAGAAGAGTGATAAGGTGATTGACCGCCGGTGAACTAGTGGCTGGAGTGAGTCAATGCTGGATCATCAGTCACTTCTCCACTGCTGCTTCACACTGAACGCTATCCAGTGATGCAGTCGGCTAGAATCTGGGTACTCCACCACAGATGTGACAGCAGCAGGATTACAACTTGGGCTGAACCTGTGCTCTGTTTAAGCAGCCGTAACAACTGTTCGGAGTTAAATACGAAGGCTTTGCCACGGCACACAAATGCAAGCTTCCACCGATGCCTCCTTTGCCAGTTTAGTAACCGACAGCTCAGATGAGATTGTTGTGCCAAGCAAATGAATGGTTTTACTGTGGATAAGAATTACATTGCTCCCGTGAAAATGCCAGTCTGATGTGATATTATCCTTGACTGTTTTCTTTGTTGCTGCACGCTTTCTGTCAGCTGGCCGGAACACCTCCTCCATCAGCCAGGGGTCCTTTGGGAAAGTAAAAACCGCGGTAGCCAATGCAGCTGCATGAGCCACAGTCCTAAAACTAACCCATTTCTCCTCGGCATCAGGAGGAGGGGCGACGATGCCAACCTCAGTCACAAGCGACAATGACATTTTCTCTTGCAACCTTCACCAGCGAGCCAAGAACAGGCGATGGGTTTGAATAGTGTCCTCGATGGACGCTTGCCACCACAGTAAGAGTATGGCAGGCAAAAATTACAGATGATATGCCAACGGTCGATGGGCAGATCAACCCCATTGAAGGTGCTTGTGTCAAGGACATGGGCCCAAATTCGCTGTTCTGTCACTGTAGTCCAGCAGGTAAGTTCTTGCTTGGACCCGGCGTGCAACCGTGATGTTGTGTGGACGAGCCGAAGCCGGAACAGTGTGTTGGTGATTACAAGCCTATGGGTTGCGCACAAGTCTAACAACCTTCTACCATTGTTATTGATGTAAACTCTGAGTCACAATTGCAACTGTGACTTGTAATTGCGATTGGCAACTCTGAATATCGGTGTCTAATCTACCCTTTCTTTGTATATTTGACTATTGCTGTTATTTGGTGGTCGAGTGCATGTACGAGTGTTTCATTTACCTAGCGATGCAACTTCCTCAAATTTTTCGCCATTGCCAACCCAGGCTTGGGGCACCACGGTGGCTAGGAGATGTTAACTACCTCACCTGGTATACAGGAGGTCACCACGAGTTCAATCCCGACCCTTGACGCCTACATATTTGGAGTTTGTACGTTCTCCCTGTGGTGAAGTGGATTTTTCTCCGGTTCCTCCAGTTTTTCCCTCCACATTTTGAAACATGCGTTTGGGTATTTTTGCCTGCTATAAATGTCCGCACGAAAAGCCGCTTCATTGAGCTATCATTTGTGGCCAGGTCGCTTCTGAAAAAGAGCTACATAGCTCAGTGGGACCTTAGGGGCCGCAATACATTAGGGGCCGTCCATAAATTACGTCACACGATTTTGGACGATTTTTGACCCCCCCCCCCTTCGTCACACGGCATCACAAAAAGTCAGACCCCCCCCTCAAATATGATGTCACAAAGCTCTGCGCCCCCCACCCCAAAAAAAAACATGCTTTAAATCGCTTGAAACTTTTGTCATTGAAGTGCGTATTTAATGTGGCGCTGCACTCACTCGGATATTGTAGGAGAAAACATTTATTAAAAAGTCTATTTAATTAAGTAGAACTTGTTGTCTATATTTATTTAAAGTTGTGCATTTTGATGTAACGTCACACATCTCAAACCCCCCCCCTCGTCACACATCATCACAAATGTCTGACACCCCCCCCCCACCCCAGGTGCGTGACGTCATTTATGGACGACCCCTTACCTGGTAGCTCGTTTATTTTCGTTTGAACATCTGTGAATGAGAGCTTCCACAACCTTATTGAGTTCCTTCCAGCTTCAATCAAATGTCTGTGTCAATGTCTATCTGCCGAGGAGGGGCACATTCCAGGCCACCGGACCAGGGGCACAGACGCCGTGACAAAGCACCCACAGTGTAACGTAGGCATTGTCCCACGAGGGTGTTACCGTCATTGTTCACGGGACTTTTATAGGATCTGAGTCAACCTTGGGGTGACTCTGTGGCAGGGGGGGTGGGGGAGGGGTTATTTTGCTGACGAACAGAGCAAGCGAGCAATGACGTACTGAGTGAGTGAGCGAGCTATGGACGTACCAGTGGTAAAGGCTGGGGGAACATATCTTGAGAAGCCTGAAATGACGTTTGGAGCTGACTTGAGCCATATCCTTGGTACGCAGAGCTGTTAGCGAAAGCCTGCTAGAAAAAAAATGACGTCACAAAACACAGTTACATTGCACATGACAAATCCGGTTCTTTATTTCATTAGACACTTAGTTAGCATGAAAGCCCAAAGGGATGAGTGCTGTTGGTGAGCACCTATTGAGGCCAGCACGGTACACGATGAGGTACAAAGGAAGACAAACCCCCTTTGTCTTCCTTTGTGCTGATGTTCAGATGTTGCACAAGGTGCTCATTTCGGGTTGAGTTAACCCAAAGGAATCCCAGGTCACGCTTGGATATCACTTGCCACGAAAGCTGTCCGTGACAAAAAAACACGTTCAGGCTGCCGGGGATCTCAGAGCAGTGCACTAATCACACTCCCAGCCATACACAACCACGTACTCACGCACACACAAGGACAAACATTCCCCCCGTATAGAATCTAACAGACTGTTGGGACCGAGTGCTGTGAGCGAGCACTTATGAAGACCGGCACGGCGCATGAGGGGGGGTGGGTGGCCAGCACCACCGCTGGCAGGAATCAAACTCGGGTCGCCGTGTTCGCAGCGCAATGGGCTAACCCCTTACGCTACCGTTTCACACACACGGGGGGGGGGGGGGGGGCACAAGACCCACCTGGTCTGAGATGAGGTCGTCTGTTTGACGAACCGACACGGAGTCCAGAGAGGGCGGAGGCTGAGACATGAAGAGCGCAGGGTCCAGGGCTCCATGAGACAGCTGTGAGCACACACAGCGGAGTCACATCACCCTCCTCATTGTCCACCCACAGGGTCACCACGCACCGTCTATCCCGCACCTCCGATTAGCACGGTTGGCTATGTATGGTGCGAAAGAAGTTCAACGAATATACATATGTACAGCAGCAGCAACCACGTGGTTGCACGTGACATTGGAATTGAGGGTTTACAGGGGCTGCATCGAACGGCTAGCATTGAGCGCATTGTGAACCTCAGGGCGCATTGATACTAATATACTAATACACAACGTGAAATGGATGCCTTAATAACACAAAATACACTGACACACAAAGCAAAACGAATGCCTTCCTCACACAATACACAATCGTGCACGCTATGAGTCACATGCTTTACTCGCAGCACATTGTCTGATGAATATTCCCATCGAGTTGTCTGTGGGTAATTTTCCTTAATTGACTAATTTTGTAGCATGAAGCGGGTGGACACAATGGCACTCTTTTCAAATGACTTCGTGGGACTTCGAATGTCCACTGCTGTACCATTGGGTGGACAGGGGCCGGGCGGATTTAATAAATGCGTCCATTGTTTTAAATGCCGCGGCATCAGACATCGCGGTGGTGTAATGGTTGGCAGACTGGACCCGGCGATTCTGATATTTATACCACAACAACAACAACAGTCACTAAGTGGCGGTGACGTCACTACGGCGCCTGTGCCAGGCCGGTTGCACTTTGAGGCCACGTGAAGTGTCGAAGGCTCGCTGCTGACAGAGGAGGTTACGGGACAGACCCAGGTGCCATGGGTTGACCGACGGAGACGACTGGCCGATGCACCAGCTGTGTCCCCTATTGCGACAACGCTGCATTTTAGCTGCCCGGCGCTCCGATCGTTGTTGCGAGCGACACTCCTCTGCCCTCTGTTGTTATTGGAGGGCGACTGCTTCGAACTGTCAAGTAGCATCTCTCACGAGCCTCCTCCATGTATATGCATGTTTATACATGCATGGATATATACACACACATCAAAGACTGTTAGTTAAAATCCCTATTGGGATTTATTTATCCCTTTGCAGATTGATAAAAGGAGTACAAATCTGTGAGAAGTCAACGGTGGTCATCCTATGGCCGGACTGCCCCCGCCATAGGAACGTGGAATGTCCACCGCGAGTCACTCCAGAACGCTAGTTTTGATAACGAGTCTACCAAAGCACTCGGGAGAAGCTACAACGAAACTGTACAAACAATCAGCTTGAGGAAATGTAATCCCTGCCCTGGGCCTATGCCAGGGAGCCAGGGGACCACCCGACCCATGGTGAATCGAGGGCACAGGAGGGGGTCAATGGCGACCCAACCTTGAGGCCGCCAGTGTTGGCATGTTAATGATATTTCCCACAACAAGCACATTGCATGTTTTTTTTATTACGATTATCATTTATAAAGTAGCCAGGACCCCACCCCACCCACCTACCACCACCCGTCCCGGGCAGTTTTCTCGACCCACCCGTGTGCTCCACATGACGCAAGCGGGCAGTGCCACTGAGAATCCCGCTTAATCGTTGCGGAGGGCGGGCGAGACGCGGACTCAAACCCAGACCCTCGGCAATACCGACTCGGTGCCCTCACTCAGAATTAGACTCTCCCCACCCCCCCCCCCCAGTCACCTGGTAACCCCTAGTCACCTGGTAATCCCACGGAAAAAAATGACTGCCATGTTTGCTTGTGGTTTTCCAACAAGGTACGAGGACAGGCGAGAAATAAAATACCCGCTTGTCAATCGTATTTATTGTTTAATACTTCCTTATTGTCTTACTGAAGGTCATACGATTTACCCCGCGACGCTCCACTTACGTTGCTGTACTACAGCAACCGTCGTGTCTGCTTTGACAATCTGCTGCTTATTGCCAAGGATCAATTGAACATCTCTTGTCGACCTCTTTGCTGACCTCTGAGCCCTGTGTATTGAGACCTAACCTGCACGTGCATTGCTGCCACATGCCGACCCGAGGCACACTCATCTTAAGAGACTCCTCGTCTCAATTTAGTTTTCACCTGGTCAAATAAGAGTCAATTAGTGGTAAATATTTAATAGGTTTATTCACCCACGAGACGGGAAAACAAGACCCGTGAAAACAATAGGACCTGGAGACAATGTACCACGTGGCCTTATTCGCAAGGGGGTCTTTGCAAAGCAATCAATTGTTATCAACAGCACTGTTAATGTCCTGTCAACAGAGGCTAGAAGAACGTTGGCGTCCCTCGCACAACGCAACCCCCACCTACCCCCCAGCGCAAATTCACAGTTAAGCGATTCATTTTTTTTCGGGACATACTTCACACTTAAACGTGATGCGTTTCACAGTTACGCGCTCAAGAAAAAAAACCCCAAACATAAAAACAAAATCCATGGTAAAAAAAAATTCAGTTGAAATCCATATTTTTCTGACGGCGTCGTCACCACCGTGTTATGGCAGTGCCCAGTGAGGCAGACTGGGCGCTGCCATCGTCGTGAATCTGCCCCCTTTGCTTGCGTCACGAGTGCAGCTGCAAGCAGCCCAAGGAAGCGTTTAAGAAGCCCTGAAATTACTCCTTATTTAGTAATATTGGATGTAGTAATCTTTTTAATCCTAAAACTTTTTTCTTGTTATTAAACTCCTTATTAAGTATTTTTTGTAATGGTAATATTATTCTTAAGCATTGCATTTATACATATTTTGAAAAATCCAGGGATAAAATCATGGAATCATCACTAACGTTTCTTTGGTGACGCCCCCCCCCCCCGGGGGGGGGGGGGGGGGGGGGGGGGGGAGGGGGCGTCATGGGGCGCGATTCGACTCCATGTGCTGTTTTTTTAAGAACGCGTAAAGAACGCCTGCAATGTCTCCCGCGCCTCCCTGCCTTCCCGCTCGTCTGCATTTCCTCGTGACTCCGAGTCGGTCCCTCTCTTGGAGAGCGAGCGAGTACGGTGCGGGAGCATTGCAACTTGAGATTATTATTCATCAGTCACTTTATTATTCAATCCCACACCTCCGAGTAGCACAGTTAGTGGCTACGTGCGGTGTGCGAAAAGACGTTCAACATACAACATACATGGCCCAGCGTGACGTGGCCCAGTGGTAGCGTGTCCGCCACTTGTCGCGCAGGTTCACGGTTCGAATCCGTTAGGCCGCCCCGATTATTACGGAGCGTGTATTGACCGTGACACTACGCGCCGGTCTGCCTCACAGCTGACGTTAAGAATCTCCCTGACGTTGGTCGCAAGAGTCGGCCCACTGCGTGCGTTGGCGTCATCGACCACATTTGAAAAGAAAAAATAAATAATAAAAATCGGCCACAAATTACGCACTTGGGATTGTTCGCAGCAAACATACAAACACGCAGTAGCAGCAGCACTTCAGCGGGACTTAAGCGGTTGCTGTTGTTCAGCAAGTGGTGGGAGCGGGAATCGCACTGCGAGCCTCGTGCGGTAGCAACTCGAACCTCGGGGTCTCGAAGCGAAGCGAGATTTCCCGGACGAAAGCAGACGGTGGCGTCATGGCCACAATGATTCTCGTTTCTAAGAACCGTGCGCACCTGCAAACCCAAAGATTACCAAATATATGAATTAATCAGCAATCCCTTACTTATTTCCTTCCTGTTCATTTTCCATGCTGCAAAGCGCCCGTGACAGAGTTCGAAAAGCTCCCTCTCTTAAGACGCCATTTATTTTTTAAAAACAGTACACAAAAATAACCATTCTGTACTTTTTGATAAATTCAACAAATTATTTGGTCATCTCTGTGCTGGCAGCGGTGCACAAAGCACAATAAACGAAAAACTCACATGCGTCAATGTGTGCATGCCGAACGTCTTTCGCGCAATACGTAGCCAACCGAGCTAACCGCAGGTACAGGAAATAACACCGTGGCCTTAGAAGTCAAACTATAAAACAGGCGACGTTTCGGGCAATGACCCTTGACATATTTCAGCACCGTTTACCGTTTAATCCTGTTTCCTGTAAGTTCTGGCCCGTGGGTTTCGCCGCAAACAATTCGTGCTCCGTTTAATTTGCACATCCCCTCCCCCCACGACTCCGAGGGTGCTTGGGCTGTGGCAAGGTCCTCCTAAAAGAGCTGCCGAGCTCAACGCGGCCTTAACACGGCCGGAGTAACGTCCGAGCGTGATGTTCCATGAAGAACAGGTCATTTTTCCACGCGTCGAAGATACTTTGACTCATCCAGTCAGTGAATCGTTTGTTAGGAATCCGCAAACTGTGTGATGCGGAAACAATCGTCAACACAGTAACGTACCCCCCCCCCATCACCCTCCCCCCCCTCTTCACCCACCCCTCCCTTCAACCCCCAAGGATACGGACCAACGAGTCCGGCGAGATGATTCAACCGTGAAAATATGCAACCTTTGCCTCCGAGCAAACCGAAAGTAGAGTAACGGGGGGAGCAAGAGCTCAATCAGCGGCACGTCCTGGGGAGGATCGTTAAGTCACCGTCCCCCCGCCCCCCCCCCCTTATAGCCCCCCTTTACAGCCGGAGAGCACGCACACCACGTGACGATCCTCGTGTGACACGGAACACATTTGGGCTTGTTTGATGGGTCAACAGGCGTGGGGTGAACACGACAAAGCAAGTCACGCGCCACGCCCCTCGGTGTCGAGCGATGTTCGCTACCTCGCCTGGTATGCAGGGGGTCGTCGTGGGTTCGATCGCGACCCCTGACGCCTATTGTATATTTCGAGTTTGCGTGTTTTCTCTCTCGCCTCGTGGTGCCCTGGATTGTTCTCGCTCTTCGCTGATGTTGGTGACAACAGGAAAACAAATTCAGATTTCACGGGGTGGGGGAGGGGGTGCCACCACCGCAGTGGCGAGATGTTGTCTGCTTCGCCTGGTATGCAGGAGGTCGTGGGTTGGATCCCTGACCCTGACGCCTGCATGTTCTCCCTGTGGTCACATGGATTGTTCTCCGGGTCCTCTGGTTTTTACCTACACATTTAGAAAAGCGTTTAGAGTATTTGGCTGCTAGAAATGTCCCACGTGGTAAGCCACTTCGTTGGGCTACCATTTGTGGCCAGGTCGCATCTCAAAAAGAACTAAATAGCTCAGTGGGCCTTACCTGGTAAAATTAAAATAATTTTCGTTTTCAGGTTTAGTTTATATCGCTCCGATGCGCATCAATGTCACGCGTATTGATAAAAATAACATCGGCACCTTCGTGCGGTGAGATACAATGCGAGTTCGATCAGCCGATTGGCCAGACCGGCAGCGGTCATGACGTATTTTAACGCAGGTGTGTCCCCAAATGTTGTAGACCTGGCAAACACATTATGAGCCACGCCAGGGCTTACGCTTGGCTGTTTCAGACCAATCCCTAAGCTGAATCCCCGGTCACGGCTAACATTGGCAGAGAGTGACATCTCGGAACCGGTCATGGGTACCTCTCGCCCACCAGCCTTCAACCACCCACACACAGACCATTATTGGGAAGAATGCTTAAAAAAAACCCCTACGAACGACAGCCTGGGGGAGAGCGTCTTCGTCCATCAGTGCGACGGCTGTAAATTACAACGATCGATACGCTTACACTAAGGGTGTGGACTTCTATACGAGTAGCACGGCCCATGACAGTCAAATTGAAACTGGCACAAAGAGTCAAAATTTAAAGTCCCGCAAAGTTTTTGGAAATCCCCCTTCACGTGTGACATCACCGGCCCCAAATACACAGTTCACCTCCCACGCAACAGGCACCCGCATTTTAAAACAAATAAATAATTTGCCGCCACCGCCGCATCGAGACCGACGGCTGCCCCCCCCCCCAAGTCAAGAGCTCGTGACCGGCCAAGCGTCATGATTTGTATTCAAAGGTGAACCAAAGGGGGGGGGGGGGTATCAACAAAAAAGGGGGGGGGGGGGGGGGGGGCTGACACACCTATCTAATCGATCATCTCTCCTCAACAACGGCAGAGAGAGAGAGACGGAGGGGGGGGACGTGCAAATCCGCACACAGGACCCAGACCGGGCACTCGTCCCGCTGCCCTGCCGCGAAGGGGCAGTCTGTGGGAAGAATTGACAGCGCCGTCGTACGATAAAGATCGGACCGTGACAAAATCACCGATCAGATAGTAGTACCCAAATCACAAAGAGCGAGCGTTTCACGTGACACGGTACTAACCAATGGGATTGCGCGATCCATGGTTCGCTTGCCAAAATACAGTGGTTAACCGGAATCTTAAAACGCTTAAATCTCGATTCTGTGACTGTGTGCATACAAACCAATGGTATTCTGATCTCCGTTTCTACGAGACCAAACACGGGCAAAGACATGCCCAGTACGGGCAACGCCACGCCTATTTTCTTCCAATTATGGCCGATCGTGGCTTGAGAGCCGATAGGTGATTTGGTCGCACGTCCGATTTAACCGTATGACAGCATCGCATCACTCTTAACTCGACGGTGATGTAACATGTGAACAATCACAGCCCGTTTTGTCGATCCACTGCTAGATGAGGGACTGGCCACGCCGTGTAGGCTCCGGGGGGGGTGGGGAGGGTTATTTAGCCGTACTTCACCACGCTGGTTAGCGCGGGTTGTTGAATGCGGACCACTCGGGAGCACGGAAATGCAGTACAACGATAGACGACTGCTGCGCCACCATCTACCACTCACAACGTAGTCCTGCAGCTGCCTACAACATCTATATTACACGCAGGGTGGTCGCACATCCAAACACTAACGCGATCTAACCCAAAAAAACCTCTATTATGGATGCTATTGGTCGCGAAAGCCTACGTGTTAAAATATCCAGACTCAACGCTGCTTAGCTGGATAGATCTGACAAGAACGGGCACATTCCGGTAATTTGTTCAAAGGCCCGTGAGAACAATGTCAACACGCCTACCGTGCTAAATCTTCCATCTGATTGCCAGCCAACGAACACAAACACTCTCGCGCAGGGCATATTTTCCTCCAAGGTTCACCGACCAGTGTGGAATAGAGAGGCCTTATTGGATCGTCTCCAGAAGTAGATGACATGACATATCCTCAGGTGGAGTTCACTGCCACGAGGCGATTCACTGCTGACTGAGAATAGGTTTTCCCCTTTTTCTGGCAACAACACAGGTGTTAAGATGTTCAAACACCAAACTGAAACCTTTTACAATTAATCATGTCTGCATTAACCACAATACTTGTGGTCAGAATGCAAACAAAAAACTCTGATAATATATGCACGGTCTTTGTTTGGCGTTTTAACATCTTAACACCTGTTTTGTTGCCAGAAAAAGGGGAAAACCTATTCTCATATTTTGGTACTGGCAAAGGAGGGCCCATGATCACTGCTGACTGCGAGAGTTCCAAACGGAGCTTAACGTAATGTCGCCGCAATGCCAGGAGCATGAGTGGAATGTCATTTCAATGAGGGGAAGTTAAGTGGGGTGGTTGCGGACTACTTAATCAACCCATCATCCCTGCAGGACCGATATAATTATTACCCCTTCATAAATAAGGCTTTCTACCTTTGTAAGAACTTGTTTCTCTCGTTCATGCCAACAGCCACTATGCAATTTATAACGCGCGCATATTTCACGAATCGGACATAATATCCGATCGAGAACTCGAAAGCGCAGAGACCGTGATCAAATTCCTTCGTACCCCAGCCTGAACAACCTCAACAGGTGAGAGCTTGAACCAGGTGAGAGCCTGAAATCAGGTGAGAGCGTGAACAGGTGAAATGCTGAACGGGAGAGGGACTGATGTTGCGTTGCCGATGGAGGAAAACATTTTTCTCTCACCCCAACTTCTCCATCAACCCCTTGAGGCATCCATCTTCTTTGCCTCAGGTAAGAATTTTTATTTTACACTATTTATGCACCTTTTTATGCTCAATGTATTAATTATTTATCCATGTCTCTATTCATATTAATGCTTCAATACGTTCTTATCACGTTTATTTATTCAAATTGTGTGCTTGAATATTATAAACTAAATATTATAAACTATGTTTTTGGGGTGAAAAAGGTCAACTTCCGATCGTATTTCCTATATTCGACGAACGATCATTTAAATTAACGATGGTTTTCGTGGAACCAATTAACATCGTTAACCGAGGGACCGCCGGATACGAAAAGGACATTGACCCACGCGCCGTGACATCACGGCGAGGACGGCTCCGGTTCTCTTTTTTTTGCTCCATCACCGGACTTGAGGAGTCAAATGTTTTACCCTCAAAACAAAGCCAATGCTTCCGTGTAAAAAAAGAGGCTCCACATGCCCCCTGCACCGGCTGTCGCAGTCGACTCGCACGGCCTCTGCTGTCCTATTTGCCCCAACACAAACGAGGTGCCCTTGTAAAGCCACCCAACACATTGTAAATGCGTTGTGTGGGTTCACTCACCAACGCACCCGTGCGCCCAACTAGTAACGAGTTGGCAATGTTTTGTTTCATGCGACGAACATTACTAATTGGCTGCGTCAGGTGGTGGTGGTGGTGGGTTTTACGACGAGACTATATTTGCGCGATCTAACCCAAGAAAAATAACCTCTATTGTGGAAAACAAGGTCCCCTTGTGAACAAAATCAAGAACCATGTAGGAAGGCAACGGGAATAACAAGAAATGTACACACGGAGAAACAAACAGCCGCTTATGAACGTGAGCAAGGCTCCAAAGGATTTTCGCCGTTTTTGTAATTTCGGCGAATGCAAACTTAGAAGCTGCATGACGCACTCGTGTTTCTTACAAGCTCTTTAAACTAACAAGAATATACGTGCGTCATAATTCAGATTGACGTTGTGCAGAAAGGAAACACTTTGGTAAGACTGCCGAATGAACACACTGGCAAAGCTAGGCTTGTGGAGTGTTAATGCGTTCGTTACTCTCGGCGTAAGATATAGTCCGGCATGGCAACGTGGAATTTTCACCACAAAGCGGCACGGCCCCATTTCTCATTGGAAAGAGGAAACCACTTTGACCAAGAGGTCACGTGAACATTTATCAAAGGCCAAGAGGTCACGACGACCCATGCCAATGATGCCGCCACAGGTCGACGTCACTTCCTTCCGCCAGATCTAGCAGCTGTTCCACAGTCGACACGCGCCCGGCAAGGTCGGCGCTTACAGGGCCCTCTTCTGACTTATCACCCCCGTTGTCTATGACGACTGTGGCATTGTAGCAATGGCTGCAAACAGTCGATAATCCAATCGCTTTAAAGTCAGCTACAATTTCAAACCAACTTACATCTTTCTATTTATTTAGCACGATTATATTAGTGTTTGGGGTGAAGCAGTGAGCACACCGGGCTAAAAATCTGGCAGCGGCTAACATCAGTGGCGAGTGATATCCGAGCCACTCCTGGGATATCCCACCTTAACCACCAAGGACACACTGAGCAGCGTGAGGATGTTCAAACAGCCCCCATGAATGACACGGCATAGGGAGGCCTTCATCCAGCAGTGGATTGCCAAAGGGCTATAATGTGTTTAATTATACATTAGTGTTATGACGCACCAGAAAGTTTACAGATTGGGACTCTCACGAGTCGTCGTTACGTGGTCTTGCTTATGAGAGCGAGAGGGCTGGGCCTCATCTCTGTTAGGGGACACTGAGGAAAGAGTACAAAATTCCACATTCCAGTAGCAGAAGCCATGTCTCTTCATGCCCACGGATGAATGCGCGCAAAATGGTACTGATTTGACTGATGGGGTTTGAACTCGTGACCCTTGTGATTGTGCGGCAAGTGCACAAACCGGCCTGGCCGACACAACCAGTTTCACACTCGGACCACAATGCGAGTCACACAGCTTCAAATGGCATTCAAGTCCAGGCACAAGAGCTCCCTCCCTCCCCTCTGCCCAAGACCGTCTCTCTCTGCTTCCTTCTCTCCACAAAACAAACACTGCCCACTGTTCATGTACAGCGTCTGGAGATGCGGTCACATGTAGACCATTTAGATGGCGCTCTATAAATACACATTGGTGCTGCCGTTTGTCTCAATTCTCTAGAGAGTCGTTTTTTCAAGTCAACATGTACGTATGTTGAACTGATTTCACATCGTCCGTAGTCAACCGTGCTAAATCGGAGGTGGGGGGGGGGTTAGGACAACGAACTAACAAAAAAACACGACTGTTATTATAACCGTATAACCGGTCCACCGCTTTGTAGGAACTCTGAAGTGGTTGCCGTACATGGAGAAATTGACCCTCTCCACGGGAATGTGGACCTTCACCGATTGACTCGAGGACGCTAGCGGAGGTGAGCACACGCCGGCTGCTCGCGGCGATTGCACCAGCTGTGTTCACTTCACGGTGTCATGCGACTCTCGAAGGGGAGCCGTCGGGCCGGTTGCTAATACACGCGCGTGAGGGCGCGGTGAACTGGCTGAGCCGGAGTGCAGAGGTTCACGGTTCAAGTCCGGCGGCCGCCCTGGTTAATAACGCGGGGTGCATTAACCCTTTTCACATTCCGATGACGTTCATGTACGTCATCTGTTTTTCTATATCGATACGTCTTCAGGTTGGAGGACATACCCGAGGCTCGCACAAAGCCATGCGTGGGTGAGCGTGTGGCACAGTTTGGCGTCAGCTAGCGTAGAGTGCGGTCGTGTCGGTACAGTTCTCTGCGGTGAGTAATGTCTTTAAAAATAACAGCGCTACACCTATCTCCATAAAATTGTGCGTTCTGAGATTCAGCGGTGAACGGGATACCCCCCCCCCCCACCCTGGAACTTGCAGACGTCTCGGAAGGGGAAAGGGTTAACCAGAAATAAGTGTCGTCTACGTCCCGTGATATTAAAAAATGAGATAGCCAATGTGTACTGGTGACTCAGTCTAAAAAATTTAATATGGTAAACCAACAACACAGATGACCCCTTACTGGCAGACTACCTATCTCTGAAACGCAGCTCTTTAGCCTTTCTACTACAAGAAGGGCATGAACACCAAACACAGGAAACGATCCATTGACGATGATTGACCACCGCCATCGCTGTTCCTGGTCAAACCATCGTCTGTGAGCAAACGAGCAAACTCCGGTTCTCCCCGTGTACATGCACCCCCCCTCCCCCGCCGCAATTTACCTGTCCAAACGTTCCTTCTTGCAGGAATTCCTGGAGCCCGTCCAAGTCGATGTCTTCCAAATCGTCGAGGCCTAGCGGGTCCGCATTCGCCGTCGACTGCATGTGGCAGCCGCCTCCCATGGCGTTCTGTCCCAGGTAGCTCGACTGGGCCACCATGTCACCGCCGCAGCCAAATCCCAGCTGGCCCATCACGTCAAACCCCGAGCTGGAGCTGTACGCGTTCCCGTTCATCGAAATCGCTGGCGCTCCGGAGCTGCCCGCAATCGCGGGCGAGAGTCCTGACTCGGCTCCGTGCCCTTGGTACGACAGGTTCAGAGGGCCGCTGTTGCTGCTGCCACCACTACCGCCCATGCCACCGAAGTACGAGCCGTAGGTGAAGTAGGGCGCGCTCTGGCAGTACGCCGGCGGGAGGTACGACGAGCCTGCGCCCGGCTGGCGCGACGACATGTCCGCGGGCGACGAGTAATCCAAAGCGCGCGGCCGCTCGCCCGTGGCGGAAATGAGCTGCACGTCGGGCGAGCCGCGGTCGGACAGTTCTGAGGACTGTGCGGACAGGTCGCCGTTGACGTACTCGAAGGTCGCCCTCGACGAGCGGAACATCTGCTCGGGGTAGATGAGCGACCGGGTGGGGTGCTCCGGCGGCGCGGCGTCCTCGGCGAGGCGCTCGCGGGCGAGGCCGCGGGGGCTCTCGTCGCCGAGCGAGCCGGGCGATCCGGAGCCGCTGTGAGCGAGCGGGTGGTGGATGACGGAGCAGTAGGCGGGTGACAGTTGCGGGAAGGAGGGGGCGCTGAAGGGATTGTCGAAGGGAGTCGGCGCGCCGGAGTGTGGCTGCTGGTCCTGCGCGCGTGGCAGCACAAGGAGAAACGGGAAGAGAGGCGGAGGATGTTTACGGGGGGTGGCGGCGTCAACTCCGGCGCAACGGACCACACCGAGCTGGCAACGAGTGGGGGGATGAGAGTGAGAGTCAGGCGGGCGACTCTGCGCAAGAGCACTCGGGGTCACAGTGGGAAGGTTACGAGTTATAATCCACCGGCACCTCCGATTAACACGGTTGGCTACGTACAGTGCGAAAGAAGTTCCAAGATACATACATGGTGGTGAACATGCCGACAAGAGACCAGACATTGCACAAGAACAACAACGTCGATTTCCCACAACGACCTATTCATTTTATTGACCAAAGTAGGATGATCGGCTGCGTTGATCTTTGATTCGCAATCTTTTGGATGCGACCACCTGCAGCCTCTTACAAAATGTTTGTAACTGGTTGCATCATACAAGTTAAGTGATTATAGTTGTCCCCCGCCACTGAATAATAAACAAATAGAATGTTTAACTTGTAAGCCTCTACAATGTTTAGACAGGGGCTACGCAAGGTTAAGTCCCAGACCATGATTGATGATGACAATGAAGTATTGAGTTGACCGTGACCAGAACATTTGAACTCGGGAGGGCTTCTAAAACTGGGACCCTGCAGCCAAATCGAATTGCATACTCCACGGTACGTCAACGATACTCACCATAAGATGTCGGTGAATTCGTACAATTTCAAAATTAGGATTCCATTACTTAATACCCGCGCCAAAATGTGCGAATAGTGCACACGACAAACAATCGCAAACAATTTCGATTTAAAGCTTTCGTGACTGCAGGGATTCATATTCTTTCCCTTCTACGCGACTTTACCAAAAGAACCAAGAATATGAATCGCAAACAATGTTTCTTGTCCACGGTCGATTTCTCATCGCATAGTGAATGAACTTTGCACAACTCTTGCGAGCCTCGTTGCTCTCCGAGAATCGATCGTTTATCGAGATATAAAATCCAGTGTTGCCTTCCGGACACAGCAAGGCTAGCAAATCAGGTGAATTGTGAGCCTCACATAGAGCTACGTAAGAATTTGAATCAAATGGTCACCCCACTTATACTGGAGGTAGTGGGTTCGATCATGACCCTGACGCCCGTATATTAGGAGTTTGCATGTTCTCCTTGTGGTCACGTGCATTTTTATCCGGGTCCTCTGGTTTTTCCCTCCACATTTAGACGAATGCATTTAGAATATTTGGCTGCTATAAATTTCCACGTGATGAAGTCATTTTGTAGAGCTGTCATTTGTGGCCAGGTCACTTCTGAAAATGAGCTATATAGCTCAGTGGGTCTTACCTGGTTAAATTAAAACAGTTTAGTAGTATAGAGTTTAGTTTACTTGGGGGTGGGGGGTTACAATGGTTTAATGAGTCATGAACATTTTACATCTCTTGCTGCTCTGTCAGCTGGCGATGCCACACACTCGACAATGCTCTCGGGGGGGAGGGGGGGGGAAACCGAGAATGCGGAGCGGAGTATAGAACGGAGCGAGTCAACAGGACGGAGCGAAATGCGGAGCGGATTCCAGAGTGGAGGCACAGAGCAGAGCGCGAGCCAACAGGGCGGAGAGGAATACGGCATGCCCATCTGGTTTCACAATGACTCCCAGTTGCGTGCACTTCTCATCTCTACATCTGCACCTGCTGATCACAACTTCAATCCTCCTTCCTCATACCGCCGCTTGGTCCACACAGAATGAAAAAGTCTCAATTAAAAACGGTCTTAAATAAACTAGGTTGTAATTTTTTTGTGTGGATTTTACCGAGGCAAAGAATTGCAGTTCAGTGCTAAAGTGAATGCACGGTGGCGCAGTACACCATGGTATGAACCCGACATCATGGGTTCGATTTCCAGCCACGGCCAGGCATGGTGCTGGCCACCCACCCCCTCGCGTGCGTGCCGGCCATCATAGGCACTTCTCGCACTTGCTCCTGCAGTCTTTGCCCACTGCACACTTTCTATTTTAAAGGCTGCAGTGTTATTGACAAACGTGTTGAGTTACTGTTTGTTAACTGTGCTTGTGCACCATTGCCAAAGCAGCAGCAGCAGCATCACCAGATAATTTGTTTTAAGCATTTTCAAACAGGGACCCGAAACACGTCGCTACGTCGCGAACGCTGCCTTACAACGAGAGAAGCCGCCCAGGAATTGTGTTAGGCCGAATGCCGCAGGGGCCACGTGGTGGCCACCTGTGAGCAGTGCACCAAGATCCATCGTTGTGCTGTACTTCTACGCTGCCACATCTACGTCCCTCGCCTTTACGTACCCGCCCACCCACTCGTACACTGCCCAGCATGGTAAAGCACGGTTCAAATAACCCCACGACCTGCACGATGGCACCGAGGCCTAAGGAGCTCTCGCATCGCCGGCACGGCCGTCGACGGCCGCGTCGCGCCTACCTCAATGTCGTCGGCGTCGTACACCACTCCTCCGTTCTGGGCACAACCGTCGTCGGCGTCGTCGTCGCACTGCAGCTCCATCTCCTCCACGGCGGAGATGGAGGCGGCGGCGGCAGCGTCGCGCCGTTTCTCCTGACCGCCGTCGACCGGCGAGGGGAGAGCGGCCGCCATCGCGCGACTGGACGCGGCGGCAGCGGCGCCTTCATGCGGCAGGCCGTCGCGCGAGGCGGAGCGCTCCGATTGGACGGAGGAGTCGAGGGGGGCGGCCGTGAACGACAGGTCCAGGGGAGGGTCCGGGCTCGGGAGGGCGACCGATTCAGTGCAGCTGCCGTGCATCGCTTTTTGCGCCAGCAATCTGCAGGGTTAAAACAACGACGGGGACGAGAAGACGTTAAAGTAGCATGGAGCTCTCACGTGGGGAAATACGCCGGGGCAGGTGAATTCGACATGAACATGAAAAGGTCATTGCACTGCATGCCAGTGATGCTGCCACACCTCGCCATCACCTCCTTCCTTCTTCCAGATCCCTCGATTGATGGGAGACCTGACACTCGACCACTAAAATCTGCTCTTAAGAAAATCGTAAAAAGCCTCGTCACCACCTCCATCTGGCTTTGGGTGATCTTACCTGTGCTCTGCAGTCAACATGTCCTTCAAGAACCCTTCTGCCTAAATCCACCATCTGTCTTTCGAAGTTCCAATTGTTAAAAGTTGACCCCTCGCCGCTATGAACAACTGTGACGGTTTCATCAGCTAACCGTGTGGCATTAGGTCTTGCCGTTTGGCGGGTGCTGCTGAATCAGCAATCTACCCTCCAAACTTCACACCCACCAAGCCAATTCACAGCGCTCTCCCCTCCTGATTGCATTTACAACACTGCACACACCAAGTTCCACGTGTTTATGTTACGATTCAATAACTAAATACGTTGACAACTCTATACCCCGGTACTCAAATGGGTGGCAATCGTTGCAGGTTACCCGACAAAACTGAAAGGTATAGCCAGTTTGGATCTCTTTACAGAACGATAAAAAGCTTTTTGTTGGACAATGGCCCACGGTTTTAGGGTATCCTCAATCTCCACCTCGAGGATTTCTGCCCCACACAGCGGCGAGCACCACTTGAGCCAAAGTCACTGCAGAATGCAAATTTAATGGCGTGTCTTGTGAACCCGATAAAACCCAAATGGTCGCGTCGCCAAACTCGGCGGAACCTTAGGAATTAGCTACAGAATCCTAAGAATCCAGAGCTGGAAACGGCAAAAAAAATACGGCGTGCTGTGCATTCACAAAATAAACGTTCCGGTAAAATCAAAACAATTTTGCCAGCCGTGTTATAAGTTGCACAGAAGTCGATGCGCGATGATACTACATACAATGCGCTGCCAGAGAAATGCATAATCCGCAACGAGCCAGAGCATCGTAATTTTGCTCCGTGCGCACACGCACGCTCGTGCGCACACACACACACAAAAGCCAAGGTCATTCGAGGACAGCCCGCAAGGAACATTTTCTTGTGCAATTTTTTTTTCTTTTGAAAACACAGCACAGCCAGAGTGAACGATTTGACATTAATGTGCACAATGACACAGCCAACAGCTAAAGCCCCGCCGCCTTATCACTACGGTGCACCTTTCTCGGCGATGGGATTTATTTTTCCATTTCTTTATTCCGGGGGTCTGCTCTCGCGCCTCGATGATTCGCGCGCATGTTAAAAGCGACCATGGCGTAGGAAATCACGATTTCTATCTGTGGCTTTACAGGGGCGTGCGGGTCCTGGCGTCCCACGTCGCAACGTTCCTTTTTTTTTTAAAACAACACGCACACAACCTTCTGTCCACCAGGGCCAGCCACGTTCTCCAGACTAGGTTTAAAAGTTGAGGTTTTTAAGGCGTACCCTTTATCACCCACACACACACACGAGCGCTGACGCAGCACTCGTGAGCGGTGGTCATTTTATCGTCCTCTTGAGCAACGGTGGGTTGAGTTAAAGCCCTGGCCAGGATCTGAACCCGCAACCTTCTGCCCGAGCGCTGCACTCATAACGCCATCCATCAGTCATCATTTCAGAATTAGCCAATTCAATTTATTTTATTTAACCACAGTGACTGTTTATTGAGATTCATATAGGAGGTCTCCAGAGAAATCATGGTTATGTGCAGACGGAAATGTATTTCTTAATAGTAAGATGCAGATAAATGTCTAACTTGGTAGAATTGAGCGAAAGCGCTGACATGTGAAGGTTATGACAGGTGACAAAACAATGAGAAGATAGTTTTCGGACAACAAAAATCCGTGTCATTTATTAAGGCGTCAAAATGACAAACGATTCTCCACATTTTTCTAAATTGTGTTCTTCTCTCGTGATCGTGGGAGCCGTGGAATCAGGAGAGAAGAGTGTTTCCCGTCACTCGTTTGAGCGTGGAAACATTAACTTTCGGATTACTGAAAAACACATTTCGGCACTGCAGTAAGAATCATATTTCATAATTTAGGAACAAACCCAAGACAAAGATCCCCCGTATAGTCTATTGGCACAAGTGCTGTTATAGCAAGCACCTATTAAGGCCAACACGGCACACGAGGTGGTGTATTGCCAGCACCACGCCCAGCCAAATTTGTGATGTTCACACACCACACCACGTACTAATTTGAGGCCGAGTCAACCTGGGAACGGTCCAGGACCTGGTTCAGATATTCATCACTAGCGTTGGTCATAAGTGGGAATCAAACGAGTCGCCGAGTTCGTCGTGCAGCACGCAAACTATCGTACCACCACTCCCCGAATAATGAGAAACATGCGCGCGCACACACAGAATGTATCTTCATTGCACGAATTGTTTTCCGAGTCACAGCTGGCCTTTATTCAAGCAGGAGGAGGCCAATGCTCGCACCAAGCCTGTTGTTAGAAAATCACGTTTCCCCTTTGTTATTAACAAAAAAAAGTTTTTGCCAAGAACCGTGTAAAAGAGATTCCACATGCGCCAACCGTTCAGCATCACCCCCCCTTGTTTTAAAACCCAGTACTCACTCTGCCAACATCCAAAACGAAGGGCAGAGAGGGGGGGGGGGGATTGGGGCCCCCCCCCCCCCCGTGACGAATGAAAGGTCTTGGCACTTTTATCTAAATTAAAATCTGGAAGAAAAACTTTAAATGAGCTTTCGTTTTAAAGGGATCGCGCGTTGGTGTTTTATTATTCCTCCCCATCCCCCCCGCCCCATGCTCTTTCCGCGAGCAATGGCCATGACAACGGACAGGGTCTTGTATCTGAGAATTTCCCCGTACACAGTGACCTTTGACCACCCCGGCAGAGTCACGTGACACGCTGCCATCGCCACTCCTTGGCGACCCCCTTCCCCCATCGTGGCTACAGATGTCTTACTTCCTGCTCTTGCCGAGGCGCAGCAACCCCCCCCCCCGGCCACGATCCTCCTCCCACGCACAAGAGGAACGGGCGAAACGTCTTCAGCTGGGGTGTGGCAGCAAACTCCTGCGAGTTTTGCACTCGCATTCCGACCAAAGCTTGAGCGGTGGCGAGGTTAGCGGAGGCACGTTTCACGAGCATGGGCCGATAAATAAACACCTCTCCGCAATCAGAATCAGAATGTTTATTTATCGCTGTCGATGCTGCCAAGCTTCGAAACGACACTGCCAATCATCGGATCCTTCCGCCGGATCCCAACCAAACCCGGCATCAGATGCAAAGTTGTTTCGCCATGGCCTAGCGGCAGAGCGTGAACGCCACTTGCTGCAGAGGTTCGCGGTTCGAGCCCAGCGACCGCCCTGGTCAATCGCGCGCGAACGTCTGTGAATGTATTAAACCGTGAAGGCGCACCGTTCCGCCCTGTAACATTATTCGAGGAGCAGAATTGACGAGAGTGCGAACGCTTACGCCGTTTACGAAAATATGTTCTCAATCCGACTTCAAAACAGCAACAAAGGCAGCCTCCCCCGTGCAGATCGTGGCAGCTCATCCATTCCACAGGCAAGGTGCTCTACAGAGCAATGCTCTCCTGCCACCTGCGTGTTCTCTCTGCCCCACTGGGGAGACCGAGCAAGGCTGCGTTCCTTTGATCTAAGAGGTCAACTGGGGACAGCTGATGCAGCACAGCCCCGACCTCTCCTCCATCCTTCACCAAATAACACTGCGCCCCCCCCCCCCAGTCACAGACTACTGTACGGCGTCGACACTCCGCAAATACAAACTGTAACTACACCATGATCAGCACTGACTTATAAGATGATCAAATAACGCCTGCTGCTCATACGTTTCTACGATGATTGTTGATGATTGACGACGATCAATCGCGGCGGCGATGATGATGATGATGATGATGATTTGGAGTTGCCAGACCTCGCGGTAAGGTTGTCAAATTCAAACCGGCTCCGTGCTTAAAAAGGAAACAGGCCGGAGCTCAAACTCATCCACATTTTTATGGCATCGGATGTATTTAAATTGGCAGCAATAACGATGCCGAATGTAACAACGCCATCAGCGGCGCGGACGAGCACGTGACGTCGCGAAGTCACGTGACGCACGACGGTGTCATGACGGGCGTGCGTCACGTCATCTCAACGTAATCGCACTGGCCGAGCAGTCTTACCCCAACGAGCACTATTTTACATTTTTTTTGTTCATGGTTAGGATTTTGGATAACCAATTTTCCTGGAATTTCCCTAGGGTAAGTCTCCACTAGCAACACAATTTTACACAGTACATACATTCCTTTTACATGGGACCATGTGTAGGATTGTTATCGTGATCACCACCTCCTCCGCCCCTACAGACAGACGCAGACAGCCGGACAGAGGTCATGAATTAACGCTCTCGACCCGGTCTGGAAAACATTAAAAAAACGGGGATTTCTGCTACCAACACTGAAATGCATGCCATTGCCTTATCTTCAGTATCTTGTGCCCAACATCAGAGGCACACCCGTCCTGTTGCCTTTTAAATATCGACCTGTGGTCGCACGAAAATCTTTATGAAGAGGTATCCGGGTGGTTTAGGCTGCTCATGATGGCAATATCATAGGCAATGGTACAGAAACAGTGTGGTCCCGGCTTTGCATCTGGGTTTTAGCCGCGCGTAGATAAAACTCAACTAAAAGCTAAACTATTGTTATGTTACCAGGTAAGGCCGACTGAACTAAATAGCTCATTTTCAGAAGTGACCTGGCCACAAATGATAGCTCTACAAAATGACCTCATCACGTGGAAAATTATAGCAGCCAAATATTCCAAATGCATGTGTCTAAATGTGGAGGGAAATACCGGAAGACCCGGGGAAAAATCGACACGACCAGTGACAACGTGCAAACTCCACACATACTGGCGTCAAGGGTCGCGATTGGGATTGAACCCACGCGCTCCTGCATACCATGCGAGGGAGTTAACATCTCCTAGCCACCGTGGCGCCCAATAAAGCGGCTTCAAGTGTAATGAGATCACAGTGTGGTTACCGAAGACCGCACAATATCCTCATTACGTCGTCGTAAAAAATCTTCTTGAAATACCTCCGACGTGGGAGGCGAAACGTCGCGGTGGAGCGAGGAGCGGCGCTCGCCACGCCTGTGCAGAGCGAGCAGCTTTTAAGAGCATTTCTCAAACATTGAGCCGTGAAAACCGACTTCAATATACGTAACAATGCATTAGTCTGACCGAGTCTGGCGCTGTATCGTACGTATTGTGTCTATACGATGATTGGCACGCAGAAAGCCAAACTTTACGGAGCATAAAGGAGGACTGTCACGTGTCAGTTGAGATAGGCCAATTTAAATAACACTGACTGAAATGCCATATATTATTATCAGGCGTTCTTCCAAAATGTATTATTTCATTTAACAATAACACGCATACGAGTATAATTTACCCATCCCATCGGCCATTCGTCCTTCGGAGGGTTAAACTTTTCCGCAGCACTGGTTTTAACCGCAAGCAAACTGTGGACCATTTAGACATTTGGTATCTCATCAACATTAGATTCAGACTTGCCAAAAACCCAATGCTGACGAACCGTCTGATGGGTCCAAACATGATGAAAAACTACCGTATTCAGCACTGCGGTAACGCATTTCATGGCCGTTACTTAATGCAACGCCACAGAATTGTATCAAAATTGGGATATGTTTGTTGACCAAAAAAGTACTTTAAATAAGACAAAATCTAATCTCATTCACAGGGTGCTAAGTCAACACTTTAAGCAGACAGGACTTCAAACACTTGTCGCTAATACTATAGCACAGACAATAAACAAATAGATTTTACAACTCACAACCGTATGCAATGCATGTACAAAAAAGCCTTATTCGGACCATCAACTCTGAAGAACTGCACGTGTGTGGTTCTACTGTCATTTCGAGCACGGACTCAAGAGTTGAGATAACATGGCCAATCCCTACAGGCAGCAATGAGACAAAGGAGCAACGAAGCATCAAATTCGTCCTCATTTAGGACTCATCAGTACAGTACAGTCGTCAATGTGAGCTGCTGGCATATACCTCTGGGAGCCGCGTATGTGGATAGGGCTGTAACCTTTACGCAATGGGACCCCCCCCCCATTAGCACTTGCCTCAAGGCAACGATCATTCAAATCTGTGTACGACGAGAAAACGCAGCATGAGGCCGAGGACTTGCACGTCTGTGTGCTTTGAAATCTATACGTGTTTTCACGCTAGCAACATGCGATGTGGTTTCTCGTCTTTTATAAATCTTATTTTAACACAATATAAATAAAGTCGTTTGTGATCAAGGACAACAGTCGGGTGTAACGGTTGGCAACGCACACTGGACAATGAAAATCCAGAGGTCGCCGGTTCAATTCCATCTGCGGCCGTCTGGAACGCTCTTTCTTCGGATAGTAAAAAGCCACCATAGCTATGCACTTTTAAATCTAGATTGAAAACGAATTTATTTAAGCGTTGCTTTTTGTGTTTAGCTCGTTGTCCTCCCCCCCCACGTACATCTCCCGGCGTGGCAGCCAAAACAACTGTGCAAGGTTTTGAAATCCTCCACCACACCTCCTCTGTCCACCCAACAGAATAAATAGGTCCAAGTCGGTTAGTCAACCGGCAGGTCGTATGCGGTGGGGAAAACTGTGGGTGCTCCTCCTCCTCCAAGACTTCGAGTTCTGCTGCAGGAAGTTCTTGACCCTTTTGTCCGCGGTGGAACGAGCCAAGTAATTGCAGGTCTGCACCTTTATCTATTTAAGCTTGAAATGAGATTCATATAATAATCGCTATTTACATATTCTTGGGTCTTTCGGTAAAGTTCAAAGAACCTATCTACGCGACTTTACCGAAAGAACCAAGAATATGAATTCCTGCAGTCACGAAAGCCTTAAGTCAAGATCACTATTTATATATTTATATATAGTAAAACCAATTAAACATCCTCGATTGCAGATTTTAGCTTAAAGGAGCAGCTCCCTTTCCCCGAGTTCCGATCTCTCAGCATCGGCAGTTGCAACACTGTTGCATGAACAGGTCGAGCGGCACGAAGCGTGGCTACTACCACTTCATCCAAAAAGTCTTTCCAGCGTGGAAGAGTAGGCCACGTACCTTCTTAGAGGGGCTCCTTACATAAATCTCTCTACAGCGGAGGACCATCCCGCGCGCTGCGGTGCGAGCAAGTAATTGCAGGGCTGCACTTTTATCTGTTACCGCAGACAGACGCTACCGGGGCTGCAGAGCCAGAGGGACTGTTTAACCGCAGTGTGCACACAGCCGTGCGCTGTAAGAGTACCGTACTTTCAGGATACACAACGCACTGCATCCACGCCGCATCGCGCGCGTCGCACACGCACCCCCACAAATGACCGTTGTTGATGATCCGACTCGCTCGTTAGAATGGACACGAAACGATTTAAAAAGCTGCTGCACAGTCGACAGCAGACCTCCAAGGCCTGGTCTTAACAATCTCACCACCAACTGGGTTTCAGTCGGTTTTGTCTCAGTGCCCTGGGGTGTCACGCCAATGCCTGTCTCGGGTAAGCTGCCCTCCTCCTCCATCCTGCACACGTGTCTCACCCATGGCAAGCTCCGCTTCCTGTTTACAGGCTGGTAACCCTATCTATCCTGCCGTGAAATTCCAAGCATCCTACGATCGCACCTGCTGCATTCAGAGGCCAGAAAAAGCATTTAGCAGTTTCTTAATTTTTTTTATTAAAAGCTTTCGTGACTGCAGGGATTCATATTATTGGTTCTTTCGGTAAAGTCACGTAGAATGGAAATAATAAAAAAAATATTAAGTTTCTTTATTATGAAAGTTCAGTTCTCTCCCCCTACCTATAAAGTCGACCCCCTGGCACATGTTATTAAGTTAACTGCTTCGATGATTCCTTATAAATCTTCTTCTTTTGTACGGCTGCTGATGTTGATGCAAAGCAACAACCACAATTTCACATTCAGGGTGGTCAAGCCAAACAACCGTGTCAGGAGCAGTAGTGGAGTGTGTCGCTGTGATGATGTCTCCTTCGTATTTGTGGATCGGGGCATCGCGTCATTACATGTTGTATGGTCTGGAAGATCACAGTCGCACACTGAGAGTTTTAAATTTTACATTTGTGCATCAGGAATCCGCGACTACTGCCATGGTTTGTGCAGATGCGATGTAGGGTGGACCATGAGCTTCGCGGAAGATCAAACGCAGGGACCTTCTGCGTTGGGCGCTTCACAAGGCGTTTGTTTGAGAGTTCTTTTCAACTTCGTTCAGCTCTCCAGGCTTCATCGGGGTTGAATTCTGATTAAGATTAAGCGCATAGGTCCAAGAGGGCTTGCGTGGTCTTCAAGCGATGACAATGGATGTTACCGAGGTTCTATTTAGGGTACCTTTCCTGTCATCATTTTAATCGGGCCACATACTGGTCCGCCTGAGAGTACGTCCACCGTGGAGGTGGAGCGATGCGGTCCCAATGAGTGTGGGCCGTGTGAAAGGGACGGCCTGGCAAGACATTCATGTGGCAGTGGACTGACGACGATACGGATGAGGACGATACCATTGTCATGTCATCATATCCTTTGAGCAAATCGCGTTCGATTCTGACACCGCGCGCGTTTAATGGATCAATGCCGACCATAAGAATCTATTTGAATCGATATACGCCCAGTCCGAGGGACAAAGCAAAACACTCTTCGCGGCGGGTCTTCATCTAACAGTGGATCGCTTGTGGTTGTCGACAATATTAAGAAGCCACCGGAGCTATGCACTTTTAAATCTAAATTGGAAACGAGTTTCTTTAGAATTGCTTTTTGTCTTTAGCTTTTTGTCCTTCCCCCCCCACACCTCCGATTTGCACGGTTGGCTACGTACGGTGCAAAAGAACTTCACACACGCATACATCTCCCGGCGTGGCAGCCGAAATAACGGTAGACGCGCAGGGTTATTGACGAGTGTTGAGTTTTTTTTTTGTTAATTGCTCTCATGCACCACTGCCAACGCAGCGTCACCAAAATGACTTGTTCAAAATGTTGTATTACAGCGCAGGACTAAGACACACAATAATAACAACGTACAGCCCTTTGTCAATCCACTGCTGGATGAAAGGCCCACCCTAGGCCGCGTTGCTCGTGGAGGTTTTGTTGGGCCGAGACTCCGCCACCGCTCGCCGCCAGTGCGGGTCGGTGAAGTGGGCAGCCACCGCTTCCACCATCACCTCGCCGCGCACGCCAGCCGTGGCCGTCAATTGAACTCGGGGTCGCTGGGTTCAGCGTACAGCGAGAGTTGGTCCAACTTCATTCGACGCTTCACCCCAATGGCGCAGCAGTCTAACAGTACGTACGTTCGCACGCCGAATTTCTTTCGCGACGTACGTAGCCAACCGTGCTAATCGGAGGAAGTACAGGAATAGAACACCCTGCTCCCCCACCCCCCCCATTAACATTACAGTAAAAATATGTTTTCTTAAAAGCCTTCGCACACATCTCCCACCAACCTCAATGACCGCATTCAAGCTTTTAACACCCCCCCTCTCTCTCGCCCTCCCTCCTGAAGAGACGGAGCCGTCACTCACTTTCAGAGTCGTCACAAATCGGCAGTTTGGGAAGGGAGAGAAAGAGAAAAGTCAGGAGGGAGTGTCAGAAATCAGTGGGGTGTCTGTAAACGGATCGCGCCGAGCACGCAGGAATGAAGCACCGAGACACTGAAAGTCGCTTTTCTTCACAAGGTTTCTCGCTGCATTTTGCAACGTTTGGCCAATTCCCGTCCGGCAGTATTTTGTGAACACGGGATGAGAGCAGAATATGTACGTACGTAGAATTTCTGTCGCACCGTACGTATCCAACCGTGCTAAATCGGAGGTGTAAAATAATACCCAGAGGGGGGGGGAAAAAAAGAAAAACGACAACTGAGAGAGAGGGTGACACTCGACAACGACACAGACACACCAAGTCAAAACCCCACTTGAAGAACACCGTGCAGGCCGCTGCTACACGTTAAACAAAACTCCACCTTACCTACAAGTGTGTAAGTATGTTGAACTTATTTTGCACAGTACGTAGCCAACCGTGCCAATCAGAGGTGCGGGGCGGGGCGACAGACTAAACGCAAACAGCAGTTCTAAAGAAACGAGCTTTCAATCCAGATCTCATCCATTAACTTGCCTTTGATTTAATCAACGCTAAAAGATGCAGCAGACCTACTAACAATCCACTTGGTCAGAGCCGAGTAAATTCGTGAAGTTTTAAACGAGGAGAGCCGTTCAGAGACTCGCGAGCGCACTTACCTGCATGAGGAAGTAGCCGAGGACAGCAAAGAGTTTGCGGGGCCAAATTAAACTCCCCGCCCCCCCCCTCCTCCACCACCCCGCATCGTAGAGTCCGACGACGACGAACGACGTCAGCGCAAAAGTGGAAATGAAAGCAAAGTTTTGACGGCAAGGGGGAAACCTGCACATGCAAATAAGCGTGGCAGGACAGGAGATACAACTCTCTCGGCGGGGGGAAAAGGGGAGCGGGCGTCACCACCACCATGCGAATTTAGGCCGGAATCCGCGATGAAACAGACCTTCCGACGGATCTTGCCATTATGTGCGTTTGTTCTACGTAGGCTGGATTGTGAGGGAGAGGCAGTGAAGTGGCAAGCGGACTGCGCCGCAAACCCGGCGACCCGAGTTCGATTCACGCTCACTGGGAATACTTGACCAGCTCCTCAACCTCCCCTCGGCATACTCAGCTTTAAATAAGTACCGAGGGCGGTCTTTACCATCAGCACTGGGGAGACAATGGCAGCTTGGAACGTGGTGTTGGCCACCCACCTCCTCGTGTGCCATGTTGGCCTGCATCGGTGCTCGCAAACAGCACTTGCGCCAATAGACTGTGAAGGCGATATATAGGAGGGTATCTTTGTCTTTGCCTATGTACGTATACGGAAGTGGTGAGCGATATCATAACTGGTCCTGGGCCTCCTCTAGGCTAACTTAGCTCTAAATGACTAACCTGGTTCAGTGGGTAAACGTCAGCACGGGGGAGACAAAGGCGGCCGGGCATTGTGTTAACAAACCCACGCCGTCGTGTAAATGTGCTAACCTAAATTGGTACTCGCGAACAGCACTTGCCCAAGCAGTCTGTGTAGGCTACACAGGGGTCTTTGTTTTTGCATGTGTGCACACTGGTGTGTTGGCATGTGAAGAATGTTCGCATATGTGTGGATGTTTATCGTCTGTGCGGCTTGTGTTTCGAGGTGCTAAGTGTGTGTTTGTGTTGTGTGTACGTCTGTATGTGTACACTGTGTTGGGAGGCCTTCATTCAGCAGTGGATATACAACCGGGCAATTAAATAATCATGGAAGTATGGTGGTGTTTGTGTCCGTGCATGCGTAGACATGTAAATGTGTGTACGCTGGTTTTGCGCGAGTGCGTGCGTGCACTGCGTTACGAATCCGGCAACACGAGTTAGATTCCCGTTCGCGACCAATAACAGTGGTGATTATTTTAACCGCCCCTGGACCTCCCCTCGGTCGACTCAGCCTTAAATGACTACCTGATACAGTGTGTAAACATCAGCACTGGGGAGACAAAGGCGGCCGGGCTTGATGCTGGCCAGCCACCCCCTCCAATGCAGTGCCGCCCTTCATGAGGTGCTCACAACGAGCCCTTGCCCCAACACGATGTTTCAAGGCTCCATGGGGGGAGCTGTCTTTGTGTCAGAATGTGTGGCGTGACTGGGTGTGGTGGTGGCCACACCACGCCCTCACCTGTGGTTCCGGCTTTAGTTGAGCTCACGAGGGCTCAACACATTTCATCATCGTCGTTGTAACTTTCGGACCCCGTGCCCCTACTAGACCTCGTGTGAAAAAGAGCTTCATAGAGCATCGGATTCCTTCTGCAGTCTAAATAAAGACACTTTGATTCTGTCATCTAAGCACTGTATTCGTCACATTTGTACTTTCAGTATTCATATGCGTTCATGTGTACGTTTTTCAGTCGACCCGTGGCACCTGGGTCTGCCCCGTGACCTGCCAAGCGGGCGTTCGACACTTCACGTGGCCTCACGGTGCACATAGCCTGGCACAAGCGTCGTGGTGACGTCACCGCCACTTAGTGCCGAATGGCGGTTGTTGTTATTGTTTGATTACGTTTGCAAAGGTTAAGAGTTTGTAACCTATTGCAAACTCTGCCCACTTCTCCATCGGCTTATGCATCGAACTCCACAGAAAGAAAATTACTTGATGCACCGTTGACGTAGGCTGTGTTATTATTCGTGTTTACCGTGAGATTACAGTACTGTCGAGTTTCAGCATCACCTTGCGCGATTGGTGAAAAACAAATTGGTGTCCGAGCGATAATTTACTTGGAACAAAATATGAAAATTACGTTTTTCAGATGTTTCTATTTGTAAGCATAGACTCAATTATAATTGTGGCAAAATTCATGATTCTCGCCATTCTCGAACAAAGTCAGATTTACGTCGGTCACTAAATAAAGATCATCTACGTGTACTCTATGGAATGCATTACTGTGTCTATATAACACGCATGACTACACGTACATACGTGTATGTGTGGGGCTGCATCTTATTTACGCATATTTGGATGTGTGTGTGTGTGACTGCGCACGTATGTTCGCATTCTTCGTTTGGATGCATGTTTGTGCATGATCTACGTTTGGACGTATTAGCATACATTTATCTTCACCGTCGCCACGTTGCTTTATCCACTGCTGGATGAGGGCCTTCGCATCTGATGTTGGTCCCGTCATGCCACAATCCATCACTCTAAGTTCACGGTGGGCATGCTCCTGGCGACGACCCATCCAAAGGCTGCCAATGTCACCGGTCCCGCCCATCGGTTACCATCCCTTCTAGCAACATAGAGTCCTTCCCAACGGTCAAAATAACATGTACAATCTGTCACGTTTTCTCCCTCCTCCTGTCCACCGTGCGCACCTCTGATCCACGTCACGGCGGGTAATGCGAACGAACTGAAAATTCTCAAAGAGGCGCAGCGATTTGTTGCTTTTCGTTATCAATTTGACCGTTTCCAATGGACAACGCAGTCAATTCGGAGGCCGACTAACCATGACACCAAGCTGGGTCTCAGAGGCTGGCTTCAGTGGCAAGTGCCGTCAGACCTTGCCGTGAACCTCCACTAGGTCTACTCGGCCTTGAGCGAGTACCTGGTGAGCATCGGCGCCACGGTGCTGCCGACACCACATCATGTGCCGTGCCGGTCTTCGCAGGTGTTACTCGCAAACAGCACTTGCCCCATATAGCCTCAAAGGACTTGGGGCATCTTTGTCTTTATTACACCTCGTGGCAGATTTGTGTCTAAACCCTGGAAAGCAGTGACCAGGCCTTACTCACACGCCCTAAACCCCACCGCTCCTCCCACCATCCGTAATCGTGGAAAGAATTTTCAGGGCCATTGCGTTACAGTTTTGCGGTCGAGCTGCGGAGCTCTTCAAAGTGTTCGGGGCCGTGCCGTTTATGATTCGGCATTACATGCGATGTTTCGCTCCACATACTGGGAACTTCTTCAGCGAAGTGAATGTCACACCTGGAGGAGGAGGTGGGCATCGGGTATGCAGCTCCCAACAGGTGGAACGGAACGTCGGACATCGTAGCGAACAACACGGGATAACGGCAGCTCCGAAAAAGCACGTGGTGAGCCCGAATGCCAATTGTAACCAATGACATTTCCCAACACTCTCCAGAAGCTCCGGTTGTTCAAGCCTCCCATAAATCACATGTGACTTATGTGTGGCCACCCCTACCCCCCCCCCCCTTCTCTCCACCCACCGTGAAAACAAACGCCGCTCCTCCGTCCAGCAGCGTCAAGGCCTTTTTGTCCTCTCCTCTTCCTCCCGATTCTCATCCCTCCTGACCCTTTGTTCCCATATCTCTCTTTTTTTTCCATCTATCCCCTTATTTCCGATCCTTTCTTCTCATCCCATACCCTTCCCCTTCCCCTACGCAACTCAGATTAGCACGGTTGGCTACGTATGGAGTGGAAGTTCAACGTATAATATACGTACACAGCACGTGACCACATTCGTCTACATAAATTAGAATGTGCAGAGGGACAATGTTCATAGGGATATCCTATCGTACATTCATGAAAACTACACTCACTTAAGCAACTCTTAATAGGGGTTAACGTTCGTACAATGCCCACGATTTGTTATAACGCCGTCAAACTCATCGGAACGGCGCGTGATTGATTCAAGGGCAGCGCGATTTATTTTAACCCGCGGAGCAATTTATTCAATAGGCGGTAGGGTTGGCTCAGAGAAAATGTGCTAAATTATTCTAATGAAAGGCACATTTTTAACATTAAGTGAACCGTTTGTGAATGATCGAGCATGCGGTTTGAATGAACTGCCCAGTTTGCCAATGGAATTTCTGCTGTATATTTTTTGATGGAAAAGGGAAAAAAATATACAATTGGGATAACCCTCCATGGCTGTGTCCGGTGGCAGATTCGCAGGGGGCAGGGGTGGACGATGAATGGGGCCAACGGCCCCCCACCTTGAGACCCCGGAAATTTGTATTTTATTGATATTTACCAGGGAAAGTACATTGAGTGTTTGGTTCATTATTTTGTATTATTATTCATGTAGGGCCCTATTTGGCAGGCTTGACATTTCGGGACCGCCACCCTCGCCCCTTGGGGATCTTCGAGCCGCCTCTCGGTACGTCGTTCAACAGGGGAGGGGGGGGTTGTAACAGGTGGCGAATGCTTGGGGAGGAGGCCTTTATCCAGCGGTGGATTGGTGAAGATGATGATGATAAAAACTATACAACTATAAACCATTTTTAGTTTACCAGGTTAAGGCCCACTGAGCTCTATATTTATTTTTAAAAAGCGACTTGGCTGTCAAAAAAGACAGCTTAATGAAGGGGCTTCTCACGTGGACATTCATCGCGGCCAAATACTCGAAATGCATGTTGATTCTAAATGTTGAGGGGAAAACCCAGAGGAGCCCGAGAAAAATCCACACGACCATGGGGGGAGACACGCAAACTCTAAATATACAGGCTTCAGGATCGGGATCGAACCCACGAACTCCTGTATACTAGGAGAAGTAGTTAACATCTCGCCACCACGGTGCCCCACGATAGAAAGGCACGAGAAGACGTTGTGGCGGCTGCGTTTTTCCGGCGTTACCTGTTGATGGCGAATGGCGGCAGCATGCCTGGTGAAAGGCCCTGCGAGTCTTGGCAGACGGGGTAGGCGGCTGCTTCCTCAGTCTGCTGTATCCACACGATCTGTGACAGCACAGGCGGCAGAGGCAGCAGCAAGAAGGCACGAACCGTGGTGAGCTCAGATCACACTTGGTACAAAAGTAGCTGTGCGTGTGGGGAGCGGTAGTGCAACAGTTGCCATGGCACGAACCCGGCGACCCAAATTCGATTTCCGCTCACGGCCAACACCAATGAAAGTTATCTGAACTGGTCCTGGGCCTCCCCCTAGATTGACTCAACCTGAAATTAGTGCCGAGTGCGATGTGTAAATACGGCCACTGGGGAGACAAAGGCGACCGGACGTGGTGCTGGCAACCCACCCCACCGGCCTTCATAGGTGCTCACCGAAAGCACTTGCCCCTGGAGTTTGTTGAAGGCTATACGGGGGATCTTTGTCTTTGTGAGCGAGCACAACACCGTCTGTGCGAATAGAAACTTTGGACAAGTCAAACAAAGCTCCGATGCCCCCCTGATCATCCAGAAAAATGGGCAGTGCTCATCTCCACTGGCAACCATGGGTCAGCAGAGGACACGACATGCCCCCGATGGTGGGAGCCAGCCTGCTCATAAAGGCTTTCCACCAATAAACTCCCCAAAAAATACATTTAATGACCACGGAGGGACGATGGGGCCCAAGTTGAGCTATGCTCGTAAAGAATAAATGTTGCCTTAAAAGATGAATTGAGCGATGGGGCAGCGCTTGTGTCAGTTCACAGCCCTGAACCAGGGAAGGAAACTCCACATTCCCAAAGGCAGGAGGGCAGTTCTACATGTTTAGAACCACCATTGTTGACATCCCACAAGCAGTATAGGTGTTTATTAATGATGGTGTGGGACACACACCAAGCAAGAACTGAACTCACCGAGCTGTGCTGCGTTGGATTCCGGTTGCCGAATTAATACATTGTAAGGTCGCACTCATTCCACATGCAAAGTGCTTGCCGCAAATGAACCATAATAATACTTTGCTGATCTCGTGAAGGCGCATAAACCATCATCGCGCAAACCCCGGTCAGCCTCGCAGCAGAGGCTTTTGGCTAATTATCTAATCGCGTGCTTTCAAATGCACTCCTGCAGCCATCTGGAACGCTCTTTCTTCTAGATTCTTGGTTCTTTCGGTAAAGTCACATAGAAGGGAAATAAAATAAAAAATAAAACATAATTCTGATATTAAGCTGCCACTGCTGGAGCAATGCACTTTTAAATCTAATTGATAACTCATTTATTGAGAATTGCTTTTTGTGTTTAGTTTGTTGTCCTTCCCTCGCACCCCCGATTAGCATGGTAGGCTATGTAGGGTGCGAAAAAAGTTTAACATATATACTACGTACATAATGACTTTGTTACTGCTTTTGAGCCTTTGTTATAGAGCTTTGTTATAGAGATAAAGCACTCTAAAAATGAAAAATAAGATAGGGTGAATTGCAACGGTCACACGAACGCGAAGAGACAGGACACAAGGCATTGGCTGGTGGGTGGTCAAGCCGAACGGTGGCTAGGAGATGTTAGTTATGTCGCCCGGTATGCAGGAGGTGATGGGTTCCATCACGCCCCGGACGCCTGCTGTACATTTGGAGTTCGACATGTCTCTATCTCCCCGCGGTCGCTTGGGTATTTTTCCCTCCGGGTCCTCCGTTTTTTCCTTCCACATTTAGAAACGTGCGTTTGGAACATTTGGCTGCTATTCTCGATTGAAAACTAATTTCTTTAGAACTGCTTTTTTGTGTTCAGTTTGTCCTTCCACGCACCCCCAATTGGCACGGTTGGCTACGTAAAGTGCAAATGTAGTTCAACATACACACAATGCAGGACCCCCTCCTGAAAACTGTGCTAAGACTCAATGAAGCTGTACTGTGTACAAGAGATGGACTACGCGCGGTCCTCTCGGTTGAACAAATCGTATTGAGATCACATTAAGAAATCGCCCTTCTCTAGCAGAGAGAAAAATTACATAGGATTATTATTCGCCAGTGTATATTATATTTATAAGCACACCAAAAATGTTCTAAACATTCAAACATGTGAATAAATGAAAGTAAATATTCAATTTAAAAATAAACGTTAATTCTTGTGAGCTGTACAAATGGTTGTCAGGCCTTTTTTTACAGTTTTTTTTTTAATTTTACTTCCCATGAGGGTTTAACTCAAATCATCTGTAAAGCTCAAAGTTTACATTCACTCTCGGGAAGGATTCAGAAGCTCGGAAAACCACAGACCGAGTGGGAAGGGCCGCCAGAACTGGCAGTAACAAATACCCACGCTCTGGGGTCCTATATTTGAATGATTGGCAAACGAATATTTCGGATGTTTAGTCAACGTGGCTGTCTGTGTCACATGATGGCACGAAGGAAGAGGCATGCGAAACTGTCACGGTGCTCAACGGAGCAATGACAGTGTCAGAGAGAGACCCCGGAAGATGGGCATCACGGGACCACTCCAAAGTCACTTCGCGAGCATCTTATCCACACGCAGCACATTTGGAGCGATTGCTGCGCGTGGACTCTCACCTCGTGAGCCTTTATCAGGGAGGGCTTCCTTCCAGTTTCTCACAGTAGGGGTGAGATGTTGCTTAGCGTAATCACAATTAACCCTTTCCCATTCCAATGACGTACAAAGTGTTCGTCATCGGAACAAAATCGGAAGTAAAAGGCCATGCGGGACTGCGTCTGGCGTAGAGTGCGGTCGTGTCGCTACAGTTCTCAGCGGTGAGCACGTCTTTAAAAACAACGGCGCTATGCCGATCTGAATAACATTAACGCTGAACCACTTGCGCGTTCGGAGATTCAGCGGTGAACGGGACATCCACCCTGCAACTTGAAGACGTCTCGGAACGGGAAAGGTTTATGTAATTAGCAGGTTATCTTTGAGAATTGGGATGTTTTGGCCAACACTAGTTACACCTTTTTTTGCTATGTGAGGAGGAAATGCATGGAGAACAGGGGGGGGGGGGGGGGCTTAAAAAACTCAATGCAAAAAAGGGGCCAGAAAGACAGATATTGAACCCAGACCCTTCTTGCTGCGAGGCACGAGTGTTACCCACCATGCCACCCTGCCACCCAAACTTGTGGCAATGCTCAGGTTTTGGCGATGTTCATCTGGAGAAAGTTAGAACCAGTCCAAGATGATGAGAGTGCGTGAAGCAAGGCTGTGGAGGAGACGAGCCAGGGAGGTTTGGTTCGTCGATTCAATGCTTACGAAAGGAGTCATACGTGCTAAATCCTCAAAGATGAAAATATCCAAATTAAATGACAAACCCAAGTTGAAGACGATGAGGATACGTTGTGCACTCATTCATTGGTGACCAGGCAGAGACTTTCAACTCCCTACACTGGACAATCTGGTTTAAATCGCAGGTGGCCGAAACCCAGGTTTGAACCCAGGGTGTCTCAACGTTCCGGGTCAGCGCTCTCAGCGGAATTTTCACCAGAGCCTCTCCCCACGACCGGCTCATCCATACGGATAGTTGAGCGCTACCCGCCCCCCCCCCCCTCGGACAGAGCTCTGGCTCCTTCATAAAATGTAAACATCCTCAATATGGAATTGGCTAAACATTCCGACAAAGTCGGAACGCTGCAACAAGCTGTAATCGCCGCGCACTTGCGGAGAAAAAGCACTGACAAAACAATCCGCAATTCATGCGGCGACTAAACGCAACCGCAATTCGAGATGCTGCACGGAAACGGTGAGACGTGGGTCAGTGTCTATTTCAGAGTCAGAATCTTTATTTAGAATGCAGGAGGAATCCGATGAGCGATGAAGCTCTTTGTCACAGACGTCCCAGTATGGGCACGGGGTCAGCGATAGTTTTGCTCTCGTAAATTATTATGGTCTCATAAATTAGTATTATTATAAATTACATGAGAGAAAAACCGGCACAGTCAGGGGCAGAGTGACAGAGGAAGTCGTGGATGAATTTGAACAGAGGCAGGGAGTAAACTGCATGGATGTCTCGGGGAGAAGAGCGATGGAGTGTGGTGGAACAGCAGAGGAGAAAGAGCGACGTGCCACTGAATGAAGCCTCACCAGAAAGCGAGTATTTTATCATCCACAGATGGATGATGGGTGACAAATGGACCATCGTATGGTATCTGGGCTCACACATAAGGACTTGGTTTGAGAAATTTGATTCAAAGCTCATTTTAGTCTTTCCCAACTAATAACCTAAGAGTAATTCCCGCACCTCCGATTTTCACCGTTTGGCTGTAAAAGAAATTCGACATACATACATACAATAAAAAAACAATAATTAATGTATAGCCCTTCGTCAACCCACTGCTGAATGAAGGCTTCCACCCACCACGTTGGATTTGGGAGTTGTTTGACCATACTTCACCACGGCGGGCAGCGCCGGTTCGAGTTGTGTTGGGGGGCTCCCAGGCCTGGTTCAGACATCAGCCGTTACCGACGTCAGCCGTGGCCGGTAATCAAACTCAGGTCACCAGGTTCACGGCACACACCACGTTAACTGCTGCCACTGTGCCAAGCGTATGCACGGTGGCTTCACGTGTCCTTTTGCAGCCGCTATTTTCAGGATCAATTTTGATATCGGCCAAGGTACAAAGGTCTCATTGTTGGAAGAGTTGTGTTTAGAAATTGGCTTAGTTTAGATTAAGAAAAAAAAACACAAATGCAGGCTTCCTCCTTTTGTTAACAAGCACAATAAATCATGTTCATCCAAGATATTATGTTCACGATCATTGTGTGTGCTCGATGCAGGCTGTGTGTCACCCAGTGGTCAGCTCTCGCCGACTCGGCTCAGAGGATGTCGGCTCCGATCCAGCTGTCACGGGCCAACCAACTAAACACTTTATTTGCGCCTCAGAATATGCCAATTTTTGTTACACAAATGAACCACAATACCTTGCTGTTCTTGTCAAGGAGCATAAACCATCATGCGAACTCTGGTTATCCTCTCAGCGGCTTTTGGCTAACCATCGAACAAAGACGGACACTGCATCGCACACTTTCAGATGCGCTTCTGCGGCCGTCTGGAACGCTCTTCCTTGCGATATTAGAAAGCCACTGGAGCTATGCACTTTTGAATCATCTAGATTGAAAACTGGTTTCTTTAGAGCTGTTTTTTTTATTGGTTGTCCTACGTCTGATTAGCACGGTTGGCTATGTAAGAAGTTCAACATAAATACATACAAATATATGTAGGGTGGTGGACACGATTGTGGTTGTGGGAAAGGCTAGCAAGGCCCGCCACACACGCCCGAGTGAACTCGCCAGACACTGAGGACTTCACCCGTGAACATGCTCACAGTCCCCCGAACTAAAGATTGTCCTTGCAGAGCCGCAGTCTCTCTCCGTGGCTGCTCCAATCATTTGGAATCGCATCCCACGACACGTACACAGAGCAGCAACATCATCATCAATTCCACCACCATTGTTAAGAGACAGGTCAAGGCCCATCTGTTTGTTTCGTTGGGCGTATGATGACACTCCGGAGTCTGGCCCTGTGCCTCCTAGTCGCCAATGGAAATCGTCTTCCTTTCCGCGTAAATGTGCAGACTATAAATTGTTTCATTATCATTATTAAGGCGATGGAGCAGAGCTGCAGCAAAAGCCATGGTTATGGCTAAGGCTGGTCAACAGCTACAGTTAAAAGGCATTAAGGCTTGGTCTATACTAAATGCTTTAGCTAGGATTAATGCTACAGTCTGGGATAGTGTGATGGTTAACACTTGGGCTCTACAGTTGGTTGAGGTTATGGCTACAGTTGAAGCCATGGCTATAGTTGACTTAAGGGTTTTGTTAAGACTCGGTCTATGGCAATGTTATGGCTATGGTTAAGACTCGGGCTATAGTTAAGGGCTATGATTAAGGCTCGTGCTATTGTTAAAACCATGGTTACGGTTAAAGACAAGGATATGATTAAAGCTATGGTTAAGACATTGACTAGGGCTGCGATTAAGACCCATTCCCGGACAAGTGCTATGGTTAAATCCATCTTGAGACGAGGGTTAACTACTCCACAGCTAGATCATGTTATTTGTCAGGGGTCAAAAGTACATCGCCGTAAAACTCTGAAGCCGCTTAGAAATATGTCGAGTCTCTGTCCCTTCGCCGCCTTATCAGCGCCCTTTTATTTTGGACAGTTTCGTTTCAGTTTTTCGTTCGCGAAACGGTCCATTTACAGAACGCCCGACACAATAAAAATCCCAGTCAGCCAAAACAAAACAACCGCCACGCGTCACCGCCGCCATTGAACTACCGGCGGACCCTTTGAGAAACAGGTTGTGCCGGTGGACGCGGGGGTGTCTGATGGATTCAGTTCATGTTTGTTCCCCTCCTGCTTCGCCTGCTCAATGTGGTTTTCTCCTTAATGAGGAGGTGTGTACCTGTGACAACGCCTGTACGGGCTCCCTCCAACACACCGCCAGCAGTGAGCATCGCTCGCGCTGCGTTCCATCAGTCCACCGCTTTACATTGCACGCAAACGACCAACGGAAATTTCAAAATGAACGTCAAAAACCCCGACGTTTAAAGTTTGTTTATTAAATGTTGATACGGCACCACGAGGCCAGTGGCGGCAGAAATTCCACATTCCAACGGCAGGTGCCGGTCCCTCCATCAGACAATCGTTTGTTGTCGACTTCCCCCAAAGCAGGCTTCAAGTTATCCACGCCTGAAGCAGAACTGGTCGAGGTTAAAGCCAACTGGGATTTCAACTCGCAATCTTACCCTTGCAAGTCGAGCGCTCGAATTACAGTAGCACCGAACTATTTCACGAATATTTTCTTTAAAATTCTAAAATCAAATCGTATTAAGCACTACTGAGCCTTAGGCTGGAGCAGTGGTAAGGTGGTCAAGCGCACTGCACTTTTTTAACTAAAATAAACTTTTTTACTTTACCAGCTAAGGCGCACTGAGCTATATTGCTCTTTTTCAGAAGCGACCTGGCCACAAATGATAACTCGACCAAGTGGCTTATCATTTGGAAATGTACTGCAGCCAAATACTCTCAAGCCATGTTTCTAAACAGAGGGAAAAACCGGGGGACCCAGAGAATAATCCACGCGACTACGGGGAGAACATGCAAACTCAGAATATACAGGCGTCAGGGTCGGGGATCAAACCCAAGACCTCCTGCATACCAGGCGAAGCAGACAACATCTCGCCACTGCGGTGGTGGCACCCCCTCCCCGGCCCCGTGACATCTGAATTTGTTTTCCAGTCGTGACCAACATCAGCGAAGAGCGATATCTTAGCAGACTTCTCAAGCACTCCCTTCGTTAACCAGCACTGACCAGCGTGCTGAGGTATGGTCAAACAACTCCCATGACCAGCATGGCACGGGGAGGCCATCATCCAGTAGTGAACGGATAAACGGCTGTAACATTATAATCGTTATTATTTTCATGAATCTATGCAAGGTGATATATTTCCTTGATAACTTTCATTAAGACTGCAATGTATTACAACCGTTTAATCTTGTAAGTGATTGAACATTACGGATACTTTGTGTGAATTTCAAGCTGCTCAATCTGGACAGCTGCCCATGCGAGAAACGTCTACACACGTCAGAGGAAGAGCCTTTTCTTCTCCGCTAAACCGGCAATGAAGAAAAAAACCGTATCAGCACCAAAAACAAACGTTTAAAAACTAAATATTCAAACGCATTCACATCTCTGGGATTAAACCGAACGGGCAGACTGACAAGCCCGAAAGACGGGCAGAGACACAGACAAGACACTATAATAATGAATAATTTAGGAGGGAGCGATAATTGCTGGGGGATAATCCCAAGCGCGTAATTTGTGGGACGATTTTTCTTCAAATGTGGACGATGACGCCAGCGCAAGCAGCGGCCTACTCTTGCGAATAACGTCCGGGGGATTTTTTGCATCCGCTGAGGCAGACGCATAGTGTCACGGTCTATACGCACGCAGTAATAATCAGGGTGGCCGAATGGATTCGAACCGTGAACCTGCGCAACAAGTGGCGGATGCGCTACCGCTGGACCACGTCCCGCTGGGCCATGTATGTTGTGCGTCTGTCGCACATCGTACATAGCCACCAAACCGTGCTAATCAGAAGTGCGGGACTGATGAATACTAATAATCTCAAGTTGCAATGCTCCAACACCATATTCGCTCAATCTCCAAGGAGAAGGAACGACAAACACTTTCGAGCGGTTAGGTAGCTAGGCGGTGAGCCGGCACCAAATTCCCCTCCAAGCTCTGCAATCCTCTATATAGTGGCATTATCGGCCAATTAATGAGCGTTTAACACGTGGAAGGAAACTGGAGCACCTGGAGAAAACCCACGTGTGCCAGGGGGTAAACACTCTCTATCCCAGTGCTCTTCATTGTAAGGCCCGCAGGCCACTGGCGGCCCACGACAATACACAAAAGTGAAAACACCCCCCATCATCGTGCTGTCAACCCCCAATGGTTTCAAATGGTGTTGCGATCCTCACACCGATCATGTATCATTGGCGAAAGTGACACCCCTCTGAAAATTAGTGAAGAACACTGCTCTATCCCATACGGATGTAACAGGCGAAGTCAATCATTTTGCTGTATCACCTTCGACTATAGTGGCAAGCCAGGGTATGGCACCTCGATGCCCACAGTAAGGGAGTTTCACAACAATTGTGTGAGCCACCAACCCCCACAGTGCTGGGTTATAAGCCACGTGCGCAGAGAGGGAGGGAGGGGAGGGACTGGGGACCCACCTGGGAGGGTGGCGCAGCCCAGGGGCCAGGGAGGTGAGGGAAGACGCTGTGTGGGTGTGCGTCCGCGGAGTGGTAGCTCTCCCCGGGCATGGCCTGAGCGTGCGCGGAAGCAGTGGTGGCACCTGGGTTCTCCATACACGAGGCTCAGCGCGCCGGCATGACGCCACGAACCAGCGGCCTGGAGCGGGCGGGCGCACGCACGAGCGGGCAGGCGGTGGGTAGGACCTGGTCGACACCAAAGACAAAAAATCCCCCGTAAAGACTTTAGCAGCCCAATTCACGATTTAATTTGGGGTCAGATCGCGCAAGTTAAATGCGTCGTAAAACCATTCTCCACCCGACACGACCAATTAATAAAGGCGGCAAGCACAACCGGTATAATGTTGCAGAGTTTTCAGTTTCACTTATTTGGTATAGCCCTATGAGCCATTCGGCTCTTGAATCGGGTGCAACCGCAACAAACAAAAAACATGAACAAGAAAACATCTTAAAGTGACTACGCGCAAACAGAAGAATCCAGGAAAAAAACATCAAAGTCTTCCAGAAAAAGCACCGTATATCAATGCTGTGTGCAAAAAATCCCAGTGGGATGCAAGTCAAACAATAACAACCATAAGATAATTTAGATTAAAGTTATCAGTCTAACTCTGTACTACAACAAACAAATATTGCTAAACCAAAACGTTTTCGAAATCACCAAAATAAAGCTATAAAAGCAATGTAGCAGTGATCATAGGAACTGTGATTGAAATTTTACAATAAACGATATACTACATAACATGTACTACCAAACTTTGCAGCCTTAGCTGGCTGCATGAGTCACTCCAGAGCAGTCCACACACACTGAAATGGGTACATTTTCTCTGACTGCTACAACCAGCATCATTAGCCAGTTGCCAGAATTCTGAAAATGTCCTCTAGTCTTAGGCCTTAAATATGTGGCTGTGAGGTCACATGCGGTGCGGCGCGTTAACAAGTAGAATTTATTATTAGAATAACATGAGAAAACTACTTTTTTTTTAATGTAATGTTTCATTATTTCCCTTGCGAAACACCTGTATGACACGCAGCCACAGACACACATCGAGGCTGTATCTCACCAAACCCATCATATTAGGCAACTTTACATGTAAAACAAAATCAGAAGTATGTAACTTGCAAATACGGAGGGGCACATGAGTTGCTGGTTAATATTTATATCCATAATACTCGTACTCATTAGGGTGCTACGCATATGGAAAAGTGAAGTTTCAGTTTCCTTTGACCACACCCTCCTCTCATACTTTTGGTTTAACAGTCAACAGCTTAACGCGTGTCGTTCCAATCTATTCATATTTACAACTTGCTCAATATCCCCTCTCTCCTCCTCTGCTTCTCTGCCTCTACAACGACTGTGTATCGACCGCAAGGCATTTCTCAACTCCACCTGAGCAACCAGCAGATACAGCGATGGTCTTTAAACTAGCAGTGGCATCGTTTACTTCCTCGACCACCCCACACTCAAATACCCACTCACCTATTCACTCAGGATGCCATCTCCTCTGCTTCTCTGCATCTATGCCTCTACACTGTGACTGTGTGTTGACTGCAAAGGCATTTCTCAACTCTGTTGAGCAACCAGTGAACGTCGAGTGAATGTCTTTATTCTCACAGTCGCTTCAGTTGAACAGGCAAGTGTGACTAAAACCAGGAGGCATGACCTTGAAAAATCACAAAACTAAATTTTGAGTCGGACCTTACTAATCAAGACGGAGACCAATTACAATTTACACAGGTTCGCAAGGTAATCTTGTTGAACAAGTAACAAAGATTAATCATTTTAAGTGGGGCTTTTATCATCTACAGCGGGTGAAAGTAAGACCTTGACGTGAGGCCGATGGGGTTTCAAGTAAAAAAATGAACCTTATTCATCATCGTCAGCAAAGATTGATCCACTGCTAGATGAATGCTATTTTACCAGGTAAGGCCTACTGAGCTATATGGTAACTGAATGAAGTGGCTTATCACGTGCACATTTATCGCAGCCAAATACTCTAAATGCACGTTTCCAAATGTGAAGCGAAAAACCGAAGGATCCCAGAAAAAATCCACACGACCACGGTGAGAGAGAACACACAAACTCTAAATGTACACAGGCATCAGGTTCGGGATCGATCCCATGACCTCCTGTATACCAGGCGAGGTAGTTAATATCTCGCCACCAGCGGCGCCCAACCCACGAAGTGAACTCGCACAATCCGACTGAAGTGTCGAATCGACGACCGACGTGAACAACCTCGTTGGAGAACGACTGAAACCAAACGATGTCTCAACAGGCTCGCGACCACAAGATGAGACCTAAGATTGATGTGCAGAGATATTTTTGTTGAATATACATTAAAAACCGGCTAAGCGAAGCTGATAACGCAACACACTGTAAATGGGTGAAAGCCCAGCGGGGCCGCGTATTTACATTAGCTGCGTGCCCACCTCTTGCGCACACTTCCTGTAAAGACCCCCCCCCTTCCCCGCTTCTGCGGCTATCATCTTCCAAGATACGTTTATTTGTTTGGCCCGGGGACAAAGTTCCCCCAACGCCGCGTCTCTCATTTAAAGTCTAAGTGACTTCCTGCTCAAAAACACAAGCGGCAAAGAGCGGGCGGGCCGCCGCTCATCCCTACGACTGACAACGAGGCCCCCTTGAATCGGCCGTGGAAATCGCACAGGGTCGGTCGCCCTCCCTGCGGCAGACAGCCGCGGTCGCCCTTCCGCAAAAGGGGGGGGCTTCGTTTAATCGATCCGAGAAGAACGGAGATACAGTCGGCCGACTTGAGCCCCAGACCTGGATATGGAAGCCGATGGCCTCATTGGGAGCCAAGCGCTCCAACCACAGCGCGCAAAAACAGAACCACGTCGTCATCGTCCTCCTCGCTTCGTTCCAGATATCACGGCTGCACCGGTGGAGAGGCAGCCGGACGGCTCGGGGATCAGAGCCGAGTCCGCACCTCTGAGATCTTGGGTTCAAACCCAGGCAACCGCTTGGCGAATAAACCGAGTTCTCAAATGAAGTGAGTTGATGGTATCAGCCCAGTCAGCTGCCGATGACTGCACAAATAAACTTGTCACGATAAATTTGGTTCTGAACTTACTTTGGCCAGCTGCCAAGCTCAGCGCTCTGACCTCTGAGCAACCCCGCCACCCCTCGTTCAGTGGGCCCCCCCCCCCACAGTGCAAGGAACATTACAACTCCCAGTGGCAGCGAGCTGAACAGTGCAGCCCACCTATCGTGTGGACTGGAGAGGTCAATATGAAGAGATTTCAGAGAGATGGCTTTGTGCTACAATGCTTCTGTGGGCCATTCTCAACGTGACGCTGTAACTGCGCTACAAGAGATCCAAATGGATGCTTCATCTCAGCATCATATAATTTTAGCCAGGTGTAATATCCTACGTCTGTTACCTGTCACTATCAAGTCTGCAGCAAGTGGGTTTCTTCACTGTCAAGACACCGTAGTTCTTGAATTTTTATTTTTATCTGTATCACCGATTTTTTTTCAACGCTACCTCGTAATGTGCGCGTGGATTTTTCTCCAGATACCCAGGATTCCTCCCACATCCCCACAGAAGCTGGCTGTGGGAGTCAAGGAAGGACGTTCCCACAATGCAAATGACAGCTGCACGATGGAGATTACGAGTCGGGGATGGAATTTGAGCAAATGTCTCTCTTTGTATGGCGGACACGAGCTCTGGTACAGCGGGCTCAAGCGAGAGAAGGATGCGCAATGCCCGGGCATGGCGCCTTTTAATCAGGCAGCGTGTTCGACATCATTATATTAAGAGGTTAATGAGCCAAACCTGAGAAGGTTACACGCCCCAAGTCAGGGAAACCATGCCAATACCATCAATTATAGCTTACCCGGGGCATATTAAATTACTCGGTCTCTTTCGTGCATTTGAGGAAAGTAACACGGAGACGACAACGCCAAGCGCTGTACTTATCCAGATCATATTTAGACTGCACTCGTGCGATTGACTGCTGCAGCGGTTGATGGCCGTGGCCCACAATTGGGAGCGTTTGCGGGGACAAGTCCCGTCCAGGGCTCAAGCCACCGGACATCATTTATTCCCCTCCGTGCTTGATGACGCAAGTTCACACTCGTACGAAGCTTGAAGTTTCCAGTAGTCGTGCATGATACCCCCCCGCCCCGCGCCAGAACAATGTGGGATTTCTGCCACTTGCTCATGGGTGTTTAACAGAAGATGGGTCGCCGTCCCACGTAGGCCTCGGCAAGGTAAGGTAATTTACCCTTTTTATTTAATAAATGTACGAGTAATGGAAGAACTCCACGACTCCAGGAAGTGGCCCGAATGCGTCTCTCCCTTCGTCAAGCAAGCCAGGCGGCCTAAATATGGTTCGGAGTCGAATGCCAACGCTGAGATCTGCTCGCCACAAGAGTGCTCCAGGAGTGTAGTTTTGCGGTTCCTCCTCCTCCTATGTTGAAAGGTCGCAGAACACGGTGGTGTTTCTTACTGTAATCATCCGTAGAGTGGGTCGCATGGTCACATTCGCACGACCGTGACTCGTGTCTTTAATTCTCCATTCATGAACGAGATGTTGCGCATCGGCCTTGTTGATGCTCCGATGCGGTTGACGGTTACACCGGCGTCTTCAAGAGAATGTCAAAGCCGGGATGGCGCTATGAAATTGGGCAACAAGGCCGATGGTTGGTGTTGGCTTGGTGCAAAACAGGGCTGGCGTGGGAAACCTGGACCGAGCCCACTTTCAAGTGGTTGTGGGAACGTGGCAGAATTCCAGTGTGAAGAGTCGGGCATTATCGGTGAACTAGAGGAATCCTTCAGGTACCTTTGTTCGAGCGCAAACAATGAACCGTGTAACACTCGTACGAGCGGTACGAAAGAGAGTTTGGTTTTCTAATCCTCGAGGATTCACAAAAAAGCTGAAGAATTCAACAGGTGCCTTGCAACCGTTCCCGTCACAATGTACCAACGCATGCAGCGGCAGGCGACGACACGCAGGGCGATCTTGTGCTCTTAGCAGATGCAGCGCGTGCACTTTCAATGGGTCTATAGCGAGGTAAACAGAAACTGAAAGGATAAACCACAAAAGTACCGCAGACTTCTAAGACAATGGAGACATAATTACCAAATGCAAACAATCCAAAAGCTCGCAAACAAACAAACTTCAGCAACAACGGTACGGGTCCAGACGAAAATGAGACAACGGAGTTAAGTAGGTTGCGGTTAAAGCCACACTTGGTACAACGCAACCTTCACACTGTCTCACTAAAGTGCTGCTGTGAAGAAACGCTCGGGTCAAGGGTCAGGGTCAAAAGTGCCAAGGCTCACTTACGCCCAAATTACCATCAAGAGCACCGTGACACCACCACAACATGACAACGACTCGTCCGACCGGGGGTCAGTGGGGTTTAGAGCGCTCGGCACGCGATCGGAAGGTTGCGAGTTCAAATCCCAGTCTGAGCTTGAACTCGGCAAATCACTGCTCCGAGGCTGATGCAACAATTACGTAAAACAGAACATGCCAATTCGTTACGAGTTCAGCACACCGGTGTGTTGGAGAGTAATTCCACAACATTTACGATTAAAGTACGACGTTTCGCCAGTAAACACAACATCACCTTACTAATTCACACAATCTAACCCAAAATCTTCTATTATGGGCTAAAGACCTGCGAAAAGGTGACGAATACTGCCAAAGGCTCTATCGCTTAAAGCACATAGACCCCGTTTGGCTTTTGGCTTGCCTTGTCTCACCATTTCCTCACCGAGTATTCCGACACGCGGGAGGAAACTAAAATGTCAAAGCCACGCACGCGAGAAGGGGGAACATGCCACTGTGCAAAATCAGCGGCGCTAGAAGACACGAACTTTGCGTGCCTCGTATTTGTATTTTTCATCCTACATATATTCAAATCGTTTAGTCGTGCCATTTATAAACTGTCAGGATGATAGGCAAATGCAATAGCTGCCTATGAAAATCAATAACAAGTCATCCCGTTAAGAGAAAGGCCCCTGCCATAAAAATGTGGAATTTCCACTGTCAGCTCATTCGTGGCCGTCGATGGAGATGATCACCATCCAGCTGTCCGTGGGAGCAGGAAGACACTTGACTGTTGAATTTTATTACAGCTGCGTGCCCCCCCCCCCCTGAAAATACAAAGACTCCCTTTCACAGAAGTGTCAATACACTAAGCCTCGTGGAAACATTACACAACTGTGCATTCCCCTAAGCGTTGTCTTGAGCACGGAGCAAAGAGCATCTGGGTGGTGGCAGAGGAAAAACAATCTCCCACCCCAAACCAAGTCCCAGAGTCCAAGTCCCATCTTGCCCCAGGCGCTGGGTCCCCATAACGCTCTTTTTTATTTGGCACGAAAAGGTAAAAGTACAGTTGATCATCGATCATCCTGCGTGCGATTATCCGGCTGCTTCCAACATTATCCAGCGGGGTCCCAGGCCGATCCGGCAAAACCGACAAAACCGCTCCAAGGGCTGTAACCAGTCCGGCCCATCGGCAGCATGTGCGTGAAAAGAACAGTAGCTATGCTTGATTTCAGTGATGAATATTACATATGGTAAATGATACACCACATACAACTTAAACAATGAAAATACCGCATGCATAAAAAAATTTAATGACTAATAACTACGGTAATAAAAACTGAAAATCTATTCTGTGCGATCTGGCAAAAAGTTGCGTTGTGCAATTCGGCATTCGAAAGATCACCCACCGTCAAGGCTGCATCAGTCCGGCGATCGTCAAACGCATCATGTTGTCGTTGAAACAAGAGCGTAGTAGTCGTGCTACGTACATCACCCCATGATACAGTCTTCGAGATTGGCGTGATAAGTACGGTACAGTAAATAGTCACTTTTTAACACGTAGGCTTTTGGGACCAATATCATCCAAAAGACAGGTTTTTTTGGGTTAGATCGCGTAACTTTTTACAGTTTGGATTTATTTTGTCTATCTATATCGTTATTTATGCAAATTTGGTAAAGTAAACTAATTAAAAACCGAAAAACTTCTACACATCACCTTAAAACCTAATGTTATGCAAGAATAAATAATGATTAGTAGTGATTAACCGGTGTTTAAAAAAAGAATCGGGACCCCCTTTCCCCCGAAGCCACCGGATAATTGATGATCTTCTATGTGTCTGTACGGAGACAAAACAGAGTTCTACTGGCGTACGATTTTACCTACGATTCTCGACAGCAACACATCATTAGTTTGTGAACATTGGATTTTGTGTTGACCCGACCTCCTGTTGTTTAAATGGAGCGCGCTGTTGAAGTTGAGTTTATTTTGTTCTCCCAGGCGAGAACTCAGGAGACAAGTTTGAGTCGTGTTTGCAAGAGTGACCTGATCCACAAAATAAATAAAACAAAGCAGGCCGACGAAGCAAATTGAAATCACAACCCTACGTCACGTGAGAAACGGAAATGACCGCGCAAACATAAAATCAATTAATGTTAAAATTATGGAGTCCCTGTGTTGCGCAAGTTGGCCTGAGCAGATGAGTTTTAGACCGAGAAGAAAAGCACGAACACAGATGGGGGGGGGGTGACGATGTCACCGAAACACACACAGAAAAGATATGTACGACGTCAAATGCAATTACCAGCAAAGTTATGATCACAAAGGATCGAGAGATGGGCATAAACTTTGTGATGCGAAAGTTGAGAGGAACCCAAGGGGGGTGGGGGAGGGGGGCGCACGTAAAGCGTCGGAGCCGCACGCATTTGGGGGCATTCAATTCCGAGCAACATTTAGGATTCCTCTTGACCGTGGTGATATGGGGGCCTGATTTTGCGCACCCTATTATTATCCGCGGGGCTGACCACGATGTTACTCTCATCTGCCGGCATAAGAATGTGCAGATAACTCCATAAGGTAAATGGGATGAATTTGACGCGCAACTCCTCTTACGAGCAAAATAAGTGCGGATAACAGGAGTGATTATACAAGTCCATTACCCGCACATAACCTCACACATAAAAGGATGAATTGCCGGAGTGACTCCTATGATCTGTGAAGACATTTCGGAACAATCGGATTTTTTTTTTATCGCGCACCAGGGGTCGTCGAACCACGCGAGTGCGAACGCGCGGTGCTTCAAAGACACGCGGCTGCCTCGTCTCCGTGTGAGCAACAGAGATTGAGATGGAGACACACAAAGCAAATACACACCGAGGGGCACCCAAAGGTGTGTGGCGTTACAGCACACTGGGCTCTCAATTTGTGTACTGTACGTAGCGTTAGTGGCTAGCGATGTGTCCTCGCTTGCCCACTTACAGTGCGTTTCCCTATCGAACCGTTTTTCTACGTGTCTTTGTGTCCCTGTGAGTCGCCATGTCCCTGTGAGTGTCTCCATGTTTGTTGTGCATGTGTATCCATCTCTCACTGCGTCTCCGCGTGTGTCTGCCTCTCCGCGTTTGTCTGCGCCATCCGTGCACTTGCTTGGATCACGTATTTTTGTTTTAACTGGGTATTAGGAATACTTTGCTGCACGACCCCTCTTACCCACGGGCGATGGATTATGAAGTCGCTTGGCTATGCATTGTGGGTAAAAATCGCTAATAACTGCGGATAATCGTAACAAACAAGACCGTGGATCATAATAATAGTTTTCACAGACCCTACAGCCACCACAGACAATGGGAGTCGTCGGTGATAGGGCCGCTGATAAGAGGACTTCTCCTGCGAGGACACGCTTGGGATTCTTAGGATTCAGAATAAATTTGCAAGACTCGGGGAAAACAAAACGAAGGCGACCTTCCCGACAATTCTAAGAGTGGCAAGGCTGGCTTTGCTCGTCAAACAGCTGTTCAATCAGTGTATGTGTACCGGGAATATAGACGCAAGGCAATAAAAATGTTTAAAATGCAATTACAAACATATGGCGACGACCGTCATACTGCGAAACGTGAGAGTGTACGGTATACGTATCAAATTATATTGCAGAAGCCATAGCTCACACTACCGAGCAAATCAATTAGACTTAACGTGCATCCCACGGCTGCTGCTCGGGTATCGCTCTTGGCTACAGGAAGTGTACCGTCACGTTGTTCTTTCTCGCAACTTCGCCGTGATGCAGGACAGTAATTTATTTACCAGCACAGCATTCCTATTTTTAAACGATCAAAATGGATCGCTGTACACTTAACCCGCCGACCGCGCTTTGCCTTTTAAGAGCTACAATTGCCTCCGGAAAGTGCCCGTATCGAGATGAAAAAAAAACTGCACACGCCATCGTACGAACAGAAACCGACAGGACGACAATAGAATTTAACGGCAAGAAGCCAGGGAGGGAACAAATGTGACATTTGCCGTGCGATGACGCAACCGGTGATAGGACATTCGGTTAATCGTGGCAGCAACTGAAAAAGGTCACGGTCTTCTGATGGGATTTCCACGTCGCGGGGTACAAAGTAACTGGGACCTACCTCGGGATGAAGAAGAATATCTCACAATATCGGAAATGTAATTGCATCGTCTTCAGCTGTGTGTTGTTATGATTATCACTGTTGCGCAACTCAACAAGGCCAGGGCGATTTTAAGGTCCCAGGGAAGACTTTAGGATTTCTCAGGGCAGCAGCTGCTCCAAACGAAAGGATGTCCTGGGAAAACTGGGGCAAGGAGAGGCTGCTGATGAGAGTGAGTGAAGTCGAAACCGGTCTACAGTTTCATGGTTCGGTAAATGCTCCTAGGATAAGGGGATAATTTGAGTCCCGAGCCCGATTGATTAGTTGTCATGGTTACCTTTTTGCAAATCCATATTTTGATACGCTACATATATATTCACAAAAAACGGTCATGCAGCGTAACATATTTTATCATGCTCATGAGAGGCACCTAATGATGCGTATGAGAATTGACTGGCCACAATTTATGCAAAGTGCATGAAAGTCACCCTAATTTTACAAACTAAATAAGCGAACAATGTCTCCATACATCAGGCTCTCCACTTAAAGCAATGTAAATTAAATGTCACAACAAAACCCATCAAGCACGCAGCCTTCTGGGAGTGCATAATTTCAGAAGCATCGATTCAACACGCGCAAACTCTGAACTGGTTTTGACACACGGCGTCTCATCGGCTTTAATCAATTCACCAGCATCGGCGAACCGCCCGTCTTACAGGCAAGGGAGCCCTACCTCCCATCCCCTTACGATACAGAGTCCCCAGTTCAACGGAACATTCAAACGGTGATACACAACTCAAAATAAGCACGACCGTCGCAGCGGAAAAGTCAAAATAACGAGCGTTACATTTGGCTAATGGAGATAACAAAACCGACAGTGAGAAAACAAAAAAAATGGCAAATACAAATTACATTGTTCGATCATGATACGAAAGAGAACCGATTCTTAAATCAAATCGTGACCACGAATCAGGAAACCGTCATCGGATCATGGTGTTTATTACATGCCGAATAAAAAAAAATACAAAGATCCCCCGTAAAGCCTTAACAGACTGTTGGGGCAAGTGCTGTTAGCGAGCACCTATGAAGGCCGGCACGGCACACGAGGCGGTTGGTGGCCAACACCACGCCCGGCTGCCTTTGTTTCCCTACTGCCGATGTTTACACATGGCACCAGGTACTCATTTAAAGCTGAGTCGACATAGGGTAGGCCCAGGACCTGTTAAAATAATCGTCACTGGTGTTGGCCATGAGCAGGAATCGAACCCGAGTCGCTAGGTTCGTAGCGCAGCGCGCTAACCGCTATACTACTGCTCCCACATGCCGAATAAACGCACACACACACACGCGCGTCACATGACCTACAAGTGCTCACTCGTGGTTACTGTAGCGTGCCGAGCTGTGTATACTACACAAATGCGGATTCTCCAGAGATAAGATGCGTTTTTGCCCCTGCATATTAAAGAACATGTTGGGGAGCTGCTTCTTCTTCAAGAAGATGAATCCCTGCAGTCACGAAAGCTTTAAATCGAAATTGAGCTGCTTCTTATAATGCGGTAGGGATGTGTACGTGTGTGCAACCGTATTCGTGTAACTTAACCCTTTCTCATTCCATTACACGTACGTCTTTTGTTTTTCCTTCCAATTCCATTCCGACAACGTGCGTGTACGTCATCGGTACGTCTTCAGGTCAGAAGACGTACCGAGGCTACAACAAGGCCATGCGGGAGAGCGTGTGGCACAGTTTGGAGCCAGCTATCGTAGAGCGTGGTCGTGTCGCTGTGGTTCTCTGCGGTGAGTAACAACGCCTTTAAAAACAACGGCCGCTATGCCTCTCTAAATAAAATTAACACCAAACCGCTTGCGCGTTCTGAGATTCAGCGGTCAGCGGGGCACCCACCCTGCAACGTGCAGACGTCTCAGAACAGGAGAGGGTTGATGGACCCGGAACAGGCACAATTTTTGAGAAGAGTCTTCCTCTCGGACGGGTCTCATCGACTTATTTATTTATCCATAAAAGCCACACAGAGTTCAAGGACTCCCATTTCAGGAGGGTGCTGCAGTGGGTTTTAAGTTAACATGTCTTCAGTCAACCTGTGAGCGCTTATACGTGGAAGGAAATCGGAGCACCCAGAGAAACCCTACGCTGCGCACCAGAGGATAAAAGTATATCCCCCATTTAGAAGGCACAGATGATATTAGTCCGCACTTAGCTGTAGTACCTTCTCCTGACATGCCAGGGTATGGCTCCTGGACGCCAATGGGAAGTGATTTTCGTAACATAACTACATTGAAAACTCATTTCTCTAGAACTGCTTTTTGCGTTTCGTTTGTTGTCCTTCCCCCACACCTCCGATTAGCACGGTTGGCTACGTACGGTGCTAAAGACTTTCAACGTACACGCACACAAACACGCGATCTACCAACCCTCGCTGCCTCCACAGTTGCTGGACTACACGCCCTCGTGGCCACCACCAACCCAACTCCCGTAATCCGGAGAATACGGTATTTGTGACCACTGTGGGGAGGGGGGGCATTTAATTTACTAGCGCTCTCACGAGGGGCTTATTTCATTATTATTCAGAAAACCTCTGCCGCCGGGGCGCATGCGCTCAGCGGGTATCGGCCTTCATGTTGCCGCGCCAGCAGCGCTCGGTAAGACCAACGCGCGCACAAGCGGCTTCCCGGCCTCCAACGCTCACCTAGCTGGGATTTGCGCTTGCGGATTAACGCCGCCGCCTCCTCCTCCTCCCTGCAGGCGGTGCTCCCGTGCGCTGCTTTAACATTCCGTTCACGTTTTCTGCCGCCCGCCCTGACGCCGGCTCCCTCGCTCGCGTTCATCTTTAGCGCCGCCGAAGGCGAACTGAAAAATGGCTTCGGGCAAACGAGCCGAGAGCACCGAGCCAAGCCGGCATCGTCGGTTGGACGGGCTGCAACCCCCGCTGATGGGGCTCAACAAAAAAAAGGGCCTCATTATATTGAATAACGACCACAACACAATTGCATCCCGAAGGTCCGTTTGTCGCTTGGCTCGAACGTTATTTCATTTTGACGATTAAAATAAGACGCCTCTCCCTTGCGATGCGGCGGACGCTAATGACGATTGAGGTGGGTCTGCGTTTCGTTTTGTGCAAATACGTGAAACGTTATGTTCAAACAAACGCAGCCACCCTTGCGTTGGTTCGGAGCGTGCGCGACCAATCGCAAAAGATTTCGGGCTAGCAATTGCGCCCCCCCCCCCCCCGTCTTCTCGTCCATAATTGGGTTTCCGTTCACGTTCATTTGTAACAGCGTGTGAGCAAGGGCACGCGAGGGAGTGCAATGTGTGCACCGGTGAGTTTTAATCACAATTGAGGACGAGCACCCTCGTACCGAAATGTGGCTTCGAGCGTTCTTCGATTAAACGCAAAACAAACTCGGAAACGCTTCGGCCCCTTGCGGATTTAAGGTCCTTTCACATTTTCGGATTGGAATAAAACCTATCACGCAAATGCAAGTGTATCTTGTGCTCAAACGAATGCTGGGCGGTGATCATCCCTCAACAACAAGAACCTTGAGCCATTCTGATGGCAGGGGCCAGTCTAATCATAAGACAATTTGCTCCAAGTTAAATTTAATATTGATTAATTTATCCAATTTAATCAAATGAAAACCCATTATTGTCATATCTCGACTACAATGATGGTATTTAGGGACAAGTGGAGAGAGTGTTAAGACACAAGCAGTGTTGTACCAAAGAATGACATTAAAATGTCTTTGACATCCATCACAGCAAAATATGAGCTTAGGCAATTCCCTGCAAAAATGACCAGCAAGCCTGTAATTGGGAATCGTGAGCCTTACAGAGTCACGAAGCCACATGAGCATTTGTATTTACATATTACGTTGTAGAATTACGACGAATAGGCGGACACGTGAAAAGGTCGGTGGGATACGTGTACATCTACCATAAAAAGATCATTACAGGCTATGCACAAATAGGTAATCAACAAACTGCTTTGAACATGGGAGAACGCTTCACTCGAGGTTTATAAGCTGGTGAATGTACGCACGATTTAGAAAGCATCACCACGTACGAAAAAGGTCGGATTTGTGAACGTCTAATAGAGAGAATGACGGTTACACCGTGTGTGTGTGTGTGTAGCCGCAAATACTGCACTGGGTGTGGGAGGTCAATTGATCTGAGCGGATATGTGATGGTCGGATATGCAGACGCTGTACTGAAATAAGCGTACGCTCAACAACAAATCGTGCTTTGATAACTATTTGGGGAGTCATTTATCAAACAGATCGAATACAACAACAAAAAGGGAATTATTTCGGCACTCTGCATTTTTCTTTTGCCAAGGATGTCTGAAAAAGCGGATGACGAGTCTATATATGTTTGTGGCGGTGTTTTTTTTTGTGGCGCAATACCACACGAGATAGGGACGCTGCGTATCCACACACGTGCTCTAACGAACGTGCTCACGTAGCACCTTCTCGCAGAGCCTTTAACAACTCTCCTTTTAAGTCCCACGGTTTCACCATACATCACTTCCAAAGAATTTCTCCTGCGAGAACACCGAGCAGCCGGATTTATGTCACAAGCGTCAAAGGTCAAAGTGTGTCAACAAACTCAGCCGAGCACGTGTGATGGTGCTCACCAACAGCAATAGTAGCCCCTTGAGCCAGCAATGGAAATTCCACATTCCTCTGCCAGGGCTGGTCTCGGTGCAACATAACCACTGTTTGTTAGCTTTTCACAAATCAGTGCCGATTTGCATCAGGAGGAACGATAATGGCTTAAGTTGATCTCTAACTGGGATAAGAATGCAAAGTATTTGCTCTGATCACAGCATAGTATAGATTATATTCAGCACACACAGTCCATGACATGTTTGGGGGCTGCGATACCAGTCGAGTGGTCTGCAAACTCGCCTCTGAACCAGTTTTCACGGGGGGAAACAGTTTGATTCCCGCAAAGCCACTTGATAATTTCTACAGGGATTCACCAGTGCATGCCATCTCCCACATTAGCAAGATCTTAAAGATTCCTACGACATCATTCCAATGAAGGCAATGTCTCACGTACCCATGTCGAATGTGAACATTGCTGCAGGTCAACCACTATATACTGTACATAGATCAATAAACGACAACGATCAATTCTAGATTTGAAGCTTTCGTGACTACAAGGATTCACACTCTTAGGTTTTTTCGGTAAAGTCACGTAGGTAAAAAAATATAATGATAAAATAATAATGAATGAAAATAACTAAATTAAATCACGACGTTTCGGAGGCAACACACAAATAACTGTAGCGTCCGCTACAGTTATTTTGCTGTGCCTTGTTTACACCTGATGAAGGAAGCTTGTGGTGCCTCCGAAACGTCGTGATTGAATCGAGTTATTTTCATTTATTATTATTTTATCATTATATTTTTTTACCTACGTGACTTACCGAAAAAAGACAACGATCAAGACGTCCCCTCTACCACACGTGACCCGCAAACACATTCAGCGCCAAACAAAACACGCCCCCAACGGTGCCAACGCAAGCCGGTCTCTATCCGCTGCTGGATGAAAGCCTCCAGGAGCTGTAATCGCTACCTCTCGCAGAGTCCGGTGCCAACAGCTGCGATGAGTCTCGCTCCTCCCGGGTGCTCTCACGTCGTGCGACTCCCACACAGCCCACTGCCTCTCGCGTCTCTCGACCACCACCTTGGGCGCATTCCCTCGACAGGCTTCCAAGCCCTAACCGGTTCTAGACTAAACTATTTTTTTTATTTTACCTGGTAGGGTCCAAATGAAAGCACACTGAAGTGGCTTGTCATGTGGACATTTATTGCAGTCACATAGTCCAAACGCATATTTCTAACCGCAGAGGGAAAGATCCACACGACCACGTGGAGAACATGCAAACTCCAAATATACAGGCATCAGGGTTGGGATCGAACCCACGCCCTCCTGTACACCAGGCGAGGCAGTAAACATCTCGCTACCGGTTCTATTCCACTGGCCCAGCTGCATGCACTTCAGCGCTTGAGGCAGGGTCGCTGGACCACGCAGAGATCACAGTGAGCTGCGACACTGCCAGCACGCTTGGGCTGCCCGGTGGGGCCAGTCAGTGGCAGCGCACAGCCAACAGTGTTCAGAATCCAACTGCACCACACAAAGTGCTCTTCTCTGTCGGTGGGGTCGCCACCGCCAAACACGTTTGGTGGTGTTAATGGCGAAGGTTGCAAAATACTTTTGTTTGTGCTCATTGCACTACGGACAATGCGGTCGCTTAATTTGTTGTGAGTGGTGTCTCCTCGCACGGAGAGATGTTCTTCAGGTACCCCGATTCTGACCCTGGTGTTCACAGGGATAAAAAAAAAAATACTCAAAGAAAAAGAGCAAATGTAAAATGCAAGAGTTTTAAATAGACTTCCGAGACCAAGTTAAATTCCATTTCACTTTTTTGTAAAGCTAAAGTTTAGTGTATTCCTTAAAATATTATTCCTAAAACGGATATGGCATGAAACGAATCGTAGTCAGAAACGAGATGAATAATTTACACTTCCCTTTTTTGTCAAATGCTAGCATTTAGGATTCACAGAATACAAATTAAATTAATATGGTAGAAATTCCTCATTTGACAGGGAAATGTGTTCCTGAAAAGTTACACATTCAGCGAGGAATTTCTCCCTGTGCATTAGCAGGCATAAACAAATTGAACAAATGCTAATTAGAATCTTGTTTGCTCTATCAAATAAATCTAGTCCAATGGCAGGACAAAGAACTGAGATTTAAAGTAGGCCGCCACGTAATGTATCATTCCGCCCGTATACCATAATGCTCAGCCCCACAGCTCAAGAAAGTAGTTCATCGTCGACTGCTCAGAAACTGCGTTATAACAGGATCGTACCGCATTATAACAGGATCGCACCGCATTATAACTGGATAGTGCCACGTTATAATGGGAACGTACCATTTTATACCGGGGTCACGCTGCGTTATAACGGGATCGTGTCGCGTAAAAACTGGACCACGCCGTGCTATAAAGGATCGTGCGACAGTACAACAGTGCGTCTTCCAAGTTGTGCGAAAAGTGTTCCCCGATAAAAGAACGGCATCGCAGCGACAAATGCGCGGTGTTCACACGGCGCGTTAAGGGAGGACTTGCCGTGTAAGCTGCACGTGATTGAGTCTAAGTACAATAACAACTCACATTCGTCAATAGTAATAGTAAAATAAAACATGTAGAATCGGTGACGTTTGGGGCAGAAGCCCTTCTACAGAGCACGACAGTTATAATTCACTTGTGTGCTATGAGTAAGGGCGACTGCTGGAAATGTTTCAAAATAAAATACATTTTAAGAGCAGTGTTATTGACAAACGTGTTGCGTGTTTTGTTCATTGTGCTTGTGCGCCACTATCAACACAACTTCGCGAAATCATTGATCAAATTACAGTTTATAATCAGGAACTGTAAAACTCAAAACACAAACCACCGTAACCGACTTGTCAGTGATAGCAAGTTGTTTACGAGAAATGATTTCGCTTTGGAAAACAATGTTGCATAACATTTTGATTCAAACCAGTTCAGTCGTTTACTTCCATGTAGACAGAACACCCCTGTGAGGCTTTCCTGGCTCAATAAGGGCGACCATTATCATGTATTAATACAACACCTGCCGAGCCTCAATAAAGTTGTAAATCCTTCTGACCTTTGATCATCAGCACCAACACAGCATCTCTGATTTTTTTTATTAGCTTCGAAAAAGCATGTCGAGTCAAAAGTTCGAGTTAGTCGGTACTCAAATCAGCAATCCGACCGCACTCAACTCTCTTCTTGACAGAGGATTGTTGAGACTCCCTACAATGCGGTACCACCACACCATATCAAGTGTTCAAATTGATTCTGCGTAACCAGCTGAGAACTCACGAGACCAGGATGAGACCAAGAAAGAAAGAGACCAGGATGAGTCTCATTTCGCAAGCGTGACCAGGGTCACCAACAGGACAATGGATTATAACGAGTAAAATAAATATCTAGGAGGGACCTTTTTTTGCGAGTATCCAAAATAATGAAAAATAATAATAGGTTTTACCCTTTCTGGCCAAAAAAACAGGAGGTGTTTAGATGTTCAAACACCAAATAAATACCTTTTCCAAGGCATAAAGTCTGCATTAACCACACATACTTGTAGCAAAACATGCAAACATACATGCTCTGATAATAAATGCATTCTCTTTGAAACGAACTGGCCTACAACAGAGACAGCCTTATTTATTGGCCTCGTGTCACTTGTGTTAGACCAGAAAACAACGCCCAAAGACGAACAGTAACTAAGACAATGAACATATCAGAACACTTGTAGCTCGGGTCATTTGAAAGCAAATAGAAATCAAAATAAAAACAACCGTATCAACTTGAAATATCAACCCAAGAGGGACGACGATGATGATGACGATGATGATGACGAAGAAGAACTAACACCCCCGAAATGGGATTTGCGATCACAACCTTCTGATTGCAAGCAGAGCTCTCAGGCACCACCCCAATCGCAAGCTAAAACGTCGTGACGCCGATATAATAATCCCAGCTCAGAACGCGTAGAGTTTGAATGTCCCGTGCTGAACGTGAAAAAACACACACAAACCGGCAATGCGCATTCGTGCGGGGAAAATAAAATAACGTGAATACGATTCTAAGGTCAATTCAGCCCTCGACAACAAGCTTTGACCATTATCCCAGCTGTGGCATCACGTTTATTTAACTTTTCAAGTCAGGATGTACGGGAGTACTTCAGGCCTTGTTTATTGCAAGGCCTTGTGTTGTCATAATGGTCACATTCCATGACAGATATGATATGTAAGGCACACCAAATGGGAAAATCTCAAACGGCAAATCTTTAACTTAAAACGTGAACCTCAATTTTCACGTGAATGTGAAAGAATGCTGACAACCAGTTCTAGATCCGTTCATCGGTTGTTCTACGTTTTGGTTCTAAGTTCAAATCCCAGTTGGGGGTTGACTCAGCCCATCATCATCCATCTGAAATTGCCAAACGGTGAAGGTGCAAGTGAAGGTGTAGGTTGAAGCCCTGAAAAAGTTCACTCACTGGAAGAAGGATCCTCCACTCGAGGGAGCTCTAGAGAGCCCCTCTAGAGGCTATTTTGGCTGCTCTGCCACAATGACCAAACATCCCTTTGCATGTCCACAACATCAAATGCAATCTGACTTTAGAGAAACATCTCAAGGCCGCCTCCGTCCGTCTGGGCCACGGCTTTCGAGCAGCCCTGAGAGCTTGGCTCTACACCTCTGAGTTGTCGACTTGTCTGAAAAATCTGGCGCATTATAAAAAATCATTATTATTTTATCTTGGAAGAGGTGCGATTACCCATACTTCACGGCACCACACATGACCTGTCGATCGACTGCGGTGTACTCATTTGTACAGCTGGAATCAAACTGGTTAATGTAGCAGTCCAGTGGGTTGCAATCAAGCGACATCACCGTCCGTTACACCATAGCAGCATCAGAGTTGATAAAAAAAAGTGAGTACCAATTGACGGAAACATCAACAGTGGGTGTCCCCTATGGAGAGACTGGTCTCCACCATGAGAATGTGGAATTCATGCCACCAACTCAGGGCCAGGAATGGAGATGAACATCGCCACATTGCTTGTTTGACCAAGGAGGCACTTTGACTCTTTGAAAGTAGAGTAAACCACTGTGTTTGTAGTTCTACGTTTCCTTTTATTATGCTTACGATTTTATTAGAAAAAATGTATTTGCTGTTCCAGCTGTATTTTCTTTTGCGGCATTCCCCAAATCTATCTCAGAGGAATGTATTACAAATTGCTACTTGCAACATCAAAACTCATGCACGTGTTTGCGGTAATAATTAGGATTAGTGTCTCCCAAAAGACTGAACAGTCTGTAAACTTTAAAATGCTCAAGTCAGCGATGAGAAAGGAAAAGACAGCATGCCATGGAGTACAATCCCTCCATCAACACAGCACATTGTGTCCCCTGTTATTTATAGCTCCCACAACTGAGGATATTTCTTAAGAAGCCCGTACCTGTAAAACATTCATAAAAGCCTTCGCTCGGTCTTTACTACAAAAAAAATAACCAGCACCAAAGTTTTTTGTTTTCCTCTCACCGTATGCGAGACATGCAAGAGGCTGGGTGCTACTGTGTGCATCGCCTTTTGGCGATAGTTGTTAATTCGGCTGAATCATCTGCTTGGGGACGGTAATGCGCCATGGTGGAGATATGTTAACGACCTCGCCTGGTATACAGGTGGTCGTGGGTTCGATCCAGACCCCAACGCTTGTATATTTGGAGTTTGCACGTTCTACCCATGGTCATGTGGTTTTTCCCTCCACGTTAAGAAACGTGTGTTTAGAGCATTTGGCTGCTGCTATACATTTCCACGTGATAAGCCACTCCTTTCAGCTATCATTTGTGACTTCTGAAAAAGAGCTATATAGCTCAGTGAGCCTTACCTGGTAAAATAACGTTTATTTCATAGTTTTTATTATGCTTTTGCTACTTCAACTAAAAAAGACACCAAAGAACAGCCTCTGTAAATTTTCCCAACAGATAGATGGACACACGAAAGGAAGCGACCTTTCACGAAGTCAAAGTGGCAATACTGACTTCAGGACGCTTTGACCAAAAGACAAGACAAAGTGTTTCCCTGCTTACTGAAAGAGTGTTCATCTCTGTTGACGACCCCAGCCAGCAGAGGAAATTCCACATTCCTGTGACAGGCGACACAATCTAACCGAAAGGCAGCCACTGCAATAGTATGTAATGGGCAAATTAACAATCCATCTTTTAAAATCAAAACCGTACAGCACTAGTCATTATTATTGCCAAATGTATTATAATTATCTGCACTAGCGTATTTATATTTCATTGCACTAATATTAAAATCCACATTGCATTTTACGGACAGCGAGTTATGAAATGCATGCACACATTCTATTAATCAGTTTACGCAATACATTTTTAACTGTGGTGCATTGAAATCGCTTTGCGGAACATCGTCATTTAAGCTAAATGGTTTTCACTCCTTACTTTTTTTCCAGACCTGTACGCAACTATACATTTTCAGATATCTCTTGATATTTTATATTGGCAACATTCTCGCATATTAAGTAATCGGCTTACCTGATTAACCAGCTGATTTGAGAAAATTTTTTAAATAATAATATCTATGGGACCTTTTTGCCAGTATCAAAAGGTAGTATACAGAAAGCAAGTTTCATCATTGAACTAATAATGTAAAGAAAGGAACTGGCCAGCACAGCCCCTTCTGAAAAGTAACCTTGAGAACCTACAAATGCTCTCCCGTGTATAAACTAAACGTGCTTATTACTGTACCAAATGAAACAGCTGTTGAATTGGCTGGGTGACAGTGGTTAGCGCACCCAACTCAATTATAAAGTTCCAATTGCCTGGTTCGGTCATCACCTCAAGCCCATCATTCCTATCCAAGATCGATACCAAAAAAAGATTAGGAGCAATTTTTGGAAACTCGACAGTGGTTGACTAGAATAGAGAATGGCTGGGCTCATGGGAATGTGGAATATGCACCACCTGTTCTGGACCCCCATGGAGTCCACTTTGCCCCATGTAGATCCAATACACAAATCATCACGTGAGCCACACAAAAAACACTGTCAAACGGAGAGAGTAAGCAGTCAAACCGCAAGCGCGCCTTTAGCTAAGGCAAGTAGTCATCAAACAACCACCTACCTCCTTGTATGTGTGTGTGTCTATGTTGAACTTCTTTCGCACCGTACGTAGCCAACCGTGCTAATCGGAGGTACGGGGGAAGGACAACAAAACTAAACAAATAATCTATTCGAAAGAAATTAGTTTTCAATCGAGATGCAAAAGTGCCTCGGCTCCAGCGGTTTCCGAATATCGGAAGGAAGAGCGTTCCAGACGGCCACAGAAGCGCATCCAAAAGCGCTGCGCAATGAGGTGACCGTCACACTCCTGAGTGACATCGCACTCATGTCTGTCCACATCTCTACCTCCTCTCCTCCCGATAGACTTTGCATGTGCATGGTGTTAACACATTCCTATGTGTATGTTGAACTTCTTTCGCACCGTATGCAGCAAACCCGTGCTAATCGAAGACGCACTTCCTGCATGTCCAAAGAATTGCGGGCCCTGTTGGTGCATCACAAATCCCCTAATGTGCTGTGTGAGCTGCCCAAATTGTACGGCTATAATAAGGTGATCGAAATAAGGTGGTACAGAAAGCAGGTCGTCAGCCAAACTGTTCCCATGTGTTGTCTTCTCCCTCAACACGAATCGCGTGGGGCTGATGAATCACTCCACCACACTGATTAACGAACAAACATAGTTGTTCGTTTACAAACTTATCTACGCAAAGTTTCCTCCCTAATCGCAAAAAAACAATGGGGTAGGTAACTGATCTACATTGGCAGCCACGAGCCTGTGGTGCAAATTCCACTTTCTTATGATGGAACTTGGAAGTCAGTCTTTGTTCAGTATTAGATTATGTAAATTATGTAACGTTTATCCGAGCGTACTCAGATTGTAAATGTTGTGTGGATTTGCTTTCCAACACACAATCGGTGTGCTGCACTAGTAACGAATTGGCATGTTGTGTTTATGTGACTAAGCCCTGACTTCTTTGGCTGTGTCGTATGGCGGCGTGTTTAACGACCCATTTACTTGATCTAACCAAAGAAAACCTCTATTGTGAATCACACACAAGCCGCGTAGGCGTTCAAACGACGCCGCCTAATGAGAACGAGAGAATAAACACTGCGAATATTTACGCATCGTTTAAAAAGACAGAAGACCATTTTTTCTCATCTTCTCAGTTACTTCCTGACGAACCACCCCCGCCCAAACCCCGACCTCGCCTAGATTCCTGCCCAGCGAGGGTGCACCCAACCCCGGGTCGGTTAGTAGGCCGCAGCGGGTGGGTGTGGGACGGGCGACATGGCAGCGCGGAGGATAATAAACTAAGCAGTGTTCGTAAGGGACCAAAGCACAGATTGTAGTTTAAGGTAAAAGTTTATTTGCGCGACATTACTACTCTATAAGCAGCTGGGTGAAACTACTCAGCGCTATTGTTATTAAGGAACGCTTATCTTATTGTGCGAGCGAGTATGTGCTCGTTGTAGTCTTAGAAGCGATGCGTCGTTATAGATGCCTCATTCACCCACTACAATGTCTAAATCTTCCGATGTTACAGCGGACCGAGGAGAATGCTCACGTCGTAAAATCAGTTCACCAATTAAGCAACGATTATTAAAATATATATATAATCTATTAACAGTACAATACATACGAGCCGTCCTTCCTGACTTATCGTTGAGGTAAAAAAACTAATTCTAGATTTGAAGTTCTTAGACTGCAAGGATTTATACTCAGTTTTTTCGGTAAAGTCACGTAGATAAAAAATAATAATAAATGACAATACAGTAAATCAATTAAATCACGACGTTTCGGAGGCAACACAAGTCTCCGTCTTCAGGTGGGACCGTCACAGCTAAATTTACTACATCAAGTGAGGAGAAATCCAAGAGACAAGATCTTAAATACAAGTTAATATATTTTATTACCTACGTGAATTTACCGAAAAAACCTAAGAGTATAAAAAAACAAATGTTCGGCAAAGCTTTAGCGCCCTTCCATGCCTTGCTCGCGCGGCTTAAGGGCTTCCACGAGGACCCTCTCAAATGGTGTTTTTGGCCTACTCTTCCACTCTCACCAAACGTCTCGAGAGGCAGAGGGTGGGAGTAATCCACACTTTACCTCTCCGCACGCGACATGGCCAATCGACTGCGGCTGTACCCGTGTTAAGACTGCCGGGTGGACAGGTGTAATGTTGTTTTAAGTGCCGTGCCCGGAGCTCGAACGTTCTAACTCATGGTAGGTCTGGAGACTAAAGTCATAAACAGGGTGTTAGGGAAATGAATCTGAGTATTGTACCATAATTATACTTCATTACTCTATCACATGGGCCACAACAACGATTTGAGGGCAAAGCAATTGAGTTTATGATTACAGAAATTATCAGCGATTTCATCAATTGTAGTATCATTAAATGCATAATTCACTGTGCTGTATTTCGTGTTTAAAATCAGTAGGGCAAATACTTGTTCGAAATACTATACCAATAATCATGTCCACACAATCACTAAATCGTGTTAACTTCAAATCTAGATCGTGTTAAGACGGTATAAACTCACAGGGTCGAATTGTAATTATTTCACAGTTAAATGGACATAACACGCACACCCATTTTTGTTTTTACAAATAAAACAGCGTCAACGTGAAAATAATACATTATTAAAATTACAAAGTTCCCTTTAAATGCCTCCTGCTCGCGCCACTCACCCAACCTTGCCTAGATTCCTGCCCAAAGAAGGTGCACCCTCCCTGGGTGGCTCACAAGGCCGCATAGGGTTGAAAGGGAAACGATACGTTTCAAGTATTTCTCGGTGTACACGTGTGTTCAGGCAGCAAAGTACGTTTATACATCACACATGCGGTACACAACACAGCAGAATGCACGATATAGCACACACGGAATAAACATGTGCACTGTAGTGCACAGCCTAAGATTACCGATATCACACACGGAGTATTACACAGCGAGTAGAATACGGAATACATCACAACATGCAGTGCACACACGCGTACTCGTGTCGACGAATTAGTAGAGTACCGTGTACCACGTGCAATACACAGCTGAGTGGAGTATCATATATAATACACAGCTCCGTAAGGAATATACCACACATGCTTACAGTACTGGAGTACACAACCGTATTGAATATACCACACATACTTACAGTAGTAGAGTACACAGCCGTATTTATTATACCACACATGCTTACAGTAGTAGAGTACACAGCCTAGAAGATTAATATATACCGTGTACCACACAGCCCAGGAGATAACTGCGAGCACCGCACACCAAGTCCATGCACCCGTACTAGAGTACACAGCCCAGTACCGTCTACACCACACGTGAAGTGTAAACTCGAGTACGGCCCCAACAGAGTCGCCGCACACCGCACACCTGCAGTACACACACGTGCACAGACGTACACTCGAGTACACACAGCCCAGCGGGGCACACACGCACGCCGCATACATAATCCGCAGGGGCCAGAGCGCATAGGGAGCCCCTTGCGAGTGCCATGGGGCCCGGGAAGGAAACAACAGCCGAGGCGGACACAGCCTCGAACGCACGACGCCGAGTCGTGCGAGTCTTCCCCCTCCCTTCTCTCCCCTCGCAGCGTTCACTCACCGCTGCTGTCGCCGACGAAGACGACGGCGATGATGACGACGATGATGATGGTGGTGATGATGATGGTGATCGAAGCGAAGGGAGATTGGCTTCCCCTAGCCGACGACAATGTCGTTGTTGTCGCCACCGCCTCCCAGAGCCTCGGGTCTCGGGTTCCTCCCTCCCGTCTCTGCCTCCCGTACAACCACGAGCCCCCGCCCGCCCCAATCCTCTCGTCGGCTCCGCTCCCTCCCCGCCGCCTCAGCCCACCCGACTTTCTCGCTCGGTCTCCTCCTCCTTCCGCTGCGAGCGGGTCCCGCACGCCACGAGTTTCATGGGGGGCCGCGTCACGCGCATAAATAAAGTGGGGTGGGGGGAGGGCGAGAGGCGGGGTCAGGGGGGGGAAGTAGGCGGTGCCGATTTCTGGGCGGGGCTACGAGGTTAAGGGGCGGGGCCACGAGGTGAAGGGGCGGGGCTACGAGGTGAAGGGGGCGTGGCTATCCATGTGGGGGTCCACGTGCGCGCGTGGGATTTAATTATTGTTGCCGTCATTCATAATAATAACAAGCCTCAACACAACTAAAACTATTCATATTCTTTGGTTCTTTCGGTAAAGTCACGTAGATAGAAAAAAAAATATTTAAAAAACCACGACGTTTCGATCGCAACACATCAGGGATTTTTTTTCTATCGACGTGACTTTACCGAAAGAACCAAAGAATATGAATTCCCGCAGTCACGAAAGCTTTCATTCAAGATAAAACCATGTTTTCTTTTACCAGGTTAGGCCCACTGAGCTAAATATAGCTATTTTTCAGAAGCGACTTGGCTATTACGAATGATGGCTCAACCTCGTGGCTTATCGAGTAGACATTTGTCTCAGCCAATTAATTATTACTCTTAAACGCGCGATGTTGATTCTAAACATGGAGGGGAAACACCGAAGGACCCGGAGAGAAATGCACGCGAACACGGGGAGAGAGAGGTCGGGGTCGAACCCATGCCCTCCTGTAAACATGGCCAGGAAGATAACATCACGCCACCGTGGCGCGCCCACTTCGTCAAGCTTAAACACAATCCATCAAGAGCACCGTGACCTTGAAGGCAAAGGAGTATGAGAGGCGACGTTTCGAGAAATGTTCATTAAGTGTTTGAGCCAGCTGGCCAGGCTTGGCCAAAAACCAATCTCACTTTTCACCCGGGCAACTGGTGAGCAATAGACCAAAGTATTCCTAACATTACAACTTAACAGTAACATTAAAACTTCCAATAACAGCAATGATCCTTCGTATGACATTAATAGTGCGTTATAAAGGGTCATTGCCCGAAACGTCGCCTTGTACGTTTACTTGTAAGACCGCAGTGTTAATTGGCAAATGCGTTGGGGTTGTTTTCCCTTGTATTTAATTGTGCTTGTGCACCGCTGACAACGCAGCAGCAGCAGCAGCGTTACCAGACAATTTGAATAACAATGCAGTGCGGCTCGGTGTCGTGATTCACGAGCCTCTGCCGCTGAGTACACGTGAGTTGGAGCCCAGACAAGGAGGTGACGTGATTGTTTCTGAACGCGTGCGCGGCGTTTGCCGGCGGGCGAAAGAGATGCACGCGCTCGAAGTTACTCAAACTGAACGAAGCCTGTGTTGGCTTGCGGTTAACGAACGAATTAATTATCAGGTCGCACTCGTCACGCGCACAAAGTGCTTGCCACGAATGCACCGCAGTAACCTTGCTGGTCTCGTCAAGGAGCATAAACCATCATCACGCGAAATCGGCGTTTGGCTGGCCATCGAACAAAGACGATCACCGCTTCGCGCTTTCTGCGGCCGTCTGGAACGCTCTTCCGTCCGATATAAGAAAGCCACTAGAGCTACGCACTTTTAAATCATCATCTAGATTGACAAACTCATTTCTTTAGAATTGCACCTCCGATTCAACGTACGTACGATGTCACAGACGAGCGGGAAGGCAGCAGCAGCAGCCTCCAAGCGTTGAGTCGTCACCAATTTCTGCCCCCACGTGCCGCCCAATCTCTGTGATCTTCCGTCTACAAAGGCGTAGTCGCTCAATTGATGCGTCGCGGGAGCAGGAATGCGTTTGCGCCCGGAAGGGACAAACAACGCGCGAGTTAAGAGGACAGCACTCGATCCCGTGCACATGAAACGGACGATGTCCTTATTCATGCTGCGCCGCCTTCACTTGACGTAGCCAGGGCACGGCTCCTCCTCGACGAACACGGGAAGGGAGTGTGTCTGCACAGCATCTGCTGTGTGTGACCCGCCAACCCTCGCCGCTGCCTTCACAGTGCCGGGTTGCCGGTGTGTGGAGATAAGACAGTTTATAATAGAGGGGGGAGGGGGGGGGGTTTGGGGTTAGATCGCTTAAATACGCGATCTAACCCAAAAACATATTATGGATGATATTGGTCGCGAAAGCCTACGTGTTAAAATAAGCCATTTTTATATTCTTGGTTCTTTCGGTAAAGTCACGTAGAAGAGAAATAATAAAATATATATAATCAATAAAAATGCTACAGGCCGGCACTATCTTAATCCGGCACTGAGTATAGCTCCAAATGAAGGCCTGCACAGTGGCACGCGAGGGGGTGGGTGGCCAGCACCACGCCCGGCCGCCTTTGCCTCCTCCTGCTGCGCGCGCACTCCGACCTCTTCTACAGCCCCTACCACTACCCCCACACGCAGAGCCGTCCCTCGGCGTACGGCGAATCGAGGCGACCGCCCCGGGCCCCGCGCAGCCCCGCCCCCCCACACACCTATGGACGGCCCTGCGGCCATGCATGTCAGGTCTCGCGGATTGCCATCCCTGAAAGTCGTGAGATTTTACAATGTCGGGTGTCTCAGGGTTGCGTTTCCCTCTGTGATGACGTTCACATACCGTGTCAACCCATACGGTTTACCCCGTATTCTTGTACAGGGAAATTTGAGTTTTCAGGTCCATACGGCGTGCAGCGTTTCCATACGGGCATACACAAAACATGTTTGTCTATTTGTTTGTGTTTCTCCCTTGTGATGGGACTTTGTAGGATGAACGTTGAGATTTATAAGGGCCACGGGGTGACCGATAAGGTCTGAATTGGTTTGTAATAACGTAGGCACTGATAAGGGGTTGACAGCTTTGCGTTTAATTGAATTGTCAAATCGCAGGATCGTGAAAGATTTTGGTGGATTGGGAGAGGCCTTCATCTAGCTCGTGATTTGACCGTGGCTGACGACGATGATGACACCTACAGAGGTGAGACCCAGACTGCGTTGAGATGACGCCTGCCATGACTGGGGTTTAAACGTGGCATGGCATCGTACTTAGTGCTTGAACCAGTGCGCCCACCGCTCCCCGCAAGGACCAATCGCCCACACGCCCGCAAAATTGGAATAAAATCGCCCCTTATCACTTTTCACGGTTATTTTCCCACCGTCCTGGCCACGGGGCCCTTCCCTCTATGCAAATCGGTGGCCAGCTACGCCATGCATGGGGTGTGTCGTGCCTGCGTCAGCGTGGGGAGGGAGACGTTAACCTATTGAACTCCCTCCACGCCTACGTGGTCTTGAGAGACGACGACGATGTTGCAATAAAGCCGAGCCTGCACTAAGCAGCCCCTGCGCCGCGCCAATACACAGCGCAGTACACATCTCTGTGCCACACTAAAACCCAGACCACATCAATCTTTGTCCTTACATAACTCCAATCCTCAATAAACCCCAGTCCTCACTAAGGTCTGGTCCTAACTAAGGCAGGGTCCTCACTAAGGCCTGGTCCTCACTAAACCCCAGTCCTCACAAAGGCATGGCCCTAACTAAACCCCAGTCCTCACTAAGGCCTGGTCCTCACTAAACCCCAGTCCTCACTAAGGCCTGGTTCTGACTAAGGCAGGGTCCTCACTAAGGCCTGGTCCTCACTAAACCCCAGTCTTCACTAAGGCCTGGTCCTCACTCAACCCCAGTCCTCACTAAGGCCTGGTCCTCACTGTGAGCTGGCCACACATTATCCCCCAGCGGCTTCACTCCCCACTCATTCTGCTGGGAATCATTCGACGTTGATGTGCATCAAAGCGACGGTGAACTAAAACGAAAAACTACTTTTTTTATTGTACTAGCTAAGGCCCACTGAAATTTATAGTTCTTTTTCAGAAGCGGCCTGGTCACATGATAGCTCAACGAAGTGGCTTATATAGACATGTATGTCAGCCGAATACTCTAAAAGCATGCTGATTCTAAATGTGGAGGGGAAACCGAAGGATCCGGGAAAAAGCCATTCGGGTATGGATAGAACACGCAAACTGCAAATATACAACACCAGGTTTCAGAGTCACGATCCTGTATACCAGGCGAGGGAGTTAACATCGCCTAGCCACCGTGATGATGATGATGAGAGAGACACGCGAACTCCAATAAACAGCAGCAGGTGTCAGGGTCGCGATTGAACCCACGACCTTCTGAATACCAGGCAAGGGAGTTAACATCTCCTAGCCACCGTGATGATGATGAGAGAGACACGCGAACTCCAAATAAACAGCAGCGGGTGTCAGGGTCGCGATTGAACCCACGACCTCCTGTATACCAGGCGAGGGAGTTAACATCTCCTAGTGCGCACGCTCACTTCACGAATCGGGACGCATTGTTCGATGGAGAACTTGAAGTGAGCGAGAGAGCCAATGGTGCGAATTCCACATTGCTATGACGGCGAGTCTCTCTGCACATAGCTACCTGTGCGGCGAGAGGTTGAGAGTTTTGAAATGAGTCTTTTAACACGCGTAGGCTTTGACAATTCTGGCAAATCGCCTGATGCCACTGGTTGTTGTAATCACCAGCACTACGTGGCGGTACTCAAATTCAATCTTGATTTGAAGCGTTCGTGACTGCAGGAATAGATCACGACGTTTCGATCGCAACACAAGCAATCGTCATCAGGTAGGACTAGCACAGAAACAGTTTTTTTCTTGCTGTCTATTATTTTTCTACTTACGTGACTTTACCGAAAGAACCAAAGAGTAAGGTACTAAACTTGTAAATGTGTTGTGGGTTAACTCTCCTCACACACCGGTATGCTGAAGCAGTAACTAATTGGCACGGTTTGTTTAACAAAACGTACTAATTGTCTGTCGAGCGGCGTGGTGGGTTAAAGACACATTTATATGACGCGATTCAACACAATTTAGCTTTTTGTTATGGAGATATATTTGAATATATTTTGAATAGTTTTTTTTATTTTCATATACACGGTACAATAATATTGGGGTTGCGTACTGTATGTGGTAAAGATATGCACACATTAAGCAGCTACGTATGGTAGATATATCTCATTCAACAGTGATTTCTCGCGGTCTTTAGGACGCCTCCACATGGATTTAGATTTTTTTTTAATCCTCCCAGCGAGGCTAAAAACATTCTCGCAAAACTGGAATTTATAAAGAAATATGATCCGTGTTTCATGGTACAGTGAATACGCGTATAACCAGTTTTGCAACAGGATTATTGTCCGGAAAGGCGAGTGATTTATCGTGTGGATAGGCTGAGAGCCTGATCATTGCAGCCCCTCTCTAATTTTAGCAGGACAAGTCTGACGACAACAAAAAACCCAAATTTATTTACTTGGAGAAGCCCAATAATTGGCATCAGATACCGTAGCAACTTTTGCAATTTAATGTGCGCCATCGCCAGGTATTGAACCGTCGCTGAACGGGGTTCAGGGGTCGGTCTGCAACGCTCGCGTGGGCGTTTTGTGGGCATGCGGTGAAGGCGCCCGCACGCACACACGCACACGCACGCACACACGCACACGCACACATGCACGAGCAGGCACGCACACGCGCGCACGCGCGTACACACGCATGCACACACGCACGCACGCACACGCACGCACGCACGCACGCACACACACACGCACACACTCACACACACGCACACACACACGCACACAGATCACGCACACACAGACACACAGATCACGCACACACACAGACACACAGATCACGCACACACGCACGCTAACCGGGCAATTGTTTGTCAAACCCCCAGCGTTTCCGCGCAGTTATGTGAGTTACGGGAAAAAGCCGGGAGCATTCTGAAAGCAGAAACGGCAAAACAATTTGTTGGCGGTTTACAAAAGTCTGCAAGCGGCGGGTGCGTGCGGTGCGCCTTCGCGTTCTTGCGCACCGCACGTGGGCCAAACGCGCTCGTTCCGAGGTGCGGGGGAAGGACAACACACCGCAAGGCGACAGCGAGACGTTCTCGAGAAATTCGTTTGCCAATTTAGATGAACAGGCGCACAGCTCCCGTGTGGCGTCCGAGTATGTGGAGGAAGAGGCGTTCCAGACGGCCGCAGAGAACGCATCTGAAAGCGTGCGGCCATACGGTGACCGCGCGCCTTTGTTCGGTGGCCAAAAGCCGCTGCTGCGAAAATGATCGGATGGTTTGTGCTCATTGACGAGATCAGTAAAGGAATTGAAGAATGAACAGAAGGGGGGGGGCAAGAATGGCTCGCGATGTCACTCGACTCTTAAACACGACGATCGTTTCGCGTCCGTTTGTGGTCGAGTCCAAGCAGAACACAATCATTGAGCGGGCAGAGTGCTCTTCCCCAGCACGTGTCTCTCTCCCCAACATTTGAAAACAAAACAAGGTGCAAGCATTGTTTTACACATCCCATCAGCCGCGCGCAGCCTCCTGCCAGTGCGTCTTTTTCAAACAAGCAGTGGGTTTCATAATAATTATTATCATGGGACAACTCGCATTGTCCGTGGAATATCTGTAACCCAACAGGCGGAGTTTGACTTTGGGGGGGGTTCCAGGGGATCGCTCCGCCGCTCACATTAGGAATCGCTTTAGAGAGGCATCCACACGGATGCCTATCTAAAGCCTGACTCCCACCATCATCCAGCCCAGAATAATTCCCTCATCAAAACACTACACCATTGGGCCCGTTGCATCTCCGACCAGCACCACCTAGCCAGTGAGTTGGAGCACGTACACCAAGCCCTCAGGATGAATGGATACTCGGACCGTACAATCCGCAAAGCTGTCTCCCCAGCCATGCGGAGACAACCTTCTGAGGATCCAACCAAAACCATCACTTTACCGTACATAGCAGGGGTTACCAAAATATTTCCAAAATCTTAAACAAACACGAGATCCAGGTTCGTTTCAACACAGTACACAAAATCCGTGATTTAATCCCATCTGTAAAGGATGTGATTCCTGACATGCAATACCCTGGTGTCTACAAAGTGAGTTGTGGTTGTGGCAGCAGTTACATTGGGGAAATGAAACGACATGTCTCGGACCGTGTTCGTGAACACAAGGCGGATCTGAAGCACGGTAGGACCAATACCTCTGCCGTTGCTGATCAGTGTTTTAACGCTGTGGGCTCACACGAAATTGATTTTTCCAAGACGGAGGTACTCTGCAAACCTACCGGCTACCTTCAGAGATTTGTTCATGAAGCCATCCAAATATATAAACACAGACACAACTTCAACCGAGAGGATGGATACAAACTGAGCAATCATTGGAAGGACGTTATTAACCAGGTAAAGTCTTAACTGACTGTGATGTTTCCATCCTATCTGCCTATGTCAGCTGTTATTTCTGACTCTGTGTGTGTGTCTCTCTCTCTATGCCTCTCTCTTAGATCTCTCATGCTCACATGTCCTTTGGATTGCACCCTCTGGGTTGCACTCTCATGCCTTTGGATTGCACCACTCTTCGATTATCCATGAACATCATGCTAATCTCTCACATTAACATAGCCACTTCCATACCCTCGTTGAGGAGGCCGCTCTCTTATCTTACAGCTACATGCTAATTTCTCACATTAACATCACTAGCCCCGCCCACGTATTTATGACCCTTGAGCTACACCCATTTCAAACCTTTTAAAACAGTCTGCCTCAGCAGCAGACCATGCTTTCCCACCTGATGACGGACGCTTGTGTTGCGCCCGAAACATCGTGATTTATTTTATTTTACACCTACGTGAATTTACTGAAAGAACCAAAGAGTATGCATGTCATTAATTTATTTTTAATCTTCATTGTAAACTACTTATGGTGTCCACTCTGGGGGAACATTGCCCCTCCCCCCGCCCCCCAACCGCCACCCATGGCTGTACCCCTCCCACCCCAGTGGCATTGACACTCATTGCCAGGCTTGATACTGGTAGGAACCTCCTGGTTACGCCAGGCCACAGGGGATTATTGTGTCCGTCCGTCCGTCGTGCATCCAAAAATGGGAGGGGTGGGGCTGGGTGGAGAGGGGAGGGTGGGGAGGGGCTGGGTGGGGAGGGTGGGGAGGGGGAGGGTGGGGCTGGGTGGGGGGTGGGAGGGGTGGGGAGGGGCTGGTCACCCCGTGGTGCCCTTATAAAACTCAACGTTTAACCTACCCACGCCGGCTTGTGCCCGCCCTCACAGTCGGCCATATTTGCGGAATACACCACGCCGACGTTGAACCTGGCCATTGACCGAGCAACCCAACGTTCCTACCAGCTCCCTCCGCAGGAATGTGTTTAAACCAATGCTGGTGAACCGAAAATGTGCGTGGGTGTTTTTTTTTAAACCTAAATAAACTATTAATAGTGGAGGCCGCCGGACCGCCCACCGCAAATGGAAGGGCCCATGAGTTGGAGTCCTGGCCCGGGATGGAACTCATCAATTCATTCCTCTGCGGTTCATGACATAGCTGACAACTTAGTGGGACGTCTTCATGTGATCCACGACCCACTTGCCACCTTCTGTCCCCCCACTCCGCCACAGGAATGTCGAACTCCCACCACTGCCCTAGGACCACCGATAGAGATCAGCACTGCCCAATGGCAGCTCTGCGGCATTTAAGGATGACACACACACAGAGGATGTGTTTAACTTGAATTGAATGTTAAACACAAAGCGGAGTGAGTAGCCATGCGATCTGTCTTTTGTCTATGGGGCCGTCCATAATTGACGTCACGCACGCATCTAGGGGGGGGGTCAGACATTTGTGGCCGTGTGTGACCGGGGGGGGGGGGGTTTGAGAAATGTGACATCACATTAAAATCCGCAACTTTTAAATAAATATAGACAACACGTTCTACTCAAATAGACTTTTTTTATAAATGTTTTCTCCTACAACACCAGAGTGCAGCGCCACATTAAATACGCACGACAATGACAATAGTTTAAAGCGATTTGAAACATGTTTTGGTTTCGGGGGGGGGGCAGAGCTTTGTGACGTTATATTTGAGGGGGGGGTCTGACTTTTTGTAACTCCGTGTGACGATGGGGGGGGCGGGTCAAAAATCATCCCAAATCGCGTGACGTCATTTATGGACAGCCCCTATCCGCTCAATCTGCCCCCCTCCCGCTCCCCCTACATGCATCCCATGCGGATGGCTACGTACGGTGCGAAAGAAGTTCAACATACGTGTACGAGGAAGGGCTGTAATGCCCTTCGCTTTCCCGGCCCTTAACCGCGGTAGATATTTTCCACCGGAGAAAAACCAACGCGACCACGGAGAGAGAGAGAGAGACACGCAAACTACAAATATACAGCAGGCGTCCGGTTCGGAATCGAACCCACGGCCTCGTATTATACCAGGCGAAGTAGTTCACATCTCCTAGCCAATTTACAGGGTAGGTAAAACAAAATAAAATAATGTATTTTATACATCCCAACAGCCGAACACGTACATTGTCTGCTTATTTATTTTATTTGTCCACAAAGACGCTAATTATGAGTTGTTTATTGTGTTGCTGATGTGGTGCGTTCAATGGTTCAACTACCTGCAGTGTACACAAGAGGGCACAATCACGCCTCTGGTGAAAATAAAATGCAAGCCCCTTTGAAAGTAACGTGGATAATTATAATACACAACAAACTAAGGTGAATAATACACAAGTAACATAACCGACAACGTACTTCATAAACTGTTAATCACACGCAGCAGCAACATCGCCCTCTACTGAAAAACTTTGATAGGTCCCCATCCGCAAAGGAGGTTTATCGGTCAGAATCTGATCGATGCATTGGGCACGTATAAATAATACGGGATCATTATAAACGTGACAATTTCGTCGGGTGGTGGAGGGATAACGACATGAATCTGGACATAAATCTTCCGTGTCTCCTAACTCAAAAACAATTATGTGAATTAAAGGAATATAATGAAATAGCATTATTTTACAACTGTTTTACCATCAGTTCTGTCATGCAATGAGCCAACAGCAATTTATTAACGTTACTTTTAATATAACTGAGTTGATTTATAGTGATAGTTTTTTACCCTTTCAACTGGTACAAAAACTGACACCTTTATACAAGGCATCATGTTTGCAATAACCACAACACAAGCAGTCACAATGCAAACAAAAAGAAACAACTCTGATAATGATATGCACTGTCCTTGAAGTTGATTGGTCCACACCCGAGACAGCTTTTCTTAGAGCCTAGTCTCCATTGGTGTTGGACCAGATGACGCCAAAAGGCGTACAACTCAAAAACAGCGCACTATCAGAGTATTGAGAGCTCGGGGTAAGCAGAGTTGATTTATTCATATAGTTTTGATTACTGAACGCGTTGTCTGTTACTCAAAAGCTACCAATCTGTCTGAATCAGCTCAAGCCTCCCGTACACCACGTGACTTCTGTGTGGCCACGCCTACTCCGAACCCCTCCCCTCTCCCGACCACCCACCGTGAAATAAGTAATATTTTTTTAAAAACTTTTTTTTAAACACGCTTTTATTAAATGTACTAGTAATGGAAGAATTCCACGACTCCAGGAAGTGGCCCCGAAGCTTGCCATAACGTAAGGGGCTGTGGCCAATTACAGCCAACGTCAGTTGACCGTGGACAATTAGACCCAAGCCGAAACATAACATGTAAAAAATAATGTTTAGAAATATATATCTTTTATTTTTTATGATAGAATATAGTATTGTCATCAGTATGACATAAGTATACCAAGTTTTCAGTCGATACTACATTGAAAAGTGGGTTAAAATTGAGTTACAAGATTTGAGAATACAACAACAGACAGATTGAGTTAAAAGAAAGCGTGTAAAAATATTGTTTAAAAATATACTTTTATTTTTTTATGATGGAATATAGTATTGTCATCAGTGAAACATAAGTATACGAAGTTTGCAGTCGATACCACATTGAGAAGTGGGTTAAAATTGAGTTCCAAGATTTGATACGACAACGACAACAGAGTGAGTTAAAAGAAAGCGTTTAATAATAAAAAGACGCCGTGCAGCTCACTTCTGCTATCTCCATGCTTCCGTCTCTCTCTCTTTCACCACCAACCCATCACGTGGTGAGCCACGAGATTAAAAGGGGGGGATAGAATTTAAGGCTGAACGATTTGGGGAAAATATCGAATTGAGATTTTTCCGACAGATATTGCGATTTGATTTGCGATTACAATTTTTTTAAGTCAAGCTTCAGTTCAATATTCACTGTGTAATAAATTTAAAACATGTGATGGAGCATTACCACATGATACCATCAAGATATGAACTTTTCTAGATATCATAATGCAAGGACGAGAACTTAAAATATATTAATTGCTTCCAACATGTATTTATTAAAACAATTTAACTGAAATAGAACAATCAAACATAGCACAATTGTTAATTTAAATAGAGAACGTTATAATAATACATAATAAAACAATTCCAATAAGAAAGTAATGACTTTTCAAATCACAAAAAAACGCTGCCTTTAAAATTTGCTAATCGCATTGTTTCAAATTGCGATTTCGATTTGAAATCGATTAATCGTTCCGCCTATAAATATGGCAATTTGAAAAATGTTCACATCCATTCATTCATTGATCGCGCATCGTCAGCGAAGGACCGCTGGCGCCAAACGTGTGACGACCTCTTGCGGCAGCGTTGGCACGAACTGCTCTTTGCTGCCATACACCGGCTCGTCTCGAGTGATTTGATTGATACACGGATCACGGAGGGGGGCGACCACGTGGTGGGGTGGGTGGGGAGCCATTGCTTTGAGGGTCGCAGTTCGACCGCCAACTGAAGTGAACTTGAAAAAATGTTCACCAATTAAACTTTAAAAAAATTAATGTAATTCTCATCAGGCCCCATGGTGTAAACAAGTGCCGTGTCTAACTCTTACGATCCACCCTATCTCTCTACTGGCCTCTGTTTATGTGCTATGCAGAAGGGTCATTGTCCGAAACGTCACCTATTACATGTGTCTACATTTTGAGGCCACACAGTGTTATGAAACGAATGTGTAGTTTTATCATAAAAGCAAAACTACGCCAACTCGCTCCCGAAGCCTTCTCGTTGTGGCCAGCAGACCTCAGACACTGGCATTTAGCGTCTAAACAAAACAACGCAGCCAGTCCTCGACTTACGAACACCTGACTTACGAACACCCGACTTGTGAACATCCGCACTTACGAACCATTACAGTTTTTACATCGACTTCAAAACGCGAACTCGCACCTGAAAACGGAACCACGGAACTATTTTGTTCAGCGGCGCTATGCTGCGCGAGGTGGAACAAGTCAGCCTCGCGCTAGGAGTGTGTGTATGTCGGCGCGCGCACACGTGTTGTGTGTGTGAAAGTGAGTGTACCCCCGTGTGTATGTGTGTGAAAGTGAGTGTACCCCCCCGTGTGTGTGTGTGGTTATCGTGCTGCGCTATGAACCCGGCCACCCGAGCTCGATTCCCGCTCATGGCCAACACCGGTGACGATTATCTGAACTGGTCCTGGGCCTCCCCTAGGTCGACTCAGCCTCAAATTAGTACCTGGTGCGATGTGTAAACATCACCACTAGGGAGACAAAGGCGGTCGGGCGTGGTGCTGGCCACCCACCCCCTCGTGTACCGTTGCGGCCCTCATAGGTGCTCGCTAACAGCACTTGCCCCTAGAGTCTGTTAAGGCTATATGGGGGATCTTTATCTTTATTTTTTATCGCGCTGCGCAACGAACCCGGACGGGTTCGGTTCCTGCTCACGACCAACACCAGTGGCGATTATCTGAACAGATCCTGGGCCTCCCCTCGGTCGACTCAGCCTCAAATGAGTACCTGATGCGGTGTGTAAAACATCGCCACTGGGGAGTCAAAGGCGACCGGGTGTGGTGCTGGCCACTCACCCCCTCGTGTGCCGTTTCGGCCTTTAAATGTGCTTCTCGCTAACAGCACTTGCACCAACAGTCTATGAAGGCTACATGGGGGATCGTTGTCGTTTGTGTGCGTGTGAGTGCCCAGTGTGTGTGTCTCGTGTGTGTGTGTCTGTGTGTGTGCGTGATCTGTGTGTCTGTGTGTGTGCGTGATCTGTGTGTCTGTGTGTGTGCGTGATCTGTGTCTGTGTGTGTGCGTGATCTGTGTGTCTGTGTGTGTGCGTGATCTGTGTGTGTGTGTGCGTGCTCTGTGTGTCTGTGTGTGTGCGTGATCTGTGTGTCTGTGTGTGTGCGTGCTCTGCGTGTCTGTGTGCAATTGTGGGGACTCATTGCGCCCATTCCGACAAGCAAGCCAGCATCCGGACTCAAGATAAGTGAAAACGAAACAGTTTTTTTTATGTTACTTTATTTTATGTTGTACTCTACAATTTTTTTGTTGTACTCTACAATATTTATTTCAGTATTACATGCAAGTGTACAATATTTCTTCCCATTCATTAGTTTGACAATTCTTCCCATTTTTAAATTCTTTATATTAAGTTCACTTGCTTGCTTACGACCGTGCAAATCTTTCGGTCGTTTTTTTAACCCACTTCCCGTGATCCAATCGAGCTGACATTTTCCACACAGACTCGTTGTGCGTGACAATTAATGTTCGTGAAATGTTTTTTTCCAAAATTTTACACTTTTTAGGACAAAAATATTATATTTAATTACCAATTT
>CM025644.2:1492686-1508561 GCA_014621495.2 Entosphenus tridentatus | reverse complement strand
CGTGACTTTACCGAAAGAACCAAGAAGATGAATTCCTGCAGTCACGAAAGCTTTAAATCGAAAAATACAATTAGCGCGGTTGGTTACGGTACGGTTCGAAGGAAGTTCAGCGTGTATGCGTACGTGCGAATGAGGATGATGCTTGGGAGAAAAATGCAGTTGTAGGCAGTGGCAACGTGGAATGTCCTTGAAGCCTCGGGCTTGAAACGTGTCGAGGGAAAATATGAACAATTGGGATGGCAGCAGTGGGAGGTAGGTTCACAGCTTCGGCGCTTGGCTATGTTCAGGAGATCCCAAGTTTACAACCGCCCCCCTCGCTCAAGCACACACTCGCCATCTTTCGTGGGGTTGTAAACGACGAACAGATTTCCCGTGGGGGGAGGTACCAACTATCTTGTGCAGAAAGTGCCAAGCTCGCCAAATAACCCTTCGGGTGTTGGGAGGTAAAGCAGCTCTGCGAGGTATTCTTTTGGAAAATGCTGGGGCTCATATATATGGAATTGGCTACGTGCGTTCCTCATTGCAGTTTCGGTACCCCCTTTTCCGTTGAATTATAGCCGCCGCTCTGCCACCACATTGTTTGTTACTCCCCAGGAAAGTCTCACTGAGTCTTCACTCTTTCTCAGGAGGGTCCTGCCATGTTACCGCAGGAGAGTGGTGGCAAAGTTGCGACGAGTAATTCTCAATTGAGTCATTTGCAGCTGATTTTTTTTGTCAGCGTTGCCATATTTGCCAATATCATCGGTCGGTCGCATTGTAACGGTTTTCTATAGCAATTGGAGGAAACCGCATTGCAGAATAAGTGGAGAGAAAGGACAAACACCACTCAGAAAGGTGCCCCGAGTCTGGAACCAAACCCTTGCCCCGCTGGCCGCCAGGTTCGCTTTACCGCGCCACACAAGTGGCTTCAAAGCGTGTTTACGAGCAGCGGAGCGATTACGAGCCCTCTTGTTTCTTGTTGCTCCACAAACAAAGCAGCCCACCTGTTCCCACCATCGGTGAGGAAGGAGGGCTTTGGCCGCAGCCCAGGTTGGATGAAGCCAATTAAAATTTGTTTCGTGACTGGAGGGAGTTCTTGTCGTAATTAGTTGAGCGGCGAAGGCGCCGCGCACATCCATCCGTCCGTGCGGCAGGCAGCCCGTGTGATGTGCGCCAGCTGTTACGTGTGCACAACTTTGCTCAATTATTTAACGGGAATTATTTCAATATTAGAAGGTGCGCGAGATTTTTTTTACGGCTCCACTCCGTGGGCAGTTGTTAATTATCAAATGTGGATGTTTTATTTATCTCGCCAACCCCGGAGCTCACTTTTGCGGCGAGCAATCTTTTACAAAAATTCCCAATTGTTGACCGTTTCGTGTAATATTTAGAGTCGAAAATGTTGGCACCGTACATTGGGCGGCTGCGCCAGTGTGCACGTTACTTAACGGTTGAATTGGCCTTGGATTCCATATCGGGATGGTTCAATTAGTAGCGTTTTGTGGGGTAGTCAGCAGTGGCAGTTCTGTAGATAACTGCCTGGCGCTTGCACTATGAATGTGGAATTTCCATCATGAGCTTAGGACGGACACCCAATCCTGATTGGAGCAGGGGGGATTGCTCCCAGTCTTCCTCAAGCTGTCTCGCGTCAAAATCGATGATGGCTGAAGAGCAAATTGCATCTCGGTGGCGGATTGTCCCGCAATTTAAAAACAGGACACGCACCGGGAAGAACTTGCAATGTGTTTCGTACGATCCGAGCGCACGAGCATACGAGCAACTCCCTCATTAACATTATTGTTATCCCAAAACTAACCTGATTAAAGATTTCCATCCTTTAGAAACCGACTGAACAATTCTAAGGATCCCTTCAATTACGACTCAAACGTTGAGGTCTGGGAAGCGGTGCTCATATGCAAAGATTTTTTGGAGGACAATCTCCTCCTGTGTGTGTGTAACGTGTTCAGGTGTTGGAGTTGGCCATCCAGAGGGTGACGACCTGAAGCCAGTTGGTGGGTTTAGTTGGCAAGCAAACCTTAGAAGTTGGGTGCCCACTGCGGCAGGATGTGGCAGAGGGAAGGAAGCGATGACGCGGTGGAATTGATCTGCATCGGCTGCGATTGCCCCGTGATCGTGAACTTGAGCGAATATGCGGGAGCAAAATATAAAAAAATGTAAATTGAAAACAAGCTGTTGTTAGTGAGTCATCAAATCAAGTTGTTATACTCCACATACGACGCAAACTCATGGGTGTGTATCCTCTTAGGTCATTAAACACACGGCTATTTGCCTTATTATTTATAATGCAGCACTCTTAGTATTATCTGGTTCATGTTAATTAGCAAGACGGGGCACTTGCTCCCACTTGTTCCTGTAATTATGGGTGAATTTAGAATATATTTTTTTTAAAGTGGCCCACGCGAAAGAACACTTTTTTTATTAGCCTCTCTTGCGAATTATGTCACAGGGTCTTTTAACATCCTCTCGGCAACATTTCCCCTGCATAATGTAATGGGTGGCTGTGGGAAGGTGACCTGTGAACTCCATGCAGCCTGGCTCTTTGGTGAGCGTGCTTACTGCTGTGGGCAAAAGTTGTTGTGTTATGAATCACAGCGTAGTCTGGGGCAGCGTGTTGGTGTCTGTCTTCGTGTTATGTCCGGGTGTTTAAATCACGCCCTTCGTTGCAGTGTTTCTGCACTGTGGAAGTTTGCGTTCGACATGCATGTCGTATTTTGTTCTTCCCTTTGATAACAAAGTTCAGAATCGGAGTCTTTGTTTAGACTTGAGGAGGAATCCGATGAGCTGTGAAGCTCTTGTTCACAGATGCACAATATGGGCGGGTCGGCAAGTGAAAACAGCAGACGATAGCAAAACACGTTCCTTCGGAGTGGGCAGGTAGGAACTTGGTTGGACAGTGCATTCGTGAACGACAGACAAATATGCACGACAGACAGACAAATAATCCCTGGTGGGCAGTGTGGAACCTGTTGTTCCTACCTGTAAAACGTTAGGCATGCAAAATAGAGGCAATGGTAAGAAGGTCTCAAATGTATTACTATTTTTGGTTCTTTCGGTAAAGTCACGTAGAAGGGAAACAATAAAATAATAAAACTATAAAACAATACAATTCTCACGACGTTTCGACTGCAACACAAGCAATCATCATCAGGTGCTAACGTTAAGAGAAAAAACGCCACTTTTTTCAAATTTTCTTGCTGTGTTTTTCACACCTGATGTAAATAAGTAACAAAAGTAAATATCCAATAAATAAGTAACACAGAACTGGTAGATAAGTAAGTAAGCATACTGTTAGGCTTACCAGCATTCGACCTCATCATATTACAGCTACTGGACCGGTAGTTACCCCTGTACAGTTTTAGCGCTGGTAGATTGCGCACTGCGCAGACAATAGCGGCACTACGGTCACGCCATTGCCTCCTGGCAACCAAGCCATTGGAAGTTTGAAACAAAGCTCGTGGTCGCGACTGTATAGTGCTCAGCCAATAGCAGCGGCCTAAGGGACTCAGCAATTATGATTCCGCGTCTGGTAGGCGCTTGTTAAGGCCCTTCCCATTGTGCAATCCACAGCCTCAGCTGAAACTTTCGCACCCCCCGACAGCCACTGAACGTGTTAGGTAAACAAAGTGCGCCCACTTCAAACATTGTCGTTTCATTGTGCAAACAATTCGAATCATTTAAAACGTGATAACACGTGCAATTTTAGTGTGAGTGGTTTATTCAGCAGTGCTCTCGTCAAAGGTAAGTGTTGCATAGTGGGTAGTCCTAGCATGAAAAAATTAAAAGAGTTATGAGATGTCACACGTATACCCTGCAGGGTCTTGTTTTGTTTGTAAAAAGTGGTCTACCCCGCAGGTTATATGCGGGAAAATACGGTAATCGCTTAACGACGAACCTCCATAGAGTCCAATGTGTTCACTTACCAACCATTCCCCAGTTAACGATGGGCTGTAGATTAAATATTAATTAATGCATTGATTATTTTAATATTATGTGTTTATACTGTTGTTAGTATCTTTATATATTAATATCCATTGTTTAAATATTATCAGGTATTTCTTTGGGTGAAAAATGGTCACTTTCGATGCTATCGGAACTAATTATAAGCCTGACAGCTATTTCCTATCCTCGCTTAACGACCAAATCACTTAATGACCGGTTTTGTGGAAATAATTACCGTCGTTAAGAGAGGTTCTACTGTACGATTTAATAAAATAACTCCCTGCAAGAACTTGCATCTCCAAGTCAGGCAATACACCTATATTAGTGGCTTTTGGCATAGAGATCCTCGCAAAATGGTTTTATTTTTGGATTATCCGCGATTTTGAATTATCCGCGGCCATCCTCTCCGTAATTAGCGCAGATAATCTACTGTATATGCAAATGAGAAAAGTCTCGGCCTTAATATGGCAATGCTAGGGACCTATTTCATGAAGTGGAGGTCAAAGTTCAGTGGACCTTCCATATCGACCATCAACAGGCCAAGACACCGTGACGTTAGGCTGCCAGATGGTATCTCATGAAGATACCCCAAGCTAACTTGGGAGTTAAACCTGACAGGTGAATCACCTACCGCCCTCACCTGGAAACTCTCAAAGTGAAAGGGTCAGTCCTAGTGTAATAAATCCACTCTGGACGAGATCGTGTCTTTCGTCTTTTCTTTATTCGTTCCTCATTCCACAGCTCCCTCACACGCTGGGTTCCTCTTTCCCCCGTTACTCCGTTACCCGAGCGTGGCGTCCGCTCGCTGCCTCGCTCCCTCACACCGCTGGCGGCGTGTGTCGGAGACGCCTCCTGCCCGCCACGTGGCCGCTGGCGTGCCGGTGATACAGACGTGGTTCCTCCTCAGCCCCTCTCCACACTGACCCGGAGCTGTCTCTCCCCACACCCCTTATAACACCTGGCCCACGTGATACCACGCAGCCAATCATCAGCCTCGCCCCCTGGAACCTTCCAGATGTTGCTATGCAGCCACAGGCTACGCCCCTGGCTCGACGTCCCATTGGCTGCGGGCTGAGGCCGGCAGAGCCTATCACCATGGCCCAGTTACCCCCGGGTGCATCTTCATATTACACTAGTATCCCTCATCCATCACTGGCACAGGCATATGTGCTTCGGACATCAGCACACACCCTTGTCTGTGCCCCAGCTGAGCACTGCGTCACCACTTGCTGTCAATCACCACCTGCGTTTGCTGGAAAATCAACTGAACACCTCTGTGCGTGTTATCGGTGGTTCCCTAATGGCTACAGAGGTCCCAAATGTACCCTTCTTGTCTGGTATATCCCTCCGCCACAGCTGAAGCGTGACACAATCACCCTGAAATATGCCTTGCATGCCCTGGCAGATGAGAATGCCGCCTTGCATCAGACTCTTGGGCCCGTGGGCGTTTTTTGCAGCCTGATGCACCGTTTTAGTTTGTGACCCATCCCTTCTACACGTGACTGCAGAGCTGCACAGCAAGCAGCCGCAATCCACATCACTGAGGACTGTCCCCTACGACAGGGAGAAGGTGGAATGAGAAGACCGATTGGTCTGGATGAATTGGTGGTGATCATTTGGAGGGGACTTGGATATCAACCTTTGATAAGCAAATGCAGGAAGAACTCCCCAACAATATTGTAAAAAAAGGCATTTTGACAATGAAAATTCAACCTAAAATAGTCTAAGCAGACTAAATCCAGTGTTAGATGCTTATTATTTATTTAAACCAACCTTTTAAGACTACCTCCCAACCTTTAAATCCAACGGTGGAGAGTAGGAGGACGGTGGACAGAATGTAAAGGTGGAGGGGCTGAACCCAGGGAGACCTCGTGGGGACAAGGACTCCATGCCCTGGGGCAGCTCCTGAGCCAGAATTAGGCTGTTCCTGGCCCATTGAGACCAGTTGCTAATGGTTCTGAAAACGTCATCATCCCACTTTGAGGGATGATGATAATGATGGGATGATTCAACCGCTAACCCGGGATTTAGAATCACGACTTTGCTTTTTAACGAGTCCAGCACTCTATGTAGCGATATCCATCCAGAGCAGCTCCTGATTAACTTTTGAACAAAATTAAGTTTGCGAATTGAAAATGTTCACGTGTGTGCAAAGCTGCTACCAGCATTGTCTATCGCAACAATTTGATGAGTTGCAGAGGCAATTGAATATTAGTTTTTTTAAGTGAAAGCCATAAATTAGGGTAAATTGAAGAGCCCCAGATCTTTGATGGACTCGTGCATGTGGAGACAACACAGCACCATTGTCAGGTTCCAGCAGAGGCTGTCAGAACCTCTGCGTGGGCCAGACAAACAAAACAGACCTGTCATTAACCGCACACTTCACAGGCATCCAAATCAACGTCGATGGAGTCTTGGTGAGAGAGAGAGAGAGTGCGAGAGAGACCGACGGGACATCGTGTCTTCAGAGCCGCCCAGGATCTGTTCAAGGGCATCCGCCGATTGAGTTGAACCTCCGAATCAGAGTATTTATTTATCCTGGAGAAATCCGATGAGCTGTGAAGCTCTTTATCACATATGTCCAGTAGGGGCGGGTCAGACAGTTATAACAACAAACAATGCATTAAAAAAACGATAACAGTGAAAAGTATCGGAAAGGTAAGCAAATCACATTAAATAAATAAATAAAGCTGCCCTTTTCCCCCCCCCCCAGGTTATGTATGTTTGAACTTTCGCACCGTACGTTGCCATATGGTTATTTTTCAAAAACTATCTGGCCACAAATGATATCTCGACGAAGTGACTCATCACGTGGAAATTCACAGCACCCAAATACTCTAAGCGTGTGATGTTCATTCCAAATGCGGAGGGGGTAAACTCAGAGGACCCGGAGAACCTGGAAGGCCTTGCCACGCCGTAACTCCCCGACTACTCGCCTGGATGCACCGAGATAACGCATCTTCAGAAACCCAAAACATCCTGACAATTGCAGTCACATTTTTATATTCAAATGGCAGTTTAATACATCGGTCATACTGTATAAGGAGAAGCAGGAGGGACAATGGATTATTATCAAAGTGAGAAAGTTAGCCAGGACGTGAGGGCGTTTTCTTAGTGACATTGATAAAAGGCTTCACAAAGTAGAAATTTAAGTCTTTTTTTAAACTACAGTGCAGTCGACATGGATAACATTCAGGCCAAGCGAATCTGACTGTCATAGGCACAGGAAAAAAAATAAACATCTACGTATGGACTCTTAACTATCAGAGGAGTGATTCGGCATGTGTTGGTGGGCATGGAGAAGGGGTTCTTGACCTTAGACGCAGCAGAGGAGAAGGAGCGACCGCCCGGTTTCAGCAGAGTTTGACTGGCAATGTCAACGGTGTTTTTCGCTGAGGCAGAGGACAAATTGTGAGGCGGCGTGCGAGATGAGAACGGGCTCGGTAGGAGTGAGCCCGACGGAAGATCCTAACGGCATCTCCGTTTCGGGCAGCTCTTAACCATATAGGACGAGTGAGACTCCAGTTGCTGGTGTTGAAGAGAAATCCAACTTCTGTGTCAAGATTGCCAATCATAGCACCACCGGTTTGCATTTTTTCTTCATGAATGTTTACCGTCACTATCAATCATGGCTCGCAACAGGGAAGGCGCGTCAGGGTGCTGGATAAATGCCATTGTTAAATCCCACATCTCTGTCGAATTTAAAAGTTCAGCGTTTTAATTTGCTGCGTATTGCTTAGCCAGCTTTAGTTATGAATTAAATATCGCATTGCCAGACAGTGTTGGAGAGAAACACGTTGCAAGTAATACATTGTCAATAAATAACCCAACACTTCATCATCTTGTGATGCCCAAAATACACAATACAAAATTGCGTTTCTTCTGTCAAGATCAGATACTGATGGATTAAAGTTCAAACTTAACCTTCCTATCCTATCCATACATTGGTTTTGTTGGGTTCGATCGCGTGAATAAGAATGTCGTTAAACTTTCACCACCCGACACAGCCAATTAGTAAGGTTTGTCACGTAAACAGAACGTGCCAATTCGTCACTAGTACAGCACACCGGTGTGTTGGAGAGCAAATCCACAACATTTATACTCCGAGTGCGACGTTTTGCCAGTTATTACAACTAACATCATCAGGCGGACAGACAGATTTGTGGAGAAATCCTCCTGTTTCGTTCCTTATTTATATGATGTCACTTGTGAGCCCTTCACGTATGAAGGTGGATGGGATTAATGAATGCGTATAAATTACAATGGGTATCCATTTCCGGTTTGGTTATTTCTATGGTAATCAACGTACATTATGCATGCACATTGTTCTTGTTACCTCCTGTCGTTTGTGTGCACTAAAATAGCAGTGCATGTTATTGTCTGTGTAATCCCCATTGACATATGGTAGGTAACCTATATAGGCATTCATTTAAACAATGTATTATGCAGTCACACCATCACCCCACACAGAAATCCTCTCATCCAGATGCTCATAAATCAGACTAAGAAAGTGTCAGATGGTGATAGTCTGCGAAGTGACATTAAACATGTTCAAGCAACTCTGCAATTGAACGGTTGCAATTATGCTCAAATCAACAGGGCAAAACCAAATCAAATAACACGAGAGTTGAAACTGACAAAGTACCTAAAACTATTAAAATACCGTACATGGCGGGAGTAACTGATAAACTCGCCAGGTTTGTGGAGAAATCCTCCTGTTTCGATCCATAAATAGAGGATAGATGTGATGACGGCACGTGTGAGCCCTTCGCGTGCGAAGGCTGTTGCGCCGCTGGAAGTGGCCAGCGTCGTGCAGAGTGGTTGGCCTCATGACCCTTTGAGATGCAAATGCAGGTCTCCTCAAAATGCACAATGGGGACATCGTGAAAACAACAACAACAACAACAAAATCGCTCTTACTTATTTGCGGAGATGTTCGAGATGCTCATGTACTTTCCACGTGAATTTATTGTTGTGAGTTTCAGAAGACCCAACTCTGGCATACTTTCTGCAATTAGTGAATGGCCATGCTGTGCCTTTGTGAAAAATGTTTTTGCTTCGCCGAGATGAATTACGCTGACGGAAAGCTGTGTGGCAAGCTGCTTTGCAAACTTCACAGGGAGTCAAATAAGTCGCGTGCGTCGACTCCTGTGCATAAGAATGAATCTGTTTCAATTCGTGTGCTTATGGTAATGAGCTTGTATGACTCCCGCAGCCCGTAGCCACTGCAACCACCACCACCGTGTTACAAATAAATATATTCTTGAATTCAAACGCTTCCGTGAATCTGTATATTCATCAAGTCATCGAGGGGATGGATGGATTGTCTTACCCAGGGGATCAATTTGAGCTTTCGATTTTCTTGGGACTGAGGTGCAGAAAATATTTCGACAGTGGGAAAGTGGGAGAGGGGAGGGTGGAGTGCATGGACTTTAGGTTTTGAGAGGGCCCCTAAAAATATTCCTGGAGAAATGGAGCCCTGTGGTTATACCCCCTTGTGAGAATGCAGCTTTCACACTTTAAAGTGAGCCATTCCCCGACAGCAGAACCATTGTTGACTTTCGCCAGAACGCAGGAGGTGCCGATCAATAATCCTGGAGGGATGGCAGGCCGAGCAGAGCCTCGATTGAGATTTAATAACCTGCGAATTACGAGCCGAGCGCTTTGAAAAATCGATAGCTGATTCATTAATAAGAGGCGTGCCCAACTTTTCTCTTGAGCTTTATTTACAATTCAATTCAATGTCAACTTGTGTGACACCTAAATGCCACTGCAACTCACGGCACTTTCACGAAACCTGGCTTGAAAGCGTAGTACAGTCAGAGTAAAATCAACAGTTGTGATCTGGACAAAGAGTCAAAAGTTTAACTCCATATTCAAATGAGCTCGGCGTGCTCCCCACATCTCGGAGGGCCTGGCCTCGTGGTGGAAATTCCACATTCTCATTGTGGTGGCAGTCGGCCACTGCACACGACGTGAAGCTGTTGACGTCCAACACCGTGGTACCCATTGATAACAATCCAAGATGCCGACGGTGGACTTGTTTACCTCCTACCAGGATATCGAACCGATTATTATGACCTCGATTGCTGTCGCCATGCAGCTTGATAAGAGTCTTGACGTAAAAATAGTTGACGACGCCGATGATTGTGACGACGACGATGATTGTGATACTCTTTGGTTCTTTCGGTAAAGTCAAGTGGGTGAAAATTATAATAAAATAATAATAAAATAACCATTTAAAAGTGAAGACAACTAAATTGATGTGAAAGTGATTTCATTTAGTTTTTCACTTTTTTTACTTTATTATTATTTTCACCTACGTGACTTTACCGAAAGAACCAAAGAGTATGGATCCTTGCAGTCACGAAAACTTCAAATCTAGATGATTGTGATGACGACGATTATGATGGTGGTGGTTGGGGATTCTTAATGACCCTCCGTCTGCCCTTGCCGACCGCTGTCAGCTGTTTGGTCATGTCCCGCCGTTGTCCCGTCCCCCCCCCCCCCGCAGGTTTTCGTTGCGGCGTTTTCCATCTACACGGGCGCCGCCTCGCGCCTCATCTACGGCTACGACAGCTATGGCAATCTGTGCGGAACCAAAAACACCCCGATCCAGAACTTCCCCATGTCCGGCCAGGACATGCGGGAAAAACCGTGAGTGAATGTTGTTGTTGTAAAAAAGAATGCGTAATTTAAAAAATCACACGTAGAAATGGTTAATTTTTAGTGGTTTAAAAAATATATATTAGTTACTTTTTTGTAGTTGATGAAATGTCTTACAAACACTCCGTCTCTGTGGGGCATCTTTGAATCATTCAACTGCATGCTTATAAATAACTCCCTGAAAGCAAAATGGAATTAATGTGCGTTTGCACGTCGTGAACAGGAATGCTAATGCTTCGTGTACAGACGCACATCCTGAATTATTTTTAAAGTGTGCTAGATCATTAAAGGTTAGGAACATATTTTATGGCAGCGCGTGAACTTTCATTTTCAGATTTAATCGGGCACATAAACCCTGAATGCTATATTCAACCGTGGCTCATTTCTACTTTTACGGGAGAGTTTTGTTGATTTTAAATTTGAGGAAAAGTCTCAGCTGGAGTTTTTATGTGTGTGTGTACTAGCGTGGTCAACTCATGGCACCTGGGTCTGTCCCGTGACCTGCCAGCGGGCGTTGAACACTTCATGTGGTCTTGAAGTGCACATAGCCTGCCACGAGCACCGTGGTGACGTCAACGCCACTTAGTGGCGTATGGCGGTTGTTGTTTTTTAACGCGGTGTAGCGGTTAGCATGCTGCATTAACGAACCTTACAACTTGAGATCGATTCCAGCTCACAGCCAACACCAGTAACAATTATCTGAACCGGTCCTGGGCCTCCCCTAGGTCGACTCAGCCTCAAATGAGTCCCTGGTGCGATGTGTAAACATCGCCACTGGGGAGACAAAGGCGGTCGGGCGTGGTGTTGGCCACCCACCCCTTTCGTGTGCCGTGCCGGCTTTGATATCTGCTTGCCACTTAGTCTGTTAAGGCTATACGGGGGATCTTTTTTGGCGAGTGTTATATCGTCCTCCGCAGAGTGTGTCCTGTGAAATAAAGGATGTTGTATTGTCTGACTTTACGAGTGAGAAGTCGTCCCAGGACAATGTGGGGCCCCACAATTGAGCTGTAGCAGAACATTTTAAAATGCTCATTAAGTTCCCAAACTTTGGTAGGCTTGCAGGTGACAAAAAATAAACAAAACATTTTAAATGCCTTAGTGCTTTGTTGGAATTGAAACAAACTTTTCCATCGGCTTGTTATCTGTCCATACGTGATGAAGGTAACACCGGGGGGAAGAGCGAATTAATCTCAACAGGATGTTATTAGTTAGAGGTTGACACGACCCAAAAAAAAACAGTTGGGTACTTTTTCACTTTAATTTCAAAGCAACATAATTTCACGGCAATTCCAAGATGAATTGCCACCACCAATGTGTTGTTTTTTTTAACAACTACTCCCATTCCACGCGCTGGTGGAGCAGGTCCCACAATGCACCGCACGGTGTAGGACTCGCTCCCACCTTACGAGTGGATTTATTGTTGATTGTTGTGTTTGAGTACGTCATGATCTGGCCAAATTTGTGTCAAAAGACCCTCCCACCACCCGACAGCCAAACAAAAATTGTCAAGTGTTTAATCAAGGACACCACGGTGCCTTGAGGCTGTGGGTTGCGCATACAGGCTGTGGGTGAGCATCCAGGCTGTGAGGTCAGCATCGAGGTTGTGTCGGCATCGAGGCTGTGACACATCCTTGGTATCCCGACTACAAAATAATGTATTTTGTGCGGTGCATCTGCCTTGACCTGGTGAAACAACGGGCCCCGAGGTGAGCGTTTGGCCGGCGTGCATTTCAGGTTCGTATTCTTCCTGGATGCGTGCAACCTGGACCCCGTGAAGCTCAAGTTCCGCTCCATGTCGCTGTGCGTATCCCAGTGCCCCGAGCGGCAGCTCTCCACCATGCAGGAAGTGCGACACTTTGCCGAAAACAACAGTGAGTCCCTCGCGCCATTGGCTGCATCGGTCGCCTTGTCACATGGTTCCTCCTTTCTGGCAGTCCGGGACTGGCCAGAGGGCAGCAGTTCGTAGGGCAAATTCCTGGTTGGGGGCCCCGGTCCATTCCGAGGGCCAGTGGGCTATTCTGTGTGGGGAAATATCAAATGTGATGAGAGTAAAAGAATATATATTTTTTTTCTTTAATCACCTCGAGTGTGTTAAGCTTCATTGTTAATTTACCCCCCTCCATTAGTTTTTTTGTGACCGGCCCAAATGGGCCAATGAGATGGCACGGCAAAATCGCGCTCATACGTCACATCACAAATCTAGCTAAATATGCAGTGTGTCGCACAACCCATTTAAAATAAAAAGATTCCCAATAGCCCAAATTTAGGCCGGGGTGTTTACAAATGCCCGGGCCGATTTTTTTGTCCCAGTCCGTCACTGCTTTCCGGTACGTGTGGTAGCGGTGGTGGCGTTGCACGTGGCCTGTAATGCAGCACCGTGGAGGCAGCAGGGGTTGGTGGATCGCACACATGTTGAAAGAGGCCCCCTTGCCGTGGGTGTCGAGGTGCCATACCCTGGCTTGCCGGGAGAAGGCAAAGTGGGGGACTAATATAATCCGTTCCATATTTGTGGCGTAGTGTTGGCCCCCTCTCGCACACGTGTGTTTTTCTCCGGATGAAAACATCTTAATAGAAAGAGGACTGCATAGCTCGGGAAATTGTTGGCGCCGTCTTATCACCTGGCTGTCTTCCAAGCCTGTCTGGTTCTTCCAATGAGCCGTTCCGGAGCAACCCCGAGCCGGCCCTGCGCTGCTTTTCCACTGCAGAATCCGAGCCGTGCCGCTGGCATGACGCGCGACGAACGTGTGGCATCGGCGTCGCACGTTAAGGGTTGCTGCTTGGGACCCGAGCCAGAGTCAGGTTGCCTTGTGAGGCCAGAGTTTAACGGATTGGTTCTATAAAAATTTTATTTAAAGCTTTCGTGACTGCAGGGATTCATATTCTTGGTTCTTTCGGTAAAGTCACGTAGAAGGGAAGTAATCAAATAATTGGTTCTGGCTCAGCTGTGCAAAGAAGCCAGTGGAAAACCGCATGTACCGTGAGTGCCTTGCACTCGCTTGGCTCAGGTGTGCCAGTGGCAAAATGGTTCGTGATTGCTGGCTGTCTTGTCTAGCTTGGACTGGCTATTTATTAATTGAAGGTTTCTGTTAATGTCGCCCCGCTGCCTATAACAATCTGTTATTTTTGTGGTGTTCGAGCTCAAATTTGCAGTGGTGAGGTCATGGGTTCAATCACTACCCTGACGCCTGTTGTATATTTGGAGTTTGCGTGTTCTCGCCGGATCCTGCGGTTTTTTTCTCCACATTTAGAATCGACATGCGTTTCGAGTATTTGGCTGCTATACATTTCCACGTGATAAGCCGCTTCGTTGAGCTATCACTTGTGTCCAGGTCGCGTCTGAAAAATAGCTATATAACTCAGTGGGCCTTGCCTGGTAAAATAAAAAATAGTTTAAAATGAAATAGTTTCAACTTGCTTAAATTTTAAGATGTTAGCTAAGTGACAGGAGGGCAGTGGCGTAAGAGGCCCTCGAAGGTCTTGGCAGCACCAGTCTGAGTTCTCGATCTAGGTATGGTCTGCAGCCAATCGGAGGTTCGCCTCGGCTATCTTGGATTTTTTATTTCACTGGTGGAGAATGGCCGGTTTAAATCCTGAGCTGATTTTGATTTGAGAGCTTCGTAGATGAAGCCCGCCCAGTGAAGATCTCTAAGTAACTCCAGCGAGCTGGGATTAGCTTCGTAGAGTAAAGCTCACGGTGATGAGTTCTAAAGGGGGCATCTAAGGTGAACCTTGGAGCTGAATGATAAAGAGGATTTAGTTGAAATTCTGGTTGGGAGTTGACTCAGCCTATCAGCCCTCTCCGGTGGGGGCGGCGGGGTCAATAACTCAAGTACCACATTGTCAGAAGACTCGGACTCTGCTAAAGTAATGTGGAATTTCAACCACTGGCTCAGGGCTGTAAACAGGAGATGAGCAATGCTTAGATTGAAAACTTAATTTCTTTAGAGCTGATTATTGTGTTTGGTTTCTTGTCCATCCCCCCCCCCACCTCCGGTTAGCATGGTTGGCTTACGTACGGTGCGGAAGAAGTTCAACGTACACGCAGAGTTACAGTGTCGATGCGGGGAAGCAGAGGGGAAGGAGTGGCTCGTGAGCAACTTCTAAATTTGAACAGAGATTGACTACTACACCAAAAATAACAAATTGAGAGAGTGGGGAGGAGTCCCAGAAAACTGAAAATTAATTTTCAACATACAGTACAAACATACACTTTGAGAAATAAATCACTTTGACTTTAGACTTTTGAATGGTTTTAAAGGTAGGTGCAAAGATGACGATTTCCCTCCGTTCATGCGCACGCACGCCCGCACGTCGCGATCCATTATGGGCACGACACACGCAGTGCGAAATTACGGCGCGGCAGGAATGGGCTCGTGGGGCTGTCCATGACATTTTGTTGAACAAGAAAAATAAATAATGGCACTTCACTGAACGGACGGAGAGATCTCAGAAATTAACTTCACACCTAAATGCGTGCGATGTAACTGTTTGGGATTATATTCATGTGTTTTGTCAGTCTGTGTTTATAGCGTTTGACAAAAAGTGGTATATCCATTATATTTTTTTGGCTTGCACCAAGTCATCCCTCTCTCGTATGTATGCTTGTTCAACTTCTTTCGCACTGTACGTAGCCAATCGCGCTAATTGCAAGTGCGGGGGAAGGACCACAAACTAAACACCTAAAAAGCAGTTCTCGAGAAATGAGTTTAAAATTTAAAATTGCATAGCTCCAGTGGCTTCCTAATATCCAGACGGCTGCAGACGCACACATGAAAGCGCGCGATGCGGTGACCATCTTTGTTAGCCAAAAGCCGCCGCTACGAGGATAACCGGAGTTCACGTGATGGTTTATGCTCCTTGACGAGATGAGCGAGGTATTGTGGCTTGCCATAGGTCAAAGCAACTCGAAGGCAAACGCAGTGCGGAAGTGTCTGATTCCTCAACGCAGTAGGTGGACCGAGACGGCTTTTTTTGTATTCGACAGGGAAAGTTTTAAGACTGTATTCGGGGTTGTGCGTGTCTCGCTTTCCCTTTGCGAGCGACTGTTCATGAGCCTCAAGGGCAATTTTTTGGGGCAATGGTTGCCACCCCTCCCCCACTGGCTCCGCCAGTGACCATGGCAGTCCAGTTCACCATGGAAGTCCAGTTCACCATGGAAGTCCAGTTTACCATGGAATTCCAGTTCACCATGGCAGTCCAGTTCACCATGGAAGTCCTGTTCATCATGGAATTCCAGTTCACCATGGAATTCCACTCCACCATGGCAGTCC
>CM025644.2:1447754-1492676 GCA_014621495.2 Entosphenus tridentatus | reverse complement strand
GTTCACCATGGAATTCCAGTTCACCATGGAATTCCAGTTCACCATGGCAGTCCACTTCACCATGGAATTCCAGTTCACCATGGAAGTCCAGTTCACCATGGAAGTCCACTCCACCATGGCAGTCCAGTTCACCATGGAAGTCCAGTTCACCATGGAAGTCCAGTTCACCATGGGAGTCCAGCTCACCATGGGCAGGGTGGTCAGCAACCTCCGTCTACGGAGCCGCATGCGTCTCTTGAAAGTCAGCCTCGCGACGTTATTTATTATGGACCACGCCGTCTCGTAATCACCGGAGTGCATTGCGGCTCTTGATAATACCAAGGGGTTTTTGTGTTTGTTATCGAATTCGAAAAAAAATGTCTCATTGTTGTTTTCGTTGCTGACCTCCGATCTCGCATCAGCTCATGTTACATTGCATTGAGCGAAAAACGTCGTTTTCTTTATTGAGTTAACATTTGTGGAAATACAGCTTAGTCGTGGCTCACGGGGGGGGGTGGGGGGCACCATCTTCAGCCACGGCATCGCACGGCGCAGCACTGATCTTGCCCTCCTCCACTGCTGGCTCTCCCTTCGCCGGCATCTTTGGGGATTGGAGAATCGTCGTTTGTCTTGAGTTGCGCTATTTTTATCGTGCACAGAGGCCCACGGCCCGTGCCCACGGGCGGTCGTGCTCTCGAAGCCGAGTTGTTCTGCATCCATCAGTAGCCGCCATAAAGCTCCCCCCGCTGCCAAAATTGTACGTGTGAGATTAGTGGTGTGGGGGTCCCTTTTGGAGCTGGGGACTGATCAAAAGCTTTGTTGTTTTTCCTGCCTCAGCGTTGGGACGTGATTTGGCTGATTTAGCCCAATCGCGACTGCCTCTCATCGGCAGAGGGGAAAGACAGCCTCCCGATTGTAATCCTGGTGGTATTAATTTAATCACCACTCAAGCATCAGTCGGCTGCGAGTCCTGTTTAACCCCAGGGTCTTGTTACGGATGTCTTAGAGGCCTCAGGCAGGTTTCCTGGCTCCAACTCCAGGACCCCCATGACTGTTTAAGAATAAAAATAAAATTCAAATCAAAAGCACATAATTATTCCGTAAATTCCCAAGTGATGCACGGCATTGCGGGTGGATCTTATCTAGATTATTTACAAAAATGGAAGCGAAAGCGGCGTTGGCACGTAAGGCAACGGAGTCGTAACGCGAGCGTTAGGAACACCCTTCTGTGGGCCACTTCTGTGCTTATGGTGGCGTGTGCATTGAAAGTGTTTTTTCCCGTGTGTGATTTATTATTCGCAGGTTCTAGCCTCTGTGATTACTCGGTGAAGCCTGCCGATTACAAAGACATCCTCGCGGGCAGCACTTGTCCCAAGCTGCCGGTGCCAGCCAGGTATTGAGTCCACCGAGATGCAATCACCACGCTTGTTCTTGGTGCTTTACAGCCGTGCCGAAAGGCAATTAAAACTAAACTCCATTTATTTTACCAGGTAAGGCCCACTGAGCTTTTCAGACTTTTTTCACAAGCAACCGGGCCACAAATAATATCTGAACGAAGTGGCTTATGTGGAAATTTATAGCAGCCAAATACTCTAAGCGCATGTTTCTAAATGTGGAGGGGATGAACCGGAGGACCCGGAGAAAAATCCACACGACTGCGGGGAGACACACACACAGCAAACTCAAAAAATACAGCAGGCTTCATGGTCGGGATTGAACCCGCGACCACCTCTATACCAGGCGAGGTAGTTAACATCTCCTAGCCACCGTGATGATGATGAGAGAGAGACACGCAAACTCCAAATATACAGCAGGCGTCAGGGTCGGGATTGAACCCGCGACCTCCTGTCTACCAGGCGAGGGAGTTAACATTTCATTACAGATTTACGAAGAAAAGCAGGTAAGGGCTCCCACCCTGTTTCGGCGTGTGTGGGTGCGGCGCTTCGCTCTGTCATATATCCCACCTGAGCCTGCGATTAAAATTGCACGTTCCCATAACTGGGGCCAGTCTGCTCGTAGGACATCCCCACTGTTGACCTCCTACGAGGTTGTCAACCTTCGTATTCACCTCGGCGATGATGGGGCCGAATTTAAACATGACGGTAGAATGCATGGGCACGTAGACATCTTGGTCTACACTTTTAAGTGGTAGTTATATTTTGTGCTGCTGTAGATATTTCAGATCACTCTGGTTGCGGTGGCTTCACTCGCATTCGGAGAGGTTGACAGGTCATATGCTGGTTTGGGGTTTGACTCGGCCCATAATTCCTCCTGAGGTTGTGAAATGTCAGCAGTAGATGTGCTTGGGAAAGACTGGCTCCCCCCCCCACACACAATACGTGTTTGAAATTCCCAACACTGGCTCAGGGTTGCCAACAGTGATGAGCCCTGCCCTCTTGCTTCAGTGATTTAAGATTATTGTACAGCTGGAGCATTTAAGTTGCTTAATCGATTACAAAATCACAATTGATTGCTTTCATTGTGATCGATTATTACTCGAGCCCTTTAACAAACAATGCCAGTCACCCCCGACATAGTTGCCTTGCGAAGGCAGGAAACCCTCCTTGTACAAGCCACGCCCAGTGTGACGTGGCCCTGCCCATTACCGCCCATCCAGCGGCACACTTGGGAACAGGCGAGACTTGAATTTTTTTCTTTTTTGGTCTTATCGGATTCGTCGAACACTCGAGCCGAAGATTGGTACAATTAAGCCCTTGCTATCATCAGATAACCCAGCTGTAACTTAATGGATAACATCCTTATAAATTGTACTTTTATTTTAAACAATTGTAATGTTCATGTTAACGTAATTTTCGGAAAGTACTTTCAATATTTGAATACACAACGTTTGTTGTTCGCAGCAGACCATTACCTCTTAAAATGTTCTGCTTCTCAATAATGTTGACATTTGACACGTTGAAACAACACTCTGTTTTGATTTGTTTCATTCAGTATTTGGGAGGTGACTTTTGCAATTTTAAACAAGTTTTGATAACTGGTTAGCTGATATTTTAGAAGTAACATAATTCCACATTCGATATGTGATCCTTCCTTTATTGCTTAAATTTAATGTGCCAAGATTTAGCGGCAAGATACCACAACTGTAGACCTCATAGCTTGCTCCACATGCATTGGCTGCCCATAGATCACTCTATAATATCAGTGGTTCTTAGCCTGGGGTGCACGCACCCCCTGGAGATGCGAAATGCCCTTTCTGGGGGTGCGATTTTATTTTTTAGAAAGTAAATCATCGAAAACACAAATTAAGCACAGGCACATAAGTACAACTACTTTGTTTCGTCAAACCTATGTATTTATTAACTTTATACATTTAACGATTGAGAACCAAAAAGGTGAAGAACCACTAAACTATATCCTTGCATGATCACAAGCTGTCGGCGAGATAATTTCCCCCTTTAAATTGTTTTGCTAATTTCTATTCCATGAAAGTAATCGTGGAACGCAGTACTTAATAGATGCAATCTGATCAAAAAAATTAAGAACTCGGATTAACGATAACCCACCTTTGGGTAATCTCATTACAGTTGCGTTACGCTGCTAGCACGCTTACTCCACAGTTTTGCCTTGATTCCATGTGGTGCATTCATTAGGCGCGGTATTGCAAGCGGTGTTTGTTTGTTCGACTTAGCGCTGACACTGACGGCGGGGTAATCTCCCGCTCGCCGTGTCGCGACAATTTTGCCGAGCCGCCCTAATCCCGTCGTCGCTTTTGGAAGCGGGCGCCGGGCCGTGCCGTGCCGCTCGTTTTTTTCGCCCCCATTCCGTTTGCAGTCGCGCAGAAAAATGCGATTAAAGGGCTAATGCCAATATTCTGCCACATTCCCAAATTTTCTTTAGGCTGTTTTTGCTCGGCCTGCTTAGCAGCACGGGGAGATAAGCGGCCAGCGTAAAAGGTCACAACGGCGGCCAATTTGCATTTAATGGTTCTGTAAAAAAACATCATTCATTGCGTGTCGTCGGTGATAGTTGGCAACGTTGCGACGGCTACCGAGGATGTAAACTTTGACCGGCGTTTATCGGGGAAATTTTGACTACCTTCATTTTTTGACAGGCGTGTGTCATCTCACGATACACGGGCTGCAGAATGCTTTGTAGAAACGCTGTCAGTAGCCTTAAATACCCCGCGTCCGTCGTAAATTGTGTTACGGTTGGGTTATATATTTCGTGCGGCGCTTACATGTCGTGCATCTGCTTCTGCATTGCTAATTTTATTTTCGGTGCTGTGGCATCAGCACATCATCGGGGCACATAATATAGTGCCGGTGCTGTCGTTGCCTCGGCTTTCATATCTGGGCTGGGTGTCGCGCGCCTGTAACTCAGCACTTTGGAGGCGAGCATTGGTGAATCCGCCGTAGAACCTCCAAACTCTCAAAACCCCACTGGGCTGCAGGGTGGCTGAAGGCAGTAGATTTTTGAATCCATCTTTGCGGAAGTCTTTGTACCCCAGTTTGCATCCACGTGCAAGACGCTCGCAAAAGGGAATTTGCCGCATGTAATTAGAGACCGTTCTGAAAAAGAGTATTTAAATTCAGAGAGGCTTTCCTGAATTAAAGGCATTATTATTATAAATCCCACACAGCATTCAGCGATGGCTGCTGCTAACTCACAAATTGTTCCAGTCAATATGATTTGTTGCGTAGTCATTTGACCATCATTCATTCCGTCTGGGATGGGGGATCGTTGTGATGTATAAATTCTTGGCAGAGATGGTTTTACTTATGCGACCGTGTTGACGCTTTTTCAATGCCGTCTTCTGGTTTGAAGTCTTGCCACGTGACACCAATACACGCTCCGATCTCTCCGCTGGCTCCCAGCCTCCAGTCCCACTCGATCGCCGACAGAATTGTCCTCGCCCTCTTCAAGATCCCCCATGGACTGTGTCCCCCTCATTACTTCTCATCTCTACATTTAGAATCATGCATTTCGATGATTTTGACCGCTATACAGTAAAACATTGGATTGCGAGTTACTTGGTCTGCGAGTGTTTTGCAAGACGAGCACATTTTTTAAATAAATATTAATTTGACAAACGAGTAAGGCCTTGCAATACGAGTAGTACGTGTATACGCTTTGTCTGCCGAGCGTGACGTGATCACAACTGATATACGAGTGCTTTGGATTACAAACACGTTTCCGGAACGAATTATGCTCGCAATCCAAAGTTTTACTGTGTAAGTTTCCACGAGATAAGCCACTTTGTTGAGCTATCGTTTGTGGCCAAGTCGCTTCTGAACAAAAAACTAAAAGCTCAGTGGGCTTTACCTGGTAAGATAAAAAATTGTTTGGTGTTATTTGTATATATTTTTGTAGTTCTTTGCTTACCTTTCCTATACTTTGCACTCGTATCACGTCTATGTATTGTTTGTTGTAACCTTCTGACCCCCGTGCCCCTACTGAACGTCTGTGGAAAAAGAGCTTCATAGCTCATCGGATTCTTCCTGCGGTACAAATACTGATTAGCGTTATACTCCTTCACTTACTCTGCGCTCCAACAAACAAGGCCTTCTGTTGAAGCTCCCCATTCAGCCGTCACACAATTGCTGGTCGCCCCTCTTCTTCCACTGCGCCCATAATCTGGAAGCTCCCTCCCAGCCATCCATGCTGTCGATTCTCCGCCCCTCTTCTCAAGTACAGCCTTGACAAACCTCCTGTTCTTCCTCGCCCGTCACCGGCTGCCACGATTCACGAGTGCCACTGTTGTTGTATGGTGCCGGGAGCTACGGTTTTTACCGATCAACTCTTTATCAACACAAATTGAATTGTACTGTGACCTTTAAACAGGGTGGCGCGCCCGCAGGGTGGTGCGCCTCACAGAAAGAGGGCCCCTTCGTTAGATTTCCAACTCCGACTTCTTTCTGTGTTCTCTCCCTGCTGTGCGTTGGTTCCCATCTGGTTCTCGCTGTTTCTTCCCCACGGCTAAGGAAAATAAATACAATGCAACATCCCAATGCTAGAAGGATACCTGCAAATTGCTCAATTGAGATTGTGCGCAGCAGAAGCAACAGAAACATTGCCCCCGCTGCTCCGCCGCTGTGGAAACTTGATTTGGGCCCTCCTGAAAACGAGTTGATACTAACTCATCGAAGCCTCGCTGGGAAAAAAATAACAATGGTAGTGGGTGGCGGTTCCACGCAACGTGCGTGTGTTGGTGGTGTTGTTTGGCTTTTGGCTCGCCATCCAACAAAGACGGTCACCACATCGAGCGCTTTCAAATGCACTTCTGCGGCCATCTGGAACCGCTCTTCCGTCAGATATTTGGAAGTCACTGGAGCTTTTCACTTCATAATAATCTAGCTTGAAAACTCATTTCTTTAGAACTGCCTTTTGTGTTTAGTGTTATTGTCTTTGTCCCGCACCTCCATCTAGCGCGGTTTGCTACGTACGGTGCAAAATAATTTCCTCTTTCACACGTACGTACGTGCGTCGTTGTTGTTGCTGCCCGTCCCGTGTGTGGTTGCCGCCGGCAGCAAGCCGGTGCTGCACCGCTGCGTGCCCACGAACATCACGTGCTTCATCAAGTTTGCCGAGACGGTGGCCGGCGTCATCAACAGCAATGACATCTTCCACAAGGTGATCAGCGGCATCATGAACAGCAAGGACGTCATCATCGGCCTCTGCTTCCTCGCGCTCGGTACGAATCGGCGTGACAACAAGAAAGGTCTCCCCCCGTGTCGTCTTGACAGACTGTTGGGGCGAGTGCCGTGAAGCGAGCGACTGTGAAGGCCGGCACGGCAACAGCGTCCATCGCACGCACAGTGCCCAACGCCCCATTCGAGAGCGAGGACTCTGGACAATATTCTTAGGTTTTTTTCGGTAAAGTGACGTAGGTAAAAAATAATACAAATAAAATAATAATAAATGAAAATAAATCAATTAAATCACGACATTTCGGAGGCAACACAAGTCTCCGTCTTCAGGTGGGACCGTCACAGATAAATTTACTGTATCAAGATACAGTAGACGGAGACTTGTGTTGCCTCCGAAACGTCGTGATTTAATTGATTTCTTTTCATTTATTATTATTACATTTTTTTATAATTTTTTCCTACGTGACTACCGAAAAAACCTAAGCGTATGAATCCTTGCAGTCACGAAAGCTTCAAATCTAGAATAGGTCTTAACAATTTCACGAAAAATATAATGACGTAATGAAGTTTCATCTTTCCTGATGATGATTAAATATATATTCCTACGAACAAAAAAATATTTCACTGATTTATTGCACTCTGGGATAAGTGGAACGTTATGTTAATGTTCTGAATTGCTAGTGGAGCAGTAGTAACTGTGGCACAATCTCGCAACACTTGCACTTTATACAAGAAGCAAGACGAAACGCTCGTAAATTAAATGGGTCAAACGTCCCAATGCAGGACCCCTCCTGCATTGGACTCGGTGACTTTCTATCGACGTCACAGTTTGCCGACACACAATCCAGACGGAACACTGCATTAATTTCCCACAAATGTATCTGTTGGAGCTCGGAAACGCGTGTCTTTTCAAGGGCAGACACTTGCAAGAAGCCAATTAAAAAAAGTTTTCACGGCTGGCTCCCGGGGTGAAATAACTTCTCACTAATAACTCGAAAAGAGCCGGCGTCTGAAGTGAATCTTGACTTGATGCATTCGTGACTGCAGGAGATATTCTTTGGGTCTTTCGGTAAAGTCACGTAGATAGGTTCAAAGAAAATAACAAATTATTTTCAACAATTTATTTTCTTTTAACCTATCTACGTGACTTGACCGAAAGACCCAAAGAATCCGTCTTAAGTGAGTTGTGTTGCCCAAAGGAATTGTGCTGCAATGCGTTTAAGTATGTGTTATTTACTATATATTACAGACTGTTTATATTATCAAGTGATATATTCAGCAGGATATTGACACGTCATTTACGTAGCATATATCGCACTGGAGCGAAGGTTTGTATGTTGAACTTCTATCGTGGACAACTTGGACAGCTTAATGTGTTAAAGAGCATGGATTGTATATGCTAATAATTAATTAATTATATGGTAATGATTAATTAATTGTTCATCCATGACAACCTCTCTGAGTGTCAAGACTCTTTTCAGGAAGGTCCTATATTGAGATGTTCAGCCAATTCCTCTATGAGGAGCGTATTGCCCGTGAGTTCAAATGTTCTGAATTAAGTCAATTGCCAAAAACTCCAGGCCCCACTTTATATATAGTTGTCAGGCAATGCTAATTATGACGCTGGTTAAGGTGTTTTCAATCCTCTAGATGCACGGAAGTCGATATTTGCTGTTTCACGTGATGCCAATTTTAACCCTTTGCCCTTCCGAGACGTCTGCAAGTTGCAGGGTGGGGTTCCCCGTTCACCGCGGAGTCCCGGAACGCGCAAGCGGTCTGGCGTTAATTTTATTTTAAGAGAGGCCGTAGCGCCGCTGTTTGTAAGACTTTGTTACTCACCGCAGAGAAGCGTAGCGGCACGACCGCCAATAGCTGACTATATGATAGCGTACGCCAAACTGCGCCACACGCCCTCCCGCGTGGCCTTTTCCGTAACGGAATGGGAAGAAAAAATCGACGACGTTACGCGCGTACGTCGTCGGAATGGGAAGGGTGTGAAGGGCGTCCTCATTTGACTCCGTTGTCGTGTCTGCGTGGCAGTGCTGTCCATCATAATGATGCTGGTTATCCGCTACATCTCCACGGTGCTCGTGTGGATCCTCACCATCCTGCTCATCCTGGGCTCGCTCGGTACGTACGGCGCACAGAGAGAGAGAAGTTTCGCACCACCTCTCCCACCCCCCCCTCCCCCGGTCCGTTATCTCATGCTGCCAATGATGGTGGTTTGGAGAGAATGCTCAAGTTAACTCGGAAGGTCATAACTTCCAATACCAGTCGACGGATATACTATCCTATGCTATTTTATTTTACCAGGTAAGGTCCACTGGATATCGCTCTTTTTCAGAAGCCACCTGGCTGTCACAAATGATAGCTCACCGGAGTGGCTTATCGCGTGGAAATGTCATAGCAGTCAAATACTGTAAACGTGTGTTTTAAAACCGGGAGGGGAACAATCCACGCGTTCACGGGAAGAGAGACACCGCAAACTCCAAAAATACAGGCGTCACAGTTTGGGTCGAACCCACGGCCTCCTGTGTACCGGGCGGGGCAGTTAACAACTCGCCAACGGGGTGCCCCACATGCTCGGCCTGTCGTCGCTGTGGGGTCAATAAAACGGCGACCGTTGGGTCCGAAGTCGACAGTGTTCCACCCTTGGGAGAGGGTGGAACACTCCTCAGAGCAACGTGGAATTTCCATCCAGAGCTGAAGGCCTACGAGCCGACATTGCCCTGCTCAATTGCCTGTTTGATCCAGGATTCGATTTGACTTTTTGGAGTATTTGTTCAGTACATTTTCCTGAACACAAGTCTCACTGAAGAGGGGTTTGCTGCCCATGAAGGCCAAACTATTTTCTGCTTGCCGAGTGAGTTAATCAGGATGAGGTTTGTAAAATAGGATCCTAATGCCTTGACTAATGCCCAATGCTGAGGTGTTCTAAATCCTCAATGCTGAGTTGATAAAACTAGGCTCAATGTTAGATTTAGAGGCTCTTTCCCGAACGTATATTCTCATAAAAATTCAAAGGTGTGTGAGAGTATGCGATGTTTTTTGCCAGTTATCAACTGAAAGCAGCTTACCGAGAGTTTCAGTTTTCATCTTCTTGGTTCTTTCGGTAAAGTCACGTAGAAGGGAAATACTAAAAATAAAACATAATAAAATATTTTATTATTTCCCTTCTATGTGACTTTACCGAAAGAACCAAGAAGATGAATCGCTGCAGTCACGAAAGCTTTAAATCGAAATTAAAGTTTTCAGTTTATTTGGTATAGCCCTGTGAGCCATTCGGCTCTTGAATCGGGTGCAACCACAACAAACAAAAAACACGAACAAGAAACATCTTAAAGTGACTACGCTCCCATCGATTAATGATATTTATTAAAAACCGAGAGGATTTTAAAACGAGTAAGAAAATCGTACGAGATGCTGTTCACACAAAACAGCACCCTGGATTGTTGCGCAGACTCCAATGCAGCGTTCCCTCGGTTAACGATATTAATTGGTTCCACGAAAACCATCGTTAAGGTAATTTACCGCTAATGGAATACGGGAACTGCATGTTAAAGACTTAATTTGTTCCAAGACGATCAGAAGTTGGCCTTTTTCACCCTAAAAACATAGTGTATAATATTCAAACATGCAATTTTAATAAATACACGTTATAAGAACATTAAAGCGATAATGTTAATAAAAAAACATGGTTAAATAATGAATAAATGGAGCGTAAAAATCTGCATGCATGGAGCATAAAATACAAGTTCTTACTCTCGGCTAAGAAGATTGTTGGCTTAAATGGCGTCACTGATTGGCCAAGGTCTGCCAAGTCTACTTGGGGGAGCTGCGATTGGCCGAAATTGACGGGGCCGCGTGATTTCGTAAACTTATCGTGAAGAGAAACAGTGGGGCCGCACCCCTTTGTGAGGAAGATCGTTTATCGAAATATCGTTAATCGATGGGCATCTTAAATCAATGGACCACTGTATTGTGTTGTTTTTACTATACATATGTTCATAAGCATACTTTTCAGGAGTACGTGGATCAGATTTGATGTTTGTAGGCTTCACAGAGTGGCCACTGACGATGTGAAACATCCACGAGGGTGTTGGGGCAAGTGAACGTGTTGGCGGTACTACACCGGTGGTGTGCGGTATATATAAAAAAAATTAAAATCACTTTTCGTGCAACAATTTTTTTATTTTCCCCGCAATTCGCAGCCCCGACAGAAAATCTTGCGTGGTGGTGGTGCGTCACAAAATCAGTTCTCGTGATGTCGAAACAGTCGGAAGACGAACGGTTATGAGCAGCTAAACACACAAGGAAGCTTTGCAGTCTGTCGCCGTGTAGCAGCCTCCAGCCATGGTGACGATTGGCTGGCTCTGTGCTCCAAAGGCAGATTAGACTCCTCTTGCCCGAGACTTGGTAGGGATGGTTCCTCGATTCATTCCCGGAGTCATTTATGTTGGCGGATGGCGGCATCGAGAGATTACCACTCGCGGCGTCGCACATTCGAATGGGGAAAGCGTCTGCCGAATCTTAAGTGCAACTTCTGATGGAGAGTCTGCAGCTCACTCGAGGGCAACGGCAACATCGTCAGACTGCGTTACGAGGACCGGTGTGTTACGCTGCACCGGCGTACCCCCAATACGTCCAAATACTCGCGTAATTGGACACATCGGATCTGAGCGCTGCCCCGGGGTGTGAGCTGTTACCGCTGTACCCATAGCAGCAGCCGCCCCCAGGCAGTGATTGTCAGAGCACTGCTGTATCCATTGAACCCTGCCACATAAATAACCAATATATAAACCTCTTTTTCCAGGACAGATTGTGAGAGCACTTTTGGGTAGGAGTCACAGCGCTAGAGGGATGACTTACACTTCGTTTTACCGGTTTTATAAACTTTTGCCGAAGTGAAAGCAAACTTGTGAGTGAATACCGGCGCGCAATAACCGTTTGTTTGAGCTGGTATTTAAATCTCTCCACGGCCTTGCCTCACCGTGCCCCGCTTCCGCTCTCAATCTCTCCTCCTACTGCTCACCGTGCCCCCCCCCACCCGTCTCCTTGTGCACGATCCACCGTTTCTGCTCCTTTTCCCTACTCTGCCCCCTTGCACTTGAACAAACTTCCCCTTCACATGAAGCAGCGAGCACCCTCCCTGACCACTTTCCGCTCCTCCCTCAAGACCCCCCCGCCTCTTCTCCCTGGCCCCATCCTTCCCTCCATCCCTAGGCGCCCACTGTAATTCCCGTACACACTAAACCTCCCTCCCCCATACCCCATCACTGTATCACCTTTAGCTCCCCTCATTGTACTGCTCATAACCCTTTTAAAGCGCCTTGCATAACAGCGCTATATAAATATAAGATACACACACGTAACACCGCCGCCGCTCGTCTGAGGATTAAACGTGAGAAAAGTCCGTCTCGGGGAGCCTTGCTCTCCGGCGCGCACAAAGAACGAATTCGTCCGGTTTACTCGCCCGCCTTGTTCTCGGCCGCGCGAATTCGCGCTTCGCCGGCCCTGCCACGCGAAGTGGTTTGCCTTGTCCCTCCCAGTCCACGCCGACAGACTCCAATTCATTACCTCATCCCCCCCCCTTTGCCTTTCCATCCCATCGCAGTGCGTACTTTTTGTCGTCGTCGTCGTCGTCGTTAAATCTGATGTCGGCCACTTGCCCCATCCACCCTAGTGTTTTCCGACGTGGATTAGATTCACAGTAGGCTCTTCTGTGAGCAAATGTGTTGTTCAAACGAGTAAGTGCAGTCGCACGCACTCACCAGCCTTCGCTCTTGAACACTTCCCGTGTTACGCAAGGTGTGCGCTTATAAAAGACTTGATAATTACACTAACACAATTTTTGTTCCTTTTGTAGTAAGTGTTATTTCGAAATTGCTTATGCCTAAAAAGTATAGAAAATTACCTATTTTCCAGAACATTCCAGATAGATTCCGTGCTGAGTAAACTTGGAGTAACTTCCTGGAACATTTCTAACTCCTGCAAGTTTCACCAGTATATTCTATTTCTCGGCGTTTGCCGTCCGCGTTACCTTCAGCGGTGTTGTGATCGTGTCGGTGAGCGGTAGCGTGGCCCCTGCCCCCCCCCCCCCTCTGACTTTAGGCACAGTTTTATGTTCCCTTCGTAGCAGTTTGAAGATCACTCTTGAATCAAATGGCCATTCTCCTCCGTTCAGAGATTCTGTACAGATCATATGTATGATAACACCCTCACCTGCTACGTCCAATTATTTAAACTCTTCATTTGCTACTGGGTTTTTCAATTTGAAAAGGCACGACCGTAATATAGGAGGAAGGGGGCGGCGGAGGTGGGGGGGGTACAGAAATTGCGTGGAACGAAGTCCGATCTCGGTGCCTCCTGGGTTCTGGGAAGGCGAGGCGCGTGAGACACGCTGCCCCCCCCCCCCACTCGCGATGTAGGCGACTTGACTTAAAGCTTTCGTGACTGCAGGAATTCATATTCTCTGGGTCTTTCGGTAAAGCCACGTAGATAGAAAAATAATAAAAAAATATCACGACGTTTCGATTTATACTTTCGTGGCTTTACCGAAAGACCCAAATAATAGTAGGGGACTTGCGAGCAGTTAGAATGTCGGCGGGTCTTTACAATTGGTGGTGGTCCAAATTCGCTTTCGTCTCAGAGTTGACAGCTCTCCCCATGTCTCGTGGTGCTCTGCACATTTCTTCGCAGTATTTCCTTCAAACTTTCTATTTCTATGAGAGAGTTTACCCATCCCTGGCCTCAGTGGGATCCAGTCTGGGCCTCAATATTTTTGGACGACATCCGATCTGGAATTCTATTTTCCGATTAACTGGGTGTGCCGATGAGCCAAGAGAAAAACTGTTGAAACGTGGACCGTATTCCGCACTGTGAAAAGGCCAATTGCCACGGGAGTGCATGAAAAATTAACTACTACTGTAGAAAGTGAAACCTTCAAAGGAGTAGGTTTAAGTACCTGTGGTGGGAAATTAACATCCAAGCAAGCTGCACCAAAAAACAACCTTGCTGATCTCGTCAAGGAGCATAAACCGCTATCACGCAAACTGTGGGCATCCACGCAGCGGCTTTTGCCTAACCATTAAACCACTTCATCGCACGCTTTCAGATGCGCTTCTGCGGCCGTGTAGAACGCTCTTCCTGCTGACATTAGGAATCCACTGGAGCTGGGCACTTTTAAATCATCGCCTAGATTGTAAACTCATTTGTTTGTAACTGCTTTTTGTGTTTAGTTTGTTGTCCTTCCCCTGCACCTCCGATTTGCACGGTTGACTACGTACGGTGCGAAATAAGTTCAACATACATACGAACACGAGCTATGGCAAGGGTTAACTTGACACAGATAAATATCTGGAGGCACAAAGCATTAACAAATGAAAACTGGGACTTGTAATTTCAACTGTCTTGCCACTTGTGTTGTACGGACGGATAATCATTGGCAATGAAGAAAAGAGATGAGCCAAGAATAGAATGATGTGTAGATGTGATGCTACAGAATCATACTTCACACTCCCCGGACAGCAGAAAGTACAAACGAGTCGGTACATGAAAGGATTTTCAAACAGAAGAGGACACTCCTGCACACGATTGAAAACGGGAGCCACTTTTGGTGTATCGTGAGAAGTGGCTGTAGAGAAGATAATCGTTTGATGTCTGCGGTGGGAAGAGGCTGTGAAAACAAGATTGGAAGATGGCATTAGAGGGAAGATTGAAATGCAGGAAGAGCAGAACAAGCCAAATTTAAACGAAACTATTTTTTATTTTTCCAGACAGGACCTGCTAGATGTTTTTCAGACGTGACCTAGCCACAAATGACAACTCAACGGAGTGGCTTATAGCGTGGAAATTTATAGCAGCGAAATACTCTAAAAAGCACATTTCTAAATGTGGAGGGAAAATCTGGAGGACCCGGAGAAATATGCACGCGACCACGGAGAGAGAGAGACACGGAAACTCCAAATATACAGCAGCAGCCGTCGGGGTCGAGATCGAACCCACGACCTCCTGCACACCAGGCGGTGTAGTTATAAGTAACATCAAAGAATTGTGAATCATCCGCGTATATTTGTGTGACGTGGCTGAATGAAATGGCACAACATGTCGGTTGTGCAACGGTGTTAACTGGCATATGTTTACGTCTCTGTAGCCTGTGTAGTTGACAACTTCAGCCCACTTAGCGTTCCTATATAAAACCGGTCACGCGCTTCGTCTGGGTACGTTGCCAGTCCTGTCATGCTAAAGCTATTTTAACATTTGAGTTTTGTCAAGCTACAGCTGCCAACTAATTGGATAGTCGGCCAAAACTTACTGAGAGTCGATGGTGATTGGGTGGCATGTTTTTAGAGATTTGTAATTACGATCATATTTCGTTTAGATTTTTCGGACGACAGTGGTAGCTATTTATATGCGTGCATACCCACTGAGAACCAGGCCAGCCGTGCTGACATCTGAAGTAGGTTACTTATTTCTAGATTTCTAATTTACCCCCCGGCAGCATAACAAAATGCTGCTTAATCTTAGCTTTCTTATCTACTTCCGCCCCTGCATCACAAAGCTTCAGTTTGAACTCCATGCGTTGCCTCCCAGCGCCCTCCCCGTTCCTCACATCGTTGCCTCCCAGTCCACAGCCCGCCCACACACTCACCATGGCCCCTCTCCTCCCTCCATCCCCCGCAACTATATAATTCCTCGTCACAGCCATCTCTTAGACACACTTAAGCGGTTGTGCTTTCGCTACGTTGTCCCCACCTGAAGAAGGACGCTAATGCTGCGCCCGAAACGTCGTGATTTAATTTAGTTTTCATTTATTAAATTTTTTACCTACGTGACTTTACCGAAAAAACCAAAGAGTAGTGGACTTGTGTTGAGATGCGAATCACAACGCGGAGGCAGGTCTTCTTAAGGGTTGACGCCAAGTTTATTACGGGCTGACGCTTATGTGGGACGGCCATTATATTTCTCCCCAGGGGAAGGGTACTGGGAATCCCGAACACCCACCCCGGCTCACCCGGGCTCTCCCCTCGGCACCTGCCGAGGTATCCGCCAACTCGGTCGGCCGGGTGAAGTAGCCACCCTTGCCTGGTGATAATTCCCCCCTACCCTGGGTCCCAACTTCTACCCTTTCACGTTCCCGGCTTCGACGACGACGACCCCGCTCGCGTCACGGGTTCTCGGCTTCAATACCCCAGGGGGACATGACGTCTTCGCACCCGAGGGCGAGTGGGACATTACGTCATAATTACCCCTCAACACTTGTTCCAGAAGTTGCCATTTGCCACTCCCCTGACCATGTCCTGATATAAGCACGAAGTGCTTATACAAGGACTGCTGATATGGTGTGCTTATATCCAGCTTCTACTGATTTGTCATTGTTGTAATAATAATTTCATTTTATTGATCGTCATTCATGCAATTGCATCCCACAATGCTGCACATCAATTATCCGGTTGCGTACACAGATAATACAAAAACAGGAGAATTGGTGGTCACGGAGCCAAACGATTGTACGCATCCAACAGAGGCTGTGCATCGGACGCATTGCTAAAGTTTGCAGATGAAGTTTTTAAAGATAAAGCTCTTGCATAGACGGTAAGGTGCCCCGTAAATGAATGTAGACTTCTGCGCTCTCGTATGGAGGCCTTCTCCTGGCACGATCTTTTGAAGTGCCATCACGTAAAACCACAGTGCGCCTGTCAAAGAGGAACTGCTGATGCATCCTCTACCCGGGAGCTCTTAAGAATTACAGCACTTCCTCGTTATTCACCTACTCGCTGTCCGTTATTCTTGGCTAGCCGCGAATTGCAATCTGGAAACTCTGCATGACTTCATCGAGAGAGAGCGAGAGAGAACGTGATGAGAGATGATAATTTTCATGTATTTAAGATCTTATTTACGTATTTAAGGTAATTAATTAAAAAGGCCAATATTAGCAAAATGTGCGATTCGCGAGCATCTCCAGAAGGCATTCCTCCCGAATAACGAGGGAATCCTGCGTGGAACTCGGGTGAGCCATTTGTGGGTAGATGAAGAGTGATTTGTATGCATTGTTCTCATTGTGAAACCCGATTATTGACCACGAACGTGTGACGTTCAAATCATCGCAGCGTTTAATCCATCGCAGGCTTCGGATCGCTGTGAAAAAGCATTTACGATCATTGAATAATATCACCAACGCAGAAGGTGAACAGATATTTTTAAGCGGTCGGATGAAGCTAATCCAATTACCGTAATTGACAGCATAACATTTGCAGTCAAACAATTTGTTTTCACAACAGTTGGATTGTCCCCGGCATGTCCACATTGGTATTGTGTAACTGTTCAAATGAGCCCCGTTGTCTCTCATCTCACCGCTTCCATTCGTGTGTGTGTGGGCGGCAGTGTAGCGGTTAGTGTGCTGTGCTACAAACCCAGCGACCCGAGTTTGATGGCGAACACCGGTGACGATTATCAGAACCGGTCAAGGGCCTCCCCTAGGTCGACACAGCCTAAGATGAGTACCTGGTGCGGTGTGTAAACATCGCCACTGGGGAGACAAATGCGGCCGGGCGTGGTGCTGGCCACCCACCCCCTCGTGTACCGTTCCGGCCTTCATAGGTGCTCGCTAACAGCACTTGCCCCAACAGTCTGTTAACGCTACATGGGGGGGGATCTTTGTCTTTGTGGCTAGACCTTGAGCGCAACCATAATGGGCTTGGCAAAAGGACAACCCCCGCCCCCCTCCACCGCCTGACCCGTTTTTCAAAAGCGGCTTAAAGTAATAAGGTTACGTGCATAAGTTCGGATTAATCTGGCTGATAAAGAAACCCCCTGTCTGTCTCTCTCTCCCCCCTTTCGCTCTACGGAGACAATTCTGCAGGTTCAGTCGTCATCCCACTTTTCCCCTCCCCCCCCCAAAAAATGTTCTCGGTCACGGCATTTGAAATGTCACGTTACCAATTATGGGTAGATGCCGTTGGGGTTTGTCGCGTTTTCCGCGTGCGGCATCGGGGACCCGCCCGGTCCCTTTGTTTGTCGGGCCGTTGAAGATGACAGGAGGCCCGTGACCCCTGCCCGTGACCCCTGCCCGTGACCCCTGCCCGTGACCCCGCGTCATCGTTAGCGATGCGCGAGTCGGTCACCCATTGATACACAGTAGACTCGATTGTCCGGGTGCGGTTTATCCAATTTGCGGGTTAACCCCGCGCACCTGCGATTTTGACATGAATTAATGACTTGTGGATTTTCCCTTAAGCCCAAATGAATCATCTAAAAGCAGTTGTACATTGTTGTACTTGGAAATGTTCATCACAAGTCACGTGCTACAACCGAACAAATGTGTTTCTCCGGTTAATCCGAAATCCACGTGATCACCTCTACAGTACAATAGTTGCATATATTTACAACAGCGTGCAGAGTTTGATTGATGTTGATTGGCATGGCTTTGCTGCTGTCCACTTAGCGGGCTGAGTTTACTGCGCGGGAGCAGGGAAGTGTGAACACTGAGCATGCGCATCGTTGATCGGTCGACCGATACTTTTTGGCATAGAAATCCACGATAAATGTATATTTTTGGGTTATCCGCGATTTTTTATTATCCGCGGCTGTCATTAGTGCGGATATTCGAGAGTCCCGTTTTAGACACATGTTAGTTCAATAGTCACCCCGCATCTGTTCTCATCGCTGCTATGCTCGAGTCTAAAAATTATCTGCCCGAGCTGACCTGGTTGCACTGAAGGAATTCATTTTTCGTGACGTCGATTTTGTTATTGTTGTTGTTTGTGTTTTTTGTATTTGCGATATTTTCGATCCCTCGTGAGTCACCACTTGTTTGTTTTTTTGTCCCGGTTCACATTTTGCTTCGTTGGGGCATTTTTTGTTTGTTTGGCTTCTGTCGTTTTGGGTGAACTCACAAATCTGGCTATCGCCCGATCCTAGTTGTAATTACTGGCGAAACGTCGTACTCAGATTGTAAATGTTGTGGATTTGTTTTTCCAACACCCCGCTGTGATGAACTATGAACGAATTGGCACATTCTGTTTACGTGACAACCCTTACTAGTTGGCTGTGTCCGCTGGTGTTGGGTTTTACGCGATCTAACCCAAAAAACCTGCGTTATGAATGAGACTCTGCCCCGTTTTCCCCTCCCCGAGTGCTCACCTGCTTAAGCAAATTAAATGTTGAGCCGTGCAAGTTGTATTCAAGTGGGAAGACGGATGATAATGATAATAAATTACGAAGTTTAACAGCCGCGGGGGTGCAAAGGTCGACAATGAAACTTATGCACGGCAATTATAGAAGCAAATAATCCGAGTGGGTCGACGGGGTCAGTGGTTTCGCTGTGTCCTGATTGGTTGCTGCTGTTGGCAGTGTTACACTTCCACGGCCATTTGTTTAACCAAGGAGACTCGCCACACTCCACGCACAAAGGGTAATAAGCTGATCTTTTTTTTTAAACCAATATGACTAAACCAGGGACGTAAAACCACGTTTAAAACTTCCATCGCTCCAGACTGTTGCACATTCTCACCAAGGTAGTTTTTTGTTGTTTTAATATGAATCGTGGTCAGTCCACTGCTGGATTAAGGCCACCGCCAACTCTCCCGGTCCTGCTATGTAATAATCCACCTGTCTCCACTCGAATTGATTTCATCACTCCATCTCCTCGGGCAGACAGCCTCTCGGGCGTAGTGTTTCGGACCGCACGGGGAAAACAAAACAACTTCACCACTTAGACTGTGGTGGGAGCAATGGGAAATGGAGCCGCAGTGGGGCACAAAGGCCGGGGTGTTCGGAAAGCCGTGCTCCAAGCGGAACGAAACCTTGACCGCAGTTGCCACGTTGCGACGGGCGCCTGCGGCACGCCACGGCCGTGCCGGCGGCACGCCTTGACGGGCCCGTGCCTGCCGTTGTGTTCCCAGCGGGGACGGGCGTGCTGTGGTGGATGTACGCCGAGTACCGCACGTCCGGCAACACCACGCTCCCGCTGCCGCAGCTGCCCATCGTCAAGAGCAACGAGCAGGGCCTCCTCATCTACGCCATCATCGCCACCGTCTTCACGGTAAGCGTCCGTACGCGCAGCAGAGCTGTCGGCCTCCTTGATCTCATTCTGTTTCCGCTGCCAAAGCGCTCGGCGACGCCTTCGTTTTACAGCGAAGGCCAAGTCCGTGGGGGTGCGCACAGCCAAATTCCATTGATGCCCCCACCGCACCTCGTCACCGCTTACATCGACGGGTGACATCTGGCCTCCCGAGGGCCCATCACCGCCATCTCATCGTTACACAGATGCCCCATCCCATTCGTCAGAGACCACCGTTACAATCCAAATCACTGCCCCATCCCATTCGTCAGAGACCACTGTTACAATCCAAATTACTGCCCCATCCCATTCGTCAGAGACCACTGTTACAATCCAAATCACCACTATCTCTGAGATCTACCAATCATGCCCCTCCCCCCCTTCTCAACGACGGGCTGTGCTCTCCAACGTCTAATCTGGGGGTGATCACCAGGCTTTTGTTTGCGAGGCACCCAGGATCCGGAATTCCCAGCCCCTCGGAGGTCAGGAACTCACATTCACTTTCCATCGCATGTCCTTGTCCTGACCCCCCCGCACTTCGGATGAGCACCTCCGATGAGCACGGTTCGCTACGTACGGTGCGAAAGAAGTTGAGTGTGCGTAGAGTACATGCCACCCAAAGCAACTTCCGCCTCTTGATTGCAGTTTTTCACAGCTGCAGCTTGGAGTGGGATCTCCAACTGGGTCTCCCACCACTCGGCACATGCACTGACATTGGAAAAAAAAAATGCAAGCGAACTCTCTCTCTCTCCCCGTCCGTACAGGTGATCCTGCTGCTGATCATGCTGGTGCTGAGGTCCCGCGTCAAGCTGACCATCGCGCTCTTCCACACGGCCGGCAAGGTCTTCATCCACATGCCTCTACTCATGCTGCAGCCCCTGTGGACCTTCATAGCACTGCTCATCTTCTGGGTCTACTGGATAGCCGTGCTGCTGCTCCTGGGAACTGCAGGTGCCTCCCTCCCTCTCTTCCTCCCTCCCCCATCCCCCTTCCCCGCACGCCCTTTGCATTTCCGCCCTCCTCGATGCCATGTGCCAGGTCTCAAAACCACTTGGCTTTCAGGCAATTTGTTTTTGAAAATAAATGCAAGTTCACAAAAATGTATCCCTGCTTTGGACCCAGCCCATCGTCGCTGTGGGGTTTGATGCATTGAGTGCGCCACTGCAGAGAAATCCAGAGGCGCTCATCCTCTGGATGGGTTGCCCCCGTGACAATGTTAGGTTTTAACGCTAGGTTCAGAGCGGCCGATAGAAATAGGTCGTCCCCATTGCTCATTTGACACACAGAGCCCCAGGCGTGTCATCCGCTGTATTTGCAGCTGATGACAGTGCCCCGGGGAGGTTTACTTGACTCAACAATTGGAACGTCGCAAAGTTCTAAAAGACCACTTTGGGTGAATGACTTCACCAATCGTTCCTCTGAGGTCAATAAAATTAGCATCAAAATTGCTGTGTCGACCTTAGGCGAATGCAGTTTCCACCCGCCAACTCAAAGTTTACAGGGAACTCTCAAATTAAACATTTACAGTTTGGGTAATAAAACATCAGTTTGTATTTCGCGTCATCTTCGCAATAATTACAACAATAGGGTGGCGACCATGTCCCAACGGAGCGTGCACCCACGGACCCACCGGAGGTGAGCGTGGTAATACAAAGTAATCTTTTACAGAGGCTTTTTATTACAGCGTCATAAAAAATTTGAACAAAAAATATTGACATTTCCAGGGATGGCATCGGTGCTATTTTTGAGGTGGTATTTTTTGTTCTCTTCTCTGCATGAAACTGCGATGCATTTTCACGTACAATTATTACACCCATGCTGGCAACTCCAGCAATGTTAAAAGCGCACAATTATTTTCGACCTCCGTCACCTCTGCTTCTTACAAGTGACGACGTACGCGTATGTTTCGCGGGTCTGCTTGTTCGGTGCGTGCGCGCGCGCCGGTGATTATCGTCAAGTCCTTAACACTTCTCACAAGACGGGGTGGTCAGGCCCCCAAAGAGCGACGAGGCATGCGATGAGCCGCAAATGTGTGGTCGATTCCCTTCCACCATCGACGATCGCGCCACAAACAAAATGCCGCGTTGAAAGTTTCTCTTTGCCAAACGGGCGCGCGAGAGTGTCCGCTCATCTCCGTTTGGCGCCTTTTGAGTCGTGCGTTGATATTCTACCCTCCCAAGACCCGACAGCTGCCTGTTGACTTGCCACAAGCCTATTTGGACGTACTTTAAATGACCGCAGAGGGCCAATAGTCCCGAGTCATATTTCCGAATGTGTGTCGAGTGTCCTCAAGCCAATTGCTATTTCCCACCCAGCCCCGATTTTTTTTTTTACGATTCCGCCTTTTGTGTAAAGCTCAACCGTAAAATTTTTTTTTTAAAGCGAGCGTTTTCAACCGTCAAAGTCTACTGTGGGGGAATGTGCTATTCTCACAGTCGGATGTTGGGAAACTTGAATCCAGGTCACAGGTCAATTCGTCGCACGGCTATGGGTATACCACATTTGTTAGGATGTCAATAAGTTGCACGTATGTTGGACTTCTTTCGTACCGTTACGTAGCCAACCTCGCTAATCGGAGGAAGGACAACACAAAAAAAGAAAATGAGTTTTCAATCGAGAATTAAAAGTGCACCACTCCAAAGTGGCTTCCTCATGAAGTTGATGGTCCCATGGATCTACACTGCCCCGCCAAGGGAACGTGACATTTCCACCACCGGCTCAGGGCCACCAAATGGAGATGAACACCTCCTCGTTCTTCTACGAGCAGGGAGATGCTTTGACTCGTTGTGGTAGTATTAGTAATAATAATAAAATCATTATTTGGAACTGGGCACCTAGGCTGGTCTTATACGTCGCCGTGTAATTGTACGAGGTTCCACTTTGCAGGCAGCTTGCGAGGCGGGGGGATCCTGGCGTCGTTGAGTGCTGTTCCCGCGTTGATTGTTGGGCATTTGCCGCGAATGCCCTCTTGTGTTGTCGCCTCTCCCCCACCTTCACACTGCTTCTGTTGAATTTCAGAGGTTCCTGCGGCACCTGGCCCGGCAGGTATGTTGAAAGCCTTGGAGAGGGAGGTCAAAACGGGGGGGTGGGGGGGGGCACATTTTTCACGTCGTCGGTGGAGCCCACCAAGCGTCACGCTCGCCCCGCCCACGCCCGCAAAGTCCGTTTGCGCGCTGGCGTGCCCGTGGTATTGTCTGCGGGCGGTGTCGTGCGACTTCGCAATTTGCACGTCGCTTTCGTCTGCCGCCGAGGAGTCTGTTGATCCTCGCGTGCGCGGGTGAGCCGGGTTTCCGAACCCCGGCGTTGGGTGGCGAGGTGCGTGTGCATGTGTAACGGTCGCTCGGAAGTTGGACGCACAACCTTGGCATTGCACCCACCACGACTGGAGGAATGACGATGGACGGAACAGGGTGTTGTTACACCAGTGGGTGTTTGCGCACTTGAACGAACCTGACAAACTAACAAACTATGTTATTTATTGTACCAGGTAACGCCCCGGGAACTGTACGGTACCCCCTCGTTATTCACGAACTTGATCTATTCACAATTTTGGCTGTCCTTGAATCGCATCTGGAACCTCTGCGCCAATTACTGGTCATCGAGAGAGAGAAAGAGGAAGGAAGAAAGTGATGAGAGAGATTGTGATGAGATAAAGTGGTGAGAGGTGAAGTGATGAGAGATAGTGTTATGATAATTTTCACGTATTTAGTATATTTTTTCACGTACTTATTTTAGGTTATTCATGAAAAAAATATATAGGTTTTTCTTTGTCCAATCTAATCCATGAAATTCACGAGCATCTCCGGCGGACCCCGGAGAAAAATCCACGCTACCATGGAGGGAGAGAGAGCAACACGCAAACTCCATTTTATATACAGCAGGCATCCGGGTCGGGTATCGAAGCCAGGACCTCCTGTATACCAGGCGAGGCAGTTAACATCTCCTCGCCACCGTGGCGTTGGTCCTCGATTAGCATCGGGCGGACGATGTTTTTTTTTCTCGAGTCGTCGGGCTCTCAGTCCACTAGGGTGTGCGCCCAGCTTGAGGAAGCGATGACGGAGAACTCGGCGCCTGCCAGGCCAGGAACAGTGCCCACCTCTCGACGCCAACATGCGGTCGGCGCTGCCTCGTGCCTCGCTGCCAGCCGCCACACTCTTAATGCCGCAAGCGAGCTAAACCCTACGTTGTGAGATACGTACCGTGTCATTGGACGTCTATTTGGTCTCGTTGTGGGTTTTGATTGGTCAAACGATGGTTGGCTGTAGTTCTGGAGAGATGGGCTGTTGCTAGGCTGATGGGGGTTGGAGTTGCCGTCCCCCGTTATCTGAAAGGCACGATCACGGAAGTTTTAATTGAGTTGACGTTGTCCCCACCGCCGTCTGTTTAAATTGAACCTGTTGATGTGCGATGTTCAGTTCATTGAGCCTTTCATCAAACGTGCGGGCTTGATGAAAGGCTTTCAGAACACGACACGCACACCCTGAAGCTGGCATTGAGACGGGTCGCGTTGGCGACGTTGGAAATCCGTGGTTGTGCCTTTAAATGTCCTGTGACTCACTCACTAACAGCTGCGTGTAAGTTGTCTTGTGACTGTTGCACCCAGTTTAATAATGCTTCTTCCAGATGGGGCGGGCATGTGTTGGTGTAATGGTGGACTGAATCTTTCCGCCAAAGAAGAGCGTTCACTACCTTCTGACCATTTTTATACAATTCGTGTATTAATGCGGTTTCCTTCCTTGCCATGACACTACTCATTGGTAGAAATTAGCAGAGATGTTCACGTTGTGTTTCCTGCACACATTAGCATAAACCTCTATATCAATGCACGAATCGGAGCCACAGCTCTTTCAACCTCGCAAAGCTGGACCAAGTCGGTTCTAGGCCAACGGGCGGAAGATTCGCCTCTTGTCTGACGAAAAAAAAAACAGGAAACGAGTAAAAACAGAGGTCGTCGCCTCCGAGTCTCCGTCGCGGAATGCTTGCCTCGTAACAACAGCTCGCGTCACTGTCTGCCAATAACCAGTCGATAACCGCTTCCGCTCGGCTTTTAATGAACAGCGGCGAGGCCGGGTGGTCTCGCCGCTCCGGTGGCTTCGCTTTCGCCTCCAGGAAACACGTGGGGCCTAATTTGGTACAACCTCTCGCGATCCAGGCTTCCCAAGCACTCGGAACTGTTGCTGGTCAAATTAATAGGCAGGTTGCGCCCGTGTGGTTTTTTTTGCCGAAAAGGTTAACAAATGCGCCTTCTCCCAAGCCGTTCGCTCTCCAGCGAGTGATTTTTGTTTGTTTGTAAGGTCTAGGGGGCAGCGTGTGCGCGCCCGCCGCCTTCGCTTGCTAGCGACAAGGCGATTTCGATGACCTCCGACGAAGTGAAACAGAGTAGCCGTCCCTTTCGCTGGCCGTGTGCCCAGATTGCACAGAGTTGCTGAAACGTTCGTTGCAAGATTATACGCACGGGCTGGAAACAACGCACCTGGTGCGTGTTGCAATCGTCGCGTACGTTCGCCATCTCTAGAATTGCGGAAATAAATTGGTCACGCCGAGTGTTGACGGCGATATTACCCGTCAAGTGGAGATGTAAGAGGTTCATGTCTCTCAGCCAGATCGTTGGAAATTAAAATCCCAGGAATTACTCAAACTAAACTATTTTTATTTTACCAAGTAATGCCCATTGAGTCATGATAGCTCAACAAAGTGGCTTTTCACGTGGCAATTTGTAGCAGCCTAATACTCTTAAACGCACGTTGATTCTAAATGTGGAGGGGAAAACCGGAGAAAAGTCCACACCACGGGGAGAACATACAAACTCCAAATATACAACAGGCATCAGGGTAGGGATCGAACCCACGACCTCCTGTATTATACCAGGCGAGGTAGTCAACATCTCAACAACGTGGCATCATTGACAGCTGTGCACCTCTCATCCTGATCAACTGAGCAGCACCCCTTCGTGAGCAATCACCGGTGTCTGTTGCATAGAACGACCGGTGCCCATCACGGGGACACTCGGCGTTGCCACCACTGGCTCTCATAGCCTCTTCCCCTATGTTGCTCTTTTAAGCAGAGGGGGGGCACATTGACCCGAGTGGGGTGGTTGTATGCAATGGACCTCCTCGTGGCACAGAGTACGGACAGCGCTTAATGTGTTTCGAGCTACGAGTCTGTGGCAACAGCAGTTAAGACTTCTCGGCCTGTGTTTTTCCACCGCCGCCGCTGCGGCCTCTCAGGTTTATTTACAGTTGTAAAGTTTATTTAAAGTTGTAAAGTTTATTTAAAGTTGTAACGTTTACGAGCGGTAGCTGCACCGCTCGTCTTTAGCGACCGAGGGGAAGCGAACGATGGTTGTACCAAAATCAGAGCGAGCCCTTTCATGGTGTCAAGGAGGCTTGTGACTTTGTACGAAGCCAGTGTTTTAGATGACAAAACCAGCCCTCCTGAATACAATGCACACTGCCATTGTATGTATGTATGCACGTGGGTGGGTGTGTGTGGGTGGCAACGGAGTGTCGCATAGCACGCATGCCCCTCTGCGTACATTTCAGTGTCGAGGCTTTGGTTTAAAGTGCAATGCAAGTGCATTGTAACGTGCACTGGTCTTGAATATAAAGTGTTTTTGAAAAGGCTGATGTAATGAACCCAAGAGTGCCTACTTCGTTCAGCAAAGTACTTTCAGCTAAGCATTTTTTTTTTTAACGAAGCCACATATTCTTAACAGCGGAACGACTGTACGTCAAGGTCATGTGACAGTGTCTCAATGCACACCCGAACCTGTGGTTGGTTACTCAACTCTGGAGGCCCCCCCCCCCGACCGAGCCGTTTGTGTATTTTCCTACATTCCTTTGGCAGCCTCCACAGGAGCAAACCACGTGTGGTGGCTTCTCATAATACGGTACCTCATTTTGTCGAGCCCAGACCAATGATGATGATGATGGGTTGAGTTCAACCACTGATCAACATTTGGACCTGCAAAGCTCGTTTTGAGACGTCTTATAGATTTCCTGCCAGTGCCCCCTGGTGGCAACGTAAGCTACTATAGCTGGTCACGAGTTCCTCCTGAGAGGCAATGTTGGCTCCAATAGCCAGTCACACGTCTCTCTATTTTTCTCCTTTTTTCATTTTACCAGGTAAGGCCCACTGAGCTATATAGCTCTTATTTCAGAAGCGACCTGGCCTCAAATGCCTCGTGGCTGGCTATAAAAGCTAAGAAAATAAATCATTACTTTTGATTTGGTCAAAGAAATGTGTACTCTGTGGATTTATAATGCTTTAACTTATTTTCGCCTGTGTATTTGTTTGGTTCAGTGAGTGTTCCAAGGGTATATTCTCAATTCTTTCACAAAATTCTGCACCTAGATACGGAATTTTTAATTTTTCCTACAACCTTTGAGGCAACGTGGTGCCTCACACCGTAACGTATCAGATAACGCTCAGTCGTAGAAAGTGTGACGGAGGAAATTGCCTCACTAAATAACTAGCACAGGCTGTACTTTAATATTAAGCCATGCGTCTATACATGATCTTCAATAATGTAATGCCCTAATCCGAATAACAAGGTCATCATTTTTCACCACATGCATAGTTAAATGTCCTGTGGCACTATGTGGTTAAAAAGTACATGACTAGCAATGATAAAGTTTTGAGTTTAAATCCTGGTTAGGTGTTTACTCAAACCAACCATCATCCTTTCGTTGTCCATAAATATTTGTTACCGTTTTTTTGGGAAGTCAACAGTGGCCATTCTGTGGAGATAGTAGTGACCTCTACTGACGAGGTGACCTCTACTGACGAGGCGCATTCATTTTTAAGCAGGCGGCAATTGTCACAGTGCTTGGCAAAAGTGCTCGTTCAACACAACCATCGCTGTGTGTGCGAACAGCCAACGCTTGAGAGTTAAATAAAACAATAATTTAGCCCGATTAGAAAGTTCCAGCTTTGCCAGCTGCGGGTTCGTCCAAGCGACCTCGAGCCGCTGTGCAAATCAACGCGCGACTCAAACTAATTTAAAACCATTTCACGAAATGCGTAGAAGTGAGCGCTCGTCCAGATTAAAAACATTGGCCTGGCTCGGTGGTGGAGCGAGCGCAAAGTGGCGAAGCGCGCCTGCCACCTCAGCCCGTCGACACACAGCTGGCTTGGTCTCGAGACGTCCTGCCAGTGAGCCTTGGCCACTCCGCGCGGCCACGGGGTGGTGCACCCAGCCTGGCACAAGTGGCCTCCTGGTGGAAGGTGTTGGCCGCGGTTGTTCGTGTCCGCGCGGTGACAGGGACACGCGCAAGGTGGTCGCGGAACGGGTCGTGTGCTGCGCCGCACTCCCAGCAACCAGGATTCAGTTCCCGGCGACCGTGGAGCAGTCGCGTATGGTATCCGAACCTATCCACGGACCTCCCCTCGGTTAGCTGAGGCCTTGAATGATCCGCCGTGGTGGGACACTGCCAAGACCGCCAAGCAGACCTTAATGCACGTTCCCTCACAGCACTTGTTTCGGCGATTCAATTCCCGCTCACGGCCACCAGCACCAGTGAGGATGATCTGAACAGGTCCTGGGCCTCAAATGAGTACCTGGCGGGGTGCGTTATCGTCGCCACTGGGGAGACAAAGGTGGCCGGGGGTGGTCCTGGCCACCCCACCTACTCTACTCGTGTGCCACGCCAGTCTTCATCGGTGCTACTTGCTAACAGCGCTTGCCCTAACCATCTGTTAAAGCTACACAAATGGTCTTTGTCTTTTTTGTACACAGCATGAGTTTGTTGTGGTGACTCACGGTGGGGTTTGGTGGATCCTCTGCTGCTGCTCTTGAGAACAGGTGACCCGTCCACCACGGACCAGGGCTTTGTGGAGTACCAGCTCGTGGGCCCCGTGCGCTACATGTGGTGGTACCACCTGGTCGGACTCATCTGGGTCAGCGAGTTCATCCTCGCGTGTCAGCAGTTGGCCATCGCCGGCAGCGTCGTCACCTACTACTTCACGAGGCAAGGACTCGCGATCGCTTCCCGGCAATTTGCTCGTTCGGCCGGTGGCTAAGAGATGTTAACTCCCTCGCCTGGTATGAATGAGGTCGTGGGTACGATCCCGACCCTGACGCCCGCTGTATATTTGGAGTTTGCGTGTCTAAAACTATTTTTTATTTTGCCAGGTACAGCCCGCTGAGCTTGTTAGCTTCTCCTTCAGAAGCGACCTGGCTCTTACAAATGATAGCTCAACAAATTGGATTATAATCACGTGGAAACTTATAGCAGTCAAAATAAGCCAAATGATAAAACTTGATTTCTACGTAATCCAAATGATCACAAATGAAAATGCTCTCCACGAGCACCGGCTCAGAAAAGTTTCAAAACACTTTCCTTTTTTTTTTTAAAAATCACATGGAATGCACTGGACCTAAATCGTAACTCACAAGCCAAGCAGAAAAGTTATTAGCCTCGATGGTGCTGGGGATAGGCAGCCACCAGGGATAAAACACAAATCGTTGAGTGACGTTGCATTGGCAGTGGCGCACAAAGCACAGGTAAAGAAAACAACTCGGCACATTAATCAATAACACTGCTGCCTTAAAAGTAATATAATAATAGACATAGTTTCTGGCAAAAGGCACTACTTAATGCATAAAACAGGCGCTTGTTGCAGTGTTCTTAACTAATTTGCACAAGGAGGCCAACTTTTGCCGTTAAGACATCATCAGTGTGAAGAGGGCCGCAACGCGTTTGAAACCATTGTTGGATCTGACAGCAGGACAATGGTGATGGGGTGGGGAGGTGTTTTCACTTCTGTGTATTGTCGGGGGCCGCACGTCAGGTGCGCCGCGGTGGCTAGGAGATGTTAACTACCTCGCCAGGTATACAGGCAGTCGTGGGTTCGATCTCGACCCTGATGTCTGCTGTATATTCAGAGTTTGCGTGTCCTTTCTGTGGTCGCGTGTATTTTTTTCTCCGGGTCCTCCGTTTTCCCCCGCCACATTTAGAAACATGAGTTTAGAGTATTTGGCTGCTATCCATTTCCACTCCCTATCGTGTCTTTGTATTATCTGTTGTAACTGTCTGACCCGCCCCTACGGGACATCTGTGAAAAGAACTTTACAGCTCATCGGATTCCTCCAGTTCGAATAAATATACCGATTCCGAGTATAACACTACGCTGGGTAGGCCAAATTCATCTCGGGACGTGCGATAATCGGTGCTTCTATTTGTCATTTTAATTGAACCCCCGGGCATGCCGTTGTTCCGCACGCGCCGTGCCGGGCGCGCACAGGAACAAGAGCGAGCTGCCGATGACGCCCATCCTGTCGTCCATCAAGCGGCTGCTGCTCTACCACCTGGGCACGGTCGCCAAGGGCTCCTTCATCATCACCCTCGTCAAAATCCCACGCCTCGTCCTCATGTACATTCACCAGAAGCTCAAGGGCACGGTACGCCGCGTCTCCGCGTTCCCGGCGCTCTGCTTGTGTTGAACGGCCTCCCTACGCGTTCTCAGAAGGCTGTGTGGCTGATGGGATGTTTCGGAAGGTTTTTTTACGTAAATGAAACGTGAATTGTGAATGCTGTTGGTTTACTCTCCAATACGGTTTAACGACACATTCATATTTACACGATCTAACCCCAAAAAAACCTCTATTTATGGCCGATGGGATGTGTACATTTTATATTATTGTTCGTGTGGGGGGGGGGGAGAGATGTGTGAAGGAGGCATTTTGTCTCCCTATTTTGTTCGAATGTTGTGTCTACGCATTTTCTCCTTCCATCTCGCACATCCACCGAATCGTCCCCTCTGCTGGCACCGGCAATGCTTGAGACGTCACGTGGCCCCGGCCTGCGTTATTGTTTCACTTTCTTAGTTGATTTAATTTACTTTATTGGTCAATTTCGACTCGATGTCCAGTTTGCATGTTCATACAGGTCGGCCCTGTACGACCGTCGCGAGATGCTTTTTGAATGTATTTAAACGCGATGTGAAATTCGAATAACGTTCACGCTTTAATCGTGTTCCCTCTTCTCACCGTGAGGCGGGTTTATATTTTTTTAATGCCGTAATGTTCTTTGGGAGTGAGCGGTACACGCGGTTTTGAATGCACGTTCGTCATCGTCGTTGTCACCGTGACCATACGTTGGGCACGATCCCTGCAGTCATGCACACTTGCATTGTGTAGCAACTCGGCAGTAATCATTCAGTCCATCATCGATTATCCAGCGGCTTCTGGGGGGAATGGGGGCGCCGGATTTTCAATTATGCCGGATGATCACTAATTGGTTAAAAAATCTTATTTTTGAACATTCTTGTACAACTTTTTTTGAGATGTTGTGGATATGTTTGTAGTGTTTTACAAGTGTTTACTATATGGCATTAATAAACATGCAAATAGACAAAATAAATATCCTCCATAATATAGGGTTTTGGGTTAGATCGGGTAAATATAACCGCGTCGTTAAATATCCTTCTGTAAAACGTTACCATATTTACCGTACCGTACTTACCCCACCAATCTCGAAGGCTCTGCGTGGAGTGATGTACGTCCGACACTATTGTTTAAACAACATCATTTGTTTGACCATTGCCGGACTAGTTACAGCCTTTGGAGCGGCTTTTCCGGTTTCCCCGAATCAGACCTGGACCGCCGGATTATGTTGGAAGTCGGATAATCGAAGAACCTCTAGTAATGACGATGACGACACTGTAATATTAACGACAGTGGCAGTTATGAGATTAAAGTTGCTACTCTGCTGTGCTTACGTCTGCAGGAAAATGCGTGCACCAACTTCATGCTGAAGTGTTGCATCTGCTGCCTTTGGTGTTTGGAAAAGTGTCTCAAGTACCTGAACCAGGTAAGGGCTTTGTTTGTTTATTTTTATTTTATTTCTGACTTCCTGGCTCTTGTCCTGATGATGTTTCGCACGCAAATTCCCTGCCAAATGACAACAATTTGGTCGTATGAATTTTGACGTAAACTTAACGGTGAGCTGAAACGATATTAATATACTCGACGCCTTGTTAAACACTTAACCGTGTAACGATTCGACTTGTACTTCTTAAATGGCGTTGTATGTATGATGAACTTCTTTCGCAACTTGCTTAGCCAACCGCGCTAAACAGATGTGTGGGGTGGGGGGGGGGAAAGACACCAAACTAAACACAATTAGCAGTTCTTAAGAAATTAGTTTTCTAATATATACGATTGAAAAGTGCACAGCTCCAGTGGCTTCCTAATATCGGAGGAAAGAGCGTTCCAGACGGCCGCAGAAGCGTATCTGAAAGCGCGCATCCGTTCAGTGGTTCGCCAAAAGCCGCCACCGCCTCTGCTGCGAGGATGACCGGAGTTTGCGTGACGGCTTCTGCTCCTTGTCGCCGCTGATGAAACTCGCTCTGGCTCTGGCTCCGTGCGTCCCCGTGTGCCGCAGAACGCGTACACGGCCACGGCCATCAACGGCACCAGCTTCTGCTCGTCGGCACGCGACGCGCTCACCATCTTGGTCTCCAACGCGCTGCGCGTGGCCGCCATCAACTGCGTCGGCGACTTCATGCTCTTCATGGCCAAGGTGAGCGGGGATGACACCCCAGTGTGGGCTGTGGCACTATGACGTGTGACACTGAATCGTGACACTGAACGATGAGTTGGGATGCTGAAATCATGAGCATGTGACACTGTGAAGTGTGACACCACCAACACTGTATTGTCACACTGAATCATGAGCTGCGACATGGCACATTGTGGGCTCATGATGCTGTGCACCCCATGGCATTCCTACGGCTGGGCAAGTCTCCAAAGGATCGCTACTGTGGATTCTCCCGTGGGATTCCTCCAGTCCGCTTCTGCAACGTTGCCCGCGTTGTCTTTTATTCTCAACAAAACCTAAAACTATTTTAATTCGACCAGGCAAGGCCCAGCGAGCGACCTGGCTATCACAAATGATAGCTCAACGAAGTGGCCTGTCACGTGGACATTTATCGCAGCCAAATTCTCTTGAATGCCTGATGTTGATTCTAAATGCTGGAGGGAAATACCGGAGGACCCGGAGAAAAACTCGCACGACCACGGGGGAGAGAGACACGCAACCTGCAAATACACGACAGGCGTCAGGGTCGAGATCGAAACACACGACTCCCTTGCATACCAGGCGAGGGGAGTTAACATCTCGCCACCGTGGCACCCACACAGATCCTGGTGGTGTGCTTCACCGGCTTTGCGGGCGCCTTCATCCTCAACTACCAGCGCGACTACCACATGTGGGTGGTGCCCCTGCTGCTCGTGTGCCTCTTCGCGTACCTGGTGGCGCACTGCTTCCTGTCGGTGTTCGAGATCGTCGTGGACGTCCTCTTCCTGTGCTTCGCCGTCGACACGGAGCACAACGACGGCACGCCGGGCAGGGAGTACTACATGGACAAGTCGCTCATGGTGAGCGGTCGTGGCGGTTGCAGGCAGGGCGGGTACAGGGAGGGGGTGGGTACAGGCACATGGATAGATAACCGGTTCAATACACTGTATCGAGCACTTTGACCAGTGTGGTGAAGTATGGTCAAGCAAGGCCTCTTGAGCAGCAGCATGGGGAGGAGGCCTTCAACAAGGGGTTGACGATGGCGCTGTCGATAACGATGGCCCTGGAACACGTTGTAGATCGTTGGTGTCAATGACAACCGTGACTTGTACGGCGCATTTCCGCATGCTTTAGTTGTCGCCGACGTTGGGGTACCGAACAGCGTCACGCCGGGCCGAATATAACGTCGGTCGGTGGGTCGGCGAGCAAACGGTGACCCCCTCGCCACGCGTGCACCGACCTCCCCCTCCTCTCCCCGCAGGAGTACGTGAAGAACAGCGAGGAGGCGCTCTCCAACCTGGAGCGCAAGCGCAAGCAGGGCCGCGCCTCGGGAGACGCGGGCCGCGAGCTCAAGCCCATGGTAGGTGGGCCGCGCCAGGGGCCGGCGCCGACGCCGGCTCGCGACTGGCCCTTCCAGCTGGGCTACGTGTGCCTGTGGGCGCTGCTGGACTGCGCCGGCTCGCCCGGGCGCGCGGGCCCCGCCGCCCTGTGCCTCCCTGAGCACCTGCTTCTCTCTCTCTCTCTTTACGCCGCGCCGCTGATGCTCGCCTGGCACCTGCAGCGCCGCCGGCCCCGGGCGGTGCGTCCGACCGCCGCCATTTGACGACGACGGCGGCGGCGGCGGTGGCGCGATTTACGCGGCACGGAGAAGGGCGGCGAGGGTGGTGGGTGGGGGGGGGCGGCACGGAGCCTCGAAGGTACCCGACGCCGCCGAGGGAGGGGCCCAGTATTGGGATGGCGACGCGAAAATGGGCGGGCGGCATCTGTTTGTAGCGGTCTTCCCCGTAGGGGCCCTCCTGTCCGGCCGGTGCATGAGGGAGCCTTTCCAGGGGAAAAAAACAGCAAGGTCGTTGAGTTCCAGTCGCGACTTGGGGAGGGTTAATGCCAATACAGGGGGTGATGGGAGAGAGGCTGTGGCCTGGTGCCGAAAATGTTGTAGCGCCTCGCTTGCTGAATGGGTGCCACGGTAGCGAGATGTTAACTACCTCGCCTGGAATGCAGGAGGTCGTGGGTTCGATCCCGACCCCTGAGGCCTGCTGTATATGTGGAGTTCTCGTTTTCTCCCCGTGGTCGTGTGGATTTTTTTTTCTCCGGGTCCTCTGGTTTTTTCCCTCCACATTTAGAATCAACATCACGCGTTTAGAGTATTTGGCTGCTATAAATTCCCACGTGATGAGCCACTTCGTTGAGCTATCATTTGTGATGGCCATGTCACACCTCTGAAAAGAGCTGTGGGCCTTACCTGCTAAAATAAAACATAGTTTAGTTCATAGTTTAGAATGTTAGCCATGGGCTTTTTTGTTACCGTTCAAATGGCAGGAATTACCCATTGAGTTCTATAATCAGTTTAAGAATTTACCCATAGTCCATGGAGTTTCACAATTGATATTGTATTCAATTTTACATCGATTTGCAACAACTACCTACCAGTTCCAGAAACTACCCACCGTATACAACTTCTATCACATTCCGACTTTGTGCTACTATGTATCAGGTTACAACTACCACCATTACCGACCTCGCATCTGATCTCAACCCCTATCTCAAACCGTTGCCTCTGTGAAGCCCAGTTCCCGTGTTGGAACGCGCTGCTTCATCATTTTGTTTGTGGCAAAAATGTGCCGGTGATCTCCGTTGCCATCTGTTGGAGCAAGTCCAACTCGGCCACGCGTTCCAGCCGTGTTGGCAGCGTGTGCACGTTAAGTTGTGGGGTGTTGGGAGTCCCCTTCACCGCTGAATCTCGGACCGCGCCAGCGGTTATTAGGATAGGCATCGCGGCCCTGCCGTTTTTCAGAGACATTGTTACTCGCCGCAGAGAACCGTAGGGGCACGACGGCACTCGGTGTTAGCTGGTGCCAAACTGTGCCACACGCCGTCCCGCATGGCCTTGTGGGAGCCCTCGGTACCAATTCAGTTATTTAATATTTCTTTTCCGAGAACGTTCACGTACGTCATCGGAACGGAATCGGGTTGGGCAAGGGTTTATGCGCGCCAATGTGCGTTGGCCAGAATCGGAGACAGTGGCTGGCACAACTTCACAGGGAGTGGCCTTTCTGGATGGGTAATCCCCGGAGTTAGAGGACTCTCTTGGTGACATCTAGATGGATCGGCTCCCCATATCGGCACCCCCCCCATCCCCCACCCTTTCCTCGTCGTTGCTTTGCTGCCAACGCTTTGCCAGCTATCCTTGTGTTTGTCTGAAAGCTGCTGCATCCTGTCTCAGAATCCTGGGAGAAACCTCGCCTGCCTGTCCCCTCCCACCGTGCTCTCGCTCGGGCTCGGACGTGATGTTGTATCCGTAATATAGCTTTTTAGGGTTAGGTCACGTAAATGTGTCTTTAAACCAGCCACCACCCGACACAGCAAATTAGGAAGGTTTGTCACGTTAACAGCACGTGCCAATTCGTCACTAGTACAGCTCGCCGGTGTGTTGGAGAGCAAAGCCACAACGTTTACAATCCGAGTACGACGTTTTGACAGTTATTACAACTAGCTTCATCAGGCGACAGCCAGATTTGTGGAGAAATCATCCGGCTTCGTTCCTTAAATAGAGGGCTAGATGTGGTGACATCACTCGTGAGCCCTTCACGTGCGTCTCGTCTCGTCAGTCATGGACTTTTTATTCAACCGAGTGAAGGCCGGTTGCGATGAGCCCAGGGGGGGGGGGGGTCCCTTTTGTCAAAGGAGACCTTGGGTAAGTACAGGGAAATGTGCAGAATCAAGGCAGTGAAGAATGATGGTTGGGTGTAAGCACAAGGAAAGTGTTAACTGGGAATGAAAAATTAGCCTGCAAAAAAAGTATAATTAATTTCCCACAAAGCCAAGTTAACTTTTTTCTGTTTAAAACCTGCAACGCATGCATAAAAATTGTAAACTTTAGCGAGACGTATAATTGATGTCTCCTTTTTAAAACGAGCTTCAGGGTAGCCCCCTCGTATCTGTCTGCAGTCCTAAGACAGCGGTGGAATTTCCACAGTCCTACGCCCGAAGCCAGCCCGTTGACAGCATCGCCACCTTTGGTTGATGTCTCACAAAGTGGCGCCGACTTCAATCGACCCCCCGGAGAGGCTTCGGGCTGTCGACAGGGGAGACGAGCACGGTCCCCCGCCGCTCAGATGAGCAGGACGCCACTTGGGGGTTCTGCATCCTTCCCACAGCCTCCGCACACCCCCAGCACTGTCGTGTGTGTGTGTGTCCGTGTGTCTGTGTGTGCGTGTCTGTGGGTATGTGTCCGCGCGCACGTGTCCGTGCGTGCGCATGTCCATGTGTGTGCGCGTGTCCGTCGGCGCGTGCGTATGCAGGCGGCGAGCAACGCGTGACGGGCACCGCGGGGAGGAGCCAACGTCTTCCACGCTCCGCCTCCCGAGACCTCGCCACTCCCTCCCCACCCCCTCCTCCTCCGCAGCAGCAGCAGCAGCCGCCTTCAGGACCCACCGACAGCCCCTAAGTCCACTACCGTCTCCAGCCACGGAGGCAGCCACACGGACGACGTTTTGGTCGATGCCGGAGCTGCTTTGGCTACCGCCAATCGTTGGCCTTTGGTTTTCAAACGAAACGACAATGACGACAACAACAAGAACAACAAAACGCGCGCGCGAGAGGATTCGAATGCCGCCAGTTCACGTTCTTCCGCTCCACGCCGGGTTGCCGTGCGGTTGGCGCTTTTAAAAATAAAATCGACACCAGGAGGAGCAGCTCTGACGCACGTGGACTTGATCCAAGACGAAGCGGCGGCAGCAGAGACTTCCCGTGGTTGGTTCCGAATTCGCAGCATTAATCGGTTCGGGCGTAATAAGAACGTTAGAGAGTTTTTATTGTGGAACGACCAAAAAAAACCACCCAACATCTTTTTCAGCCCCTTCCAGCAACAACGATGTAGTGATTCCTAGTCGTAGCACCAAGAGGAGTGGGGGTCGTGGGGGTCGTGGGTGCTTCTTGTGGGGCGCGCGTGTCCACGCTCAGTAAGCCCACGGGACTCTTTGGCCCGTTTTTGGGAGAAAAGTGAACGAAAGATGGAGGAGAGAAAAATGAACGCGGTGGAGCCGTTTGTGAGCGCGGGTTTTACGAGCGGGCTCCAGTTTTAGTCGATAACCTTAGGATTTATAGCCTCTGAATAATTGTGGCGTGCATCTTTGAAAATGCTGCCTCCAACTTGGTGCAAGCCAACACATGAAATGTGCCTAGCGTGCAGGGGTGTGGGGTTCTTTTTGCAAGTAAGGGGGGAGGCGAGGCGGGGGTTATGGGGGACCGTCTTCAGCGACACGTGCGACCCACGGCTGGGTACGATCACGCTAAAGCCCCCTTCTCTGCCCGGTGACAAGCGGCACACGGTTTGTTTGTTTTTTTTAATAACAAAGAAGTCGCGTAAAAACACGTTTCGCTTGATGCAATTTTTACTTCCTGCTGCGAGTCGACAGGGGTTGACGGCTCACGCGCCGGTCGGGCGGACGGCGTGGGGTGTGTACACAGAAGCACGGGGGGCTGACGAGCCAGCCGCGGTCTGGGGCAGGAGCAGTACCCCACGCTGCCCGGGGGGCCTTGCATCTTCACACCGCCGTCGGCCTGAGAACCCTACGCAGAACGCAGACTGATTAGAATGAGCAGGTAGACTAATATAACACTAACTTTTTTATTGTACTTTTACTTACTCTCACACTCGGTCATATAGGCGCGTGAATGTGTGTAATGGCAAATGGGGTGGGGGGGGGTGTGCGCTTCCCGGTTATCACACCGTGGGTGGTAGGGTCTACGCACGACGCTCGAGACCAATTTGACTTGAGCAAAGCAACTTGGGGTCGAGTGCGTGAGCGCCGCACATCAGCTGGGGGTGTTCTCTGGCGCGGGGGGAACCACCTGTCGCTCAGCGTGGGTCTCGAGAGAAAGTCACTGGCTCGACCCCGACGTCCACGCGATGAGCAGCAACCCTTGGTGAAGCAAGTCGTAATAAATACGTTCGGTGTGACGTTCAAACGGCATTGGTGGGATCGAGTTGGCTCCGCGCGCGAATCGTGTTTACTGGGGGCAGCGGCGGCGGCGCCTTACTCGCAGTCTGCGGAAGGCCTTGAGATCACAGCGCTCGGCCGGCAAGTTGACACAAAGCCTATCTTCCCTTCCGTGTCAATAAAAAAAAACGAGCTCCGCTTTTTACGACGGCCGACAGCAGTTGTCGTACAGAGCGACAGACACGGGGTCGCCTCCGCCGGGGGTCATTCGCGGCGTTGACACACCGCTGGCTTACGACTGCCGGCGGAGATGAGCGGACAGCTGAACAACCCCGAGCAAGGGCACGGTTGCCCGCTCGCCCGTGTGTGGATACACACTGGCTGCCATCCACCGGCTGTAGTCGTACGAGCGAACTGAATTTTATTCGCATCGGAAGTACACCTTCTGATTTGAAGCCGCGTCCTATTTGCGAGATAACGTTCCGACTTGAGTTTACGATGTGGGGCGGGCGGGCGGGGGGGGGCGGGTGGAACCCGTGGCGATGAGGCCGTTGTGTGGTAATCGAGAAACGCTGTGCTCCGTGCTGCCCGTTGCCTGGGCAGGGAGCACGCCGGCGTGAATATTTCGTCTCTCCTGGCTGCACAGACTAACGCCCCCTACCGATGTATCGGTCTGAAAAGCACCAACGTGAAACTCAAACTTCGAGATGTGCCGCACGCGCACGCCGCATCTTCGACCGGCGGTCACAGGCACCCCCAGGTGTTCTATTGTCATTATAAAGTCGTGACGCAGGTCAGTAGTCAATAAAACCTGAAGGCAACCGTATTCGCCAAATTAAAGAATGCTCAAATACAGCGATTGACAGAATGACTCCTGTGCTAAACCTTCGCGCTCGGGGCGTGCGTACGATGCCACCTACCCAGCCATCCGCCCGCCCCTTCCTCCCTGCTTGCGAGTTTTTTTGGCTTGAAGAGTTTGATGAGCCCTGCACTAACGAGTAAATATTTTAGTTTGGTGGTATTTGCTACATCTGCGATTAGCGCAGTGCCTTAACCCGTAGTTAGTGTTGACGTAATGACGTTAAACTGCGGACGCAGCTCGATTAAAGATTGACCGGTGAGAAAGAGCCTGGCCGTGTCGAGACGGAGCCTGGAGTGCGTGAGGGTTGCCCCCCCTCCCCCCCCGTGGCATGAGGCAGCACATGGGTCTCGCTCGGAACACTTCCGTTGGAGTCACAGACGCGTGTGCCTGCTTCTCTCCGCTTAACCAACCCGACTCTGTCGTCCCCTCGCTCGCCACGGGTCTCCCCCCCCCCCGGCTTGCTGCTTCCAGTTTCAACCGAGAGCGATCACTGGGGAGAGCCCACGGATTCAAAAATGGTTTTTGGAGAGGCAGGTCAAGCAGGTGAACGCACGCGGTCATTCCGCGAGGAGTTGCGCCGGTCGGGGATCGCTCTGCGTCGGCGCTCTGCCAGGGTTCGATGAGAAATGTTGGGGGGGGGGTGAGTGGTCAACGTTGCTGTGAGAAGGACGCGTCGGGCGTCGGCTCCATCCTCCCGGAGCGTGCGGGGTTCGTGATCCCCCGTGTCCCCCCCGTCCCCCCCCCCGTCTGCGTGCTCATTCACTCTCGAAGCGACGGTCCGCGTCAAAAAGCTCGTGACCTCCATCCGTTTGAATCCTCGGGCGTCTCTTGCAGTCCGCGAACTCGGAGCCACCCGAAGTTGGCAAAAGTTTGCCTCGTCCACCCCACCGCCGCGTTAAGACGGAAGCTTCGCCTCGACCTGGATAACCTCGCGATTGAAGCCTTGGTCGCATTGAGTCTGGGGGGGTGGGGGGGGGGCAATATTCTGGCTGGAGCCAACCTCAAAGTCGGTCTCCTGGAACCCAGCTGGAGGCGGCGAGAGCCGTCTCGGAGAGTGGCGGCCTCTCGCGTTTCCACATTCCAGGGCTCCAAGTGGAGCATGGCATGGAGCCACACTGTACACGGGGCAAGTTTCTGACAACGACAAAAAAAGACCCCCATCGGCCATCGGTAGAAATGACCCTGGGACAATGAGCGGTGGCGGGTGCCCCCCACGCCCACGTCGTGCCAACCGGTTCGATGGCGCGTTTTGGTTTTTGCGCGAAATACCCGGGTCCGTGGAAAAGAGCGCCCGTGCGGATTTTTTTTTCTCTCCAGTCGCACAGCCCGTCAAGTCCCCCCCCCCCCCGCCGTCTGTGGCGTGTCCACGGCATGGCGTCTGTCTCCCCGCTCACGTGGGGGATTGGGCGGGGGGCGGCGGGGTGGCAGCGTGTTCCCCGTCGACGTCGTTTGTGGAGAGAGGCCTCCCCCCCCGCCCCGTCACTCGTTCGCTCGAAAATTGGGAGCAGCCGAAATTGATGACCCCGCTGTTGATTGACAACAACGCTTGAAAAGTGGTATTTGTTTTCATCGAGTGCCACTTGACACCAGCAGTGCCACCACAGCCGAATGTAATGCTCATTTTCAACGAATGCATGAATGCGGAGCCGTAGGCAGCCCCCGTAGGGTTATCACGGTTCAGTGTTATTTTTCAGGGCTCATGAAGATAGACAAACTAGGATTATTACGGTTCAGTGCTAAAGCCCGCAGTTTGGCTTTCCTTCACCTTCCCCCACGAAACACCGGTTAAGCCCTCTTCGCTCTTGACAGATTACAGTAATCGGTGGTGTGTGCTGGGTTATTTTTTCAGAAACAATTTTGTCACTTGACAACGCGAGCTTATACGCATCCTCCATTGCACTATTAGAAGCGGGTGTTTTCGCTCGGGGGGGATGGCGTTTTAAATATCGGAGCCTTCATTGGGATGTAATCATCGCGGCTGATATGATGATGATAAAGAACATTGACAAGAGTTCTTGGTGGAAAATCCTAAATCCGCTCGCCATCCGTACCCCAGCCGCCTGGCCTAAGCGGCGGTAAGAGCAGCGAGGCAGGCCCAAGTGACGACGCCGAGTCGTGACCGCTGCCGCTCAAATCCCCGCGCCGTGGTCCACTCGGCCTCCTGCTCGTGTCTCCAGGGTGAAAAAACATTTACGCGGCGGCGGTGGCGGCGGCAGTGGCGGCGGGTTGCCCTTCGGAGAGAACGATCGAATATCCGCCACGTCCATCTGGGACCCGCCAGCGGCCGGCTCGTGTGTGGTGGTGGGGGGCAGGGTGGTGGGGGGCAGGGTGGTGGGGGGCAGGGTGGTGGGGGGCGCGGTTCTCCGGTCGTTGGACGCAGCCCGGACGCCGGATTGTGAACGGGGGGGGGGGGGGGAGACTTGACCGCTTAAATTTTCCACCGCTTCTCTTCGCCACTTCCGACGCTGCCTTTTGCAACCACGGCGAGACGCCGCCGCCGTGCTGTGGTGCGGGGAGGTTGATCGAGGAACGCTTTGAAGACGTCTTCACAACTTCGCAGTCTTTACTTAGACCGCAGGAGGAATCCGATGAGCTGTAAAGCTCTTTATTTTCTTTTGCGCAGACGTCTCGTCGTGGCCACGGGGTAAGACACGTGACAACAACAAAGAGTTACACAAACATCTTGGGCAGAGCAAGCAAGGGCTTTTTTTTTTGTTACATAAAAAAATTAAGCACGTCTAAGGACAACATCCGAGGTGAAAGTGAAATTCTTGGACGCTTAATTTGGCATTCGTTGTTGAACCATTTGAAGTTGCGAGGTCGGATCGTGTTTTAACAGCCAACGGATGGGTTCGAAATGATGCACGATGCGTAAACAGAAGTTGGGTCAATTGGCGCTTCCGCACATTCCCCTTGTGGCCCTGTATAATTGTGTTCTAAGAGGTGGATATTGGACGTTTTGTGTACACACCCCACGGAGTGGGCATGGCGCCAGACTTTGTGCACAGGGCGAGGAGCGAGTCCCAACAAACCCGCGTACTTGATGCTTTATAATTTTCTCAAAAAAATAAACTAAATAAAAGCAAAGAAAAAAATTTGAATTTACTCAAGGCGGTGAAAGAAAAAAAATAAGTGGTACTTACTTTCTAACGTTGGCTTTGTGGAATAACCAAAGTTTTTGTTTTTACCAGGATCTTTGCTTGAATTGTGTGTGTGGGGTGGGGCGGTGGGGGAATGATTTATAAGATGTACAATACTTGTGTGGTGAGGTTTCTAGTTTTTTTTTTAGCGGGGGTGGGGGGGTTTCATCAGTTTTTTCACGGCGGAGTCGGGGAGAGCTTTCCGTACCCCACAGCCCGTCCCAAGGCCTCCCCCCCCACGTGTTGCACTTTGGCCAGTCCCGGTGCCCTCTCTTGCAAAACAGCCAACCCCTTGTTCCTTCAGCCACTCCGTTGCTGTCGGGTTGAGCATCTGGGACCATTGCTCGCCCGCTCGTATTCTTAGGGATGGGGTGGGGGGGTACCTTTTACCACCATCGCGATTAACAAGGTGAAGCTTTATGGCTGATAAAGATACGGTCGGGCTAACGCTTCAGAGGATAACTAATCATGGCAGAGAGAACAAAGGCAGAGATTGTGAGCAGGAAATTGTGTGACTTCTTACCGATTACAGACAATGATTTACAATTTTGGTCCGTGAACTGCAGAGCCATTCCACTGCTGGATGAGATCCTTCCCCACATCGTGCAGGCCGCGAGAGCAGTTTGACGATACATGGGTGCCGCGGTGGCTAGGAGATGTTAACTCCCTCGCCTGGTATGCAGGAGGTCGTGGGTTCGATCCCGACCCTGACGCCTGTTATATATAATTGGCCGCGTATTTTTTCTCTCGGGTTTTTCCCCTCCACATTTATAACCAACATGCGTTTTAGATCATTTGCCTGCTTTCAATTTCCACATGATTAGCCACTTGGTTGAGCTATCATTTGTGATTGCTTGGTCGCTTCTGAAAAAAAACTTTCGCTCAGTGGGCCTTGCCTGGTAAAGTACAAATAATAGTTTTAGTTTGGTTTGGTGACGGCGGTTGTGGAAGAGTGCAAAGCAACAGTGGGGTGTTTCTGCAATGCCCTCTGCTGCTCCCACTGTCTACTGCACCTGTCCTATGCGCATGGTTTCACTCATGCACACACGAGGCAGGCCCCCAACAGCTGGTTGGCTTCTGAGATGTGGTGGTGGAATCGGGTGCATCCCAGATCTTTTGGTCAAAGACGACGATTTACAATAATATGTGATTTTTTTAAATACTAATGTCCACAAGCAAAGACAAACCCTGCGATTATATTCGCTATAAACACTAATTTGTAAAATAAATGTGTTTATAACCTTTACATAAACGTTATAATGAACTGATATTTTGCCACAGATTAGCATTTTCCTTTGCTCACTTGTTGCAAAGAGACAACAATTACTTGCGCGTAAAGGTTTTGGTATTTAGCATCCGCTAACGACACAATAATTAACATGAATTGTTATTCAAAGTTCAGAACTGTCTCGGCACCACTTTGTAGCGTGGAGTGATGGGGGGTGGGAGGCTGGTCAGGCCCCGACTGCGTTGAGCCAGGGCGCACTGGCAGCTGTGGGAACCAGCGGAAGGAAGCGCTGCCGTGGTGTGGCGATATCGGTGACATCCGCAGTGACCTCCTGGCATCGACCACGTAACGATCCGCCACAATCTTCTGCCCCCCCTTTCTGCTCTGAACAACGGCAAGCACGTGATCTTGTTCATGTTCTGTGTTTTTCATCGCGACGGCCCTGAGTTGATCCGTCCCTGCACTACCGCGCTGGGCTTGAGTGTGCCGTGCGGTGCCCTGTCTCAGATCGCGCAGGATGGGAGATGGGACGATTGCTCGTTTTTGCCAATTGTGCTGTCGCTGGGCGGAAACATCTCGCCGCTGCTGAAAATAAGCCTCGCCAAGACCGCCGTGGCCGAGGGAGAGTCCGTTCATCACAGCCTGCCCGACCCGCAGTGCTGGGGCCCCCCGGTACAAAGAGGGCTTTTGGTCAGACCAGTTGAGTTGGCCTCGTGGCCCCACCGATGGGAAATGTCGCCCCCGCCAAGGAGTCATTGGTCGGGTCTCCACGGCCCAGCCATGTTGAGACTTGCATTAAGCCAAGCAGGGTTATCCTATATTTGTAATTTTAACTCGAGTATAATTGAGCTGACTAGAATAAATTTGGACAATTGTTCAGGCAGACGGCACCTCGCACTTTCGTGAATAATTCAACATCGCTTCGGACCTAAATGGAAAAATGTACAGCGCCGTGATGAACATTTCAGTCTGTTGTCTTTACGATGTGGCGATTTGATCAAAAAATAGGAAGACATTGCATCCTTTATTTGACCAGGGGATAGCATTGCCTCTTGCAAGGAGGCGACTTGGGGTTCATCGTAAATTCTGCCCCAATCACCGGCGACTCTTTGGGAAATCGCAATTGTAAGAAGTCCGCATTCTTTTGGTCAACTCCGTGCGGTTTTTAAAAAGTTTTTTTAATTGCATCTGCCGAGCGTTTTCATAAAACAAGGGGATTCCATCGCTAAATTAAAACCCAAGTGGTGAAGATCCAAACATGATAAGCCACAGGTCTGCGTAATTACCGCGCACTTGCAGGTTGTGTTCCACATGTAGTTTACACGTTAACAGATTGGCAACAACACGAACAATAAAAGACGCCCGACGTTTTGCTCCTAAGCTTCCACCATTCGTTATTTGGCAAACGCGCCGTTGCGCGCACTCACTCGCGTTAATTTTCGTGGAGCGGTCGGTCGGGGGCTAAACATTGTCGCTCAACTTTGCCAAAGTGCGGCCAGATCTTTAAAAATTAACCCGTAAAAACAAAGTTTTTCCACTATAAATCCTTTATATGCGTGGCGGCTAGAGTCCTCTCGTCCTC
>CM025644.2:1430273-1444703 GCA_014621495.2 Entosphenus tridentatus | reverse complement strand
CCCCCCCCCCCTCTCTCTGACCCCCCCCCCCTTCTCTCTATTTAAGGCCTCGACACAGAGGTGTTGTTTCTCTGTGTGTGTCTCTCTGTGTCTATCTCTGTGTGTGTCTCTCTCTGTGTCTCTCTGTGTGTCTCTCTCTGTCTCTCTCTGTGTGTGCCTCTCTCTGTGTGTCTCTCTCTGTGTGTCTCTCTGTGTCTCTCTCTGTGTCTCTCTCTGTGTGTCTCTCTCTCTCTCTGTCTCTCTGTGTCTCTCTCTGTGTGTGTCTCTCTCTCTGCTTGTGTCTGTCTGTGTGTCCCCGTGTCTGTGTTTTGTCTCTTTCTCAAATTTCGCAATCTTTGGAAGAACGTAATCAACCAGGTAGGGTGCTGACTGTTATGTTAGCCGAGTCTCTGTGTTGTATTGCATTATGTTTCCAAGTTTACTAGGTTTGTTTTCTCATTCATTCTTCCCTGATGACGGTTGCTTGTGTTGCAATCGAAACGTCGTATTCTATTATTTAATTTAATTTATTTCTACGTTACTTTACCAAAAGAACCAAAGACCGTCTAATATATTACTATAGTATTTTATGATAATGTATATAGTATTATATTATAATGTGCTATCGTAATATAATGTATTACTTTAGTATTATATTATGATGTAACTATAGTATGTTATAATGTATTGCTATTGTATTATATTATAATGTGTTACAGTATATTATAATGTATTGCTATATATTATAATGTATTGCTATAGTATTATATTATAATGTATCGCTATAGTACTATATTATAATGTATTATTATATTATGTCAGGGTCTGGGTCGCCACGTTTGGCGAGATGTTAACTGCCTCGCCGGGTACGCAGGAGGTCGTTGGTTCGACTCCGACCCTGACGCCTGCTGCTTGCTGCTCTATATTTGGAGTCTGCGTGTCTCTCTCCCCGTGGTCGCGGGGATTTTTCTCCGGGTCCTCCGGGTTTTTCCTTCCACACTTAGAATCAACATCACTACGCGTTTAGAGTATTTGGCTGCTATACATTTCCACTTGATAAGCCACTTCGTTGAGCTATCGTCTGTGATGGACAGGTCGCTTCTGAAAATAGCTACATCGGTCGGCTAAGTGGGCCTTACTTGGTAAAATAAAATAAAAATTGTAATAGTTTTAACTGTTAACGATGCTGCTGCTGCTGCGGCCGCTAATGTGACGGGGACGTTTTGAGTGGCAGATTTGTGCCAGATCTGCGCTGGCGTCATTAAACCAAAAATAAAATCGACTCGACTCGGCTAACACCTCCAACGCGGTGCAGCTCGCACTGCCGTTGTTGCATCGGCTACTGCTGCTGCTGCTGCTGCACTTGCTGCTGCTGTTGCTGCTAGTGCTGCTGCTTCTGTTGCTGCTCCTGCTGCTCCTGCTGCTTCTTCTGTTGCTGCTGCTGCTTCTGTTGCTGCTACTGCTACTACTGCTGCTGCTCCTGCTGCTGTTGCTGCTTCTGTTGCTGCTTCTGTTGCTGCTGCTGCTTCTGCTGCTGCTGATCCTACTGCTGCTTCTGTTGCTACTGCTGCTCCTGCTGATCCTATTACTGCTGCTGCTGCTCCTGCTGATGCTCCTGATGATCCTGCTGCTGCTTCTGATCCTGCTGTTGCTGCTGATCCTGCTGTTGCTGCTGCTCCTACTGCTGCTCCTACTGGTGCTTCTGCTGCTGCTGATCCTGCTGCTGCTACTGCTGATCCTGCTACTGCTGCTACTCCTGCTGCTCCTACTGCTGCTGCTTCTGTTGCTGCTACTGCTGCTGCTGATCCTGCTGCTTCTGTTGCTGCTGCTGGTAGTACTACTCCTGCTGCTACTCCTGCTTCTGTTGCTGCTACTGCTGCTGCTACTGCTGCTGCTACTGCTGCTGCTGCTGCTCTTACTGCTGCTTCTGTTGCTGCTGCTGGTAGTACTACTCCTGCTGCTGCTGATGCTACTCCTGCTGCTGCTTCTGCTGCTACTGCTGCTCTTGTTGCTGCCCCTGCTGCTTCTTTTGCTACTGCTGATGCTGCCAGCAGTCCAGCACAGCAGCAACCTCTGTGACATCAGTGCCCAAATAAGGATCGGCACGCGAGGCATTTCCCTGTCTTGGTGGAGGGGGGAGGGAGGCGATGCGAGGGGAAGACGTGGGGGGAGTGGGGGGAGTTGAGGGGGGGGAGTGGAGAGGGAGGGATGAGAAGGAGGGGGGGTCGAGTGAGAGAGAAAAGTTTGTAAGTGCAACTCGGCTGCATGTCGTGCCATTTGCACAAATCCAGTTTCACCAACATCACCACCAACAACAAAAACCCCTTCACATTAAAACAAAGAGGAAAAAAACAAACCCCCTTACACGGACGGACACGCAAGAGGAAAGTGAATAAATTGTTGATTTCTCGAGGAGCCCTAAAAACGTCATCTGAGGGAGCGTCCAGAACGGACCCGGGGCGAGACGTTGGACAAGCGAGGCGCTTGGCTCCTCCTGAACGCTTTCGATCATCGACCCACTTGGACGCAGCCTCTGGTTTGCCTCGCCACACTCCCGCGGTGCCCCCATTTGGTGGATCCAAGTTGCCGGACAGGGTCTCACCGTACGGAGTCAGTAGAAATCACGAGATATAATGGAGCTTCCTGTAATGGAGCTGACTTTCATGCAGCTTACGAACCCTCCCAGGGCCCTGGAGGCCGAGACAATCACTTTCAATTGGATCGTGAATTTTACTGGAAGCCAATGCAGAGACACGAGAACGAGGCGTGATGCGCTCACATGTCCTCACTCCACAGAGAGGTGGTCGAGGGAGTGAACGATGCTACAGCCGTCACCTTCTCGTCATCCATGCCACAGATGCCCTCCCTCCCTCTCCCTGCATCCCCTCTCTATCGCCTCCCTCCCCCATTCCCTCCCATCTCATCACCTCCCTCCCACCTCCTCCCTCCCCCATTCCCTCCCCTCCCACCTCCCCCATTCCCTCCCCTCTCTATCAATAAACCCGAGTTCACTCCGGTGGGCGCGCGCTCACGCATGGAATGTCTGGGTTTCACTTGGCCGGCTGCAATGCAGAAAGCTACGATTTGTGTTGTCTGTCTGTCCGTTTGTGACAGTCCCCTTTGATTCTCAATTTTTTTAATTTGTTCACGTTAATAAACACACCGGTTTGATGAGACAGAGTAAGCTGTACTCAGGTGTCCTTGCTCAATTTGTGCTGTCGATTATTTACCTTCTAAACAAAACGAATCTGCCCGTGTCTCGCACCCCCAGAAAGGGTTAAGAACCACTGCCTGTAGGTTCGACTCGGGCTGAATGAGTTCCTGGCTTACAGAGATAATATTTGCGATTTGTGTTTTAAAGAGCTCATATTTGGCACCGAGTCCCCTAGGTCGACTCCGACTTAAATATCTTACCTTGTGCGGTGTATCAAGGTCAGCATTAGGCCCGAGTGTCCTGCTGGCCACACCACCCCACAAGTTGCGCTGACTTTAATAGGCGCTCGCTAACAGTGAATGCCTATTAACGAAGTGTGTAGGACTTGCTGTGTGTGCTGTGTACGGGAGTGTGTTTTTTTTATTTCACCTTTATTTAACCAGGTTATATACAGCCCTTGGGGTCAGCATAAAGAAATCACCACGCACACAATAGGACATAGTACAATACAACACTTTACAAACAATTACAATGGTCAATGCCATTGTCTTCTATCGGAGCTTTGAATTCAGACAGTGAAAGCCTCTTCTCGAGTTTTAAAATGTTTTGTAATTCATTCCAGGACCAAGCAGAATGATGGTAAAGTTATTTCTTCCCACATTTTAGGGCTTTGCCCTGCGAACTGTGAAGGTGTCGTGTTCGACGTGTTTGAGGCTGAGTCAACCTAGGGGTGGCCCGGGACCGGTTCATCGTCACCGGTGTCAGCCGTGAGCGGGGAATCGAACCCGGGTCGCCGGGTTTGTAATAGCCGATGGCTCACACACAGACAAAGATCCCCTGTATAGCCTTAACAGACTGTAGGGGCAAGTGCTGTTAGCGAGCACCTATGAAGGCCAGAACGGTACACGAGGGGGTGGGTGGCCAGCACCACGCTCGACCGCCTTTGTCTCCCCAGTGGCGATGTTTACACACCGCACCGGGTACTCATTTGAGTCTGAGTCGACCTAGGGGAGGCCCGGGACCGGTTCAGATAAGCGTCACTGGGTGTTGGCCGTGAGCGGGAATCGAACCCGGGTCGCCAGGTTTGTAGGGCAGCGCGCTAACCGTTACACTACCGCTCACACACAGACACAGTCACACACACACACAGTCACACACACACACAGACACACACAGGCACACACACACAGTCACACACACACAGTCACACACACGCCTCGCTCGCTCGACCACACACCCCCAGCGTCACACGCTGCGCACGTGCTGGTCGGTGTCGTGGAATGTGAACAACGCGCACGATGTTTCTCCCATTCTTCCCGTGCACCGCCCTCGCACCCAAAGACAAAGATCCCAGACTGTCGGGGCAAGTGCTGTTCGCGAGCGAGCACCCATTGAAGGCCGGAACGGCACGCGAAGGGCTGGAGACTCACACACACTCAACAACAACAACCGTCATTCGCCACTAAGTGGCGGTGACGTCACCACGACGCTTGTACCAGGCCAAGTGCACCTTGAGGCCACGTGAAGTGTCGAACGCCCGCTTGCAGGAGGTCACGGGGCAGACCCAGCAGGTGCCACAGGTCGACTGACCGAGATGACCGAGATGACTGGCTGATGCACCACCTGTGCCCCCTACTGTACCAACTTGCTGTGCTTTAGCCACCCGGCGCTCCACACACACTCACTCACACTCTCACACTCTGACACACTCTCACACACTCCCAACGTTGACACGGTGAGCGCGTGCTGGTCGGAGTCGTGGAGCGCGATAACAATGTGTGCGATGTTTCTCCATTGTTCGCGAGCATGGCCCGAACACCCAAATCCCTCCACGCGCAGTCCAAGCCCCCCCCTCCCCCCCGACTCCTCGGGTCACCAAAGGCGCCTGCGATGAAGAGCAATGCTGGTGTCGATCTCACGTGCGGTTCGTGTTGATGATGGTTTTTACACACTTTTATTTAACTCACTCCGACTGTTGTATCCTCAAAAAAGAAATCTTGTAACTACATTTTTACCTTCTGCTTGGTTATTTCGGTAAAGTCACGTAGAAATAATTTTATAAAATAATAAAACATATATTAAATTATTTCTATGTGGACTTTACCGAAAGAACCAAGAAGATGAATCCCTGCAGTCACGAACGCTTTAAATCGAAATACATTTTTACCCACTTCCCAATGTGCTATCGACTGCTAACTTGAAATACCTACGTCATACTGATGACCATACTATATTCTATCATAAAAAATCCAAAACATATTTTTAAACATTTTACACGCTTTTATTTAACTTACTCTGTGTGTTGTATCCTACAATCTTATAACTCAATTTCAACCGTATTCCCAATGTCGTATCGACTGCAAACTTTGTATAGGTATGTCATACTGATGACAATACTATATTCTATCATTGAAAATAAAAAATAAATATTTGTAAACAATCTTTTTTACGACTCTAATTGTCGACGCTTAACTCACGTTACTTGTAAATCACCACGTGGTCCCTTACGTCACGACAAGCCTCGGGGAGCCACGCCGAGGGGCGGGGGATGTGTAAGGAGGGGAGGGGCGATGGGGGAAGGGGGCAGGGGGAGGGGCAGCCCGGACAGTACATTTCATTAAAGCGTGTTTTTAAAAAAAGTATTTTTTTATGTTTTATTTTTTTTGTGTTTAAACTTTGATGCCGGAACAAAAAAATAATGCCGAAGTATTTGAGCGATGCGTTTCCGTGTGAGATTTGAGCGCGGTTTGTTTGTAGAAAGACGAGTTGTTTTTTTATTATTTTGTTTATTTACCCCACGAATGCCCTCCGCTCAGTCTGAAGTCTGAGACGGTAACCTGGCGTTTTGGGATGTTCGCTCATTTCCTTGACCGCTATGTTTTTTTGTTTCACTTTAAGTCGAATTTAAAAACGTCGGCTTCTCTTTGGCTCAGAGGCAACGTGAAGGATACTCATATCGAGTGTGTTGTCGGCCCGATGTTCAATATCTGTGACCGCGTTCGTGGTGGCGACTTCTCCACATTCCTTTGCCAGGGTTCCACAGCTGTCTAGCCACACGGTTCACCCCGTATTTACACCATTGGAACCCAGTGCACCTTTTGGCGTCATCTGGTCCAACACCAATGGAGACGAGGCTCTAAGATAAGCTGTCTGGGTGTGGACCAGTCAACTTCAAGGACAGTGCATACATTACCAGAGTTATGTTTTTTGTTTGCATTATGACTGCAGGTATTGTGGTCTATGCAAACATGACTCCTTGTAAAAAAAGGTGTCAGTTTTGTTTCCAGATAAAAGGGTAAAAAACACAATTATCGTATTTTTTTACTGGAAAATGAGGTTCCAATGGTGTAAATGCATACCCCGAGCTCTCATACTCTGATGGTGCATTGTCTTTGAGTTGTGCGCCTATTGGCGTCATTTGGTCCAACACCATGTGAGACTAGGCTCTAAGAAAAGCTGTCTCGGATGTGGACCAATCAATTTCAAGGACAGTGCACACATTATCAGAGTTGTGTTTTTTGTTTGCATTCCGACCGCAGGTATTGTGGTCAATGCAAACATGACTCCTTGTAAAAAAAGGTGTCAGTTTTGTTGCCAGATAAAAGGGTAAAAAAACTATTATCTTACCCCGTATTCTTGTACAAGGAAATTTAGTTCTCAGGTCCATACGTCGTACAGCCGTTTCAATACGGGCAAACACATGTAATCTGTGTTTGTGTTTCTCCCTTGTGATGGACTTTGTAGGATGAACGTTGAGATTTATAATGGCACGGGGTGACCAATAAGGTCTGTATTGGTCTGTGATAACGTGGGGCACTGATAAGGGGTTGCCAGCTATGGGGTGGAGTCCGTCCACAGGCTGGCCACTCTCGACTTGAACAAGAACGTGGCTTTATCGGCCCGAAAGAGATCATGGGCTGGGTCAACGCCTGATTATTGAGACTGCTGTTGTTGTATTGTATGGCATTTAATTATGCCCATTGAGGAAACTTCTATAGAGACGCGAGAATTGAAAAGTGCGCGTCGAGGAAGATGCCAGAAGACGCGTGCTTGAATTTACCCCTAGAGGCAGCACGAGGAACACGTGGACAAGAGAGCAGAGAGGCAGGTTGATGACAACTTCCGATATCGTGAAGCCACTGTAGCCGTGCACTTGTAAGTCATCAGATTTAAAACTTATTTCATTGGAACAACGGAGGGCGACTGCTTCCAACTGCCCAGTAGTGTCCTTCACGAGCCTCCTCCACAGAGGCCGATCTTGACACTGCTGGTACCAGTCATCGGCAAGTCCACTCAGCTCCACGTCCTCCTGTACCACATCACTCCATCTCTTCTCTAGCCCGTGCCGCGCCCGTTTAGCCCCCTCGATCCGGCCGAACAAAAGCTGTTTAGGCATGCGGTGGCTGGGCATGCGGGCTACATGACCAAGGCAGCCTTGCCTGCCGGAGGAGCTCACCGATGGGACTTTGTCCAGATCTTTAAAGGATTTGTGAGCTCCTCACACAATCCAGCCTGGTTAAACCCAGGATGGATCGTAGGCAGGCCAGCCTAAATGTTTCTAATCGGCAAAGATGCTCCATTAGGGGGGTCCACGTTTCAACATACAGTGCAGGACATGCATCATCCCAAAAAGTGGGCTTGGGCAGGAAGCGTCGCGGCTAGAGGAGGAGGATGATGATGGACGATGGTCGAGATTAAGAGCGGAGCGGCAACCAGAGGATGTCGCACCGAGGAGATGGAGCAACTAAATCAGGTTTAGCTCCACGTGGATTGTTGCACCGTAGGATCATGGGAGATGGCGGTAGCGACGGCGGCGGCTTGAGGAGGCCTTCATCCAGCAGTGGCTAGATCGTGGCTGATGATGATAACGTTTAACAATATCGCGGCGATGGTGATAATGATGGCGAAAAATGCCCATTTATCAGTTAGCCTCTATCGATGTTCATCCCTCGTGGGGAACGGTGAACCCCCCCCATCTGTGTTGGATCTCAGCGAGAGCCACTCATCAATTATGAATGACAAAGAACCCGCCCGGCTCCAGTGACGTTCGATCGACGCCGGCCGCTGTGTGCACGAGACGCTCCTTGTGACGTGGAACCCTCACGAGACGCTCCTTGTGACGTGGAACCCTCACGAGACGCTCTTTGTGACGTGGCCCCCTCACGAGACGCTCCTTGTGACGTGGCACCCTCACGAGACGCTCTTTGTGACGTGGCCCCCTCACGAGACGCTCCTTGTGATGTGGAACCCTCACGAGGCGCAAAGCTAACGGCAGCCGCTCAACACGAGCGCGGCTGCTCCAAACGCACGCGCGTTGAATCGCAGTCCATTTAGTAATGGTTTGTGTCACGTAAACCTCACTACTGCAGCACACCGGTGTGGCCCAATACGTGCTCGGTCGCCTTCGTCTCCCCACGCCTGATGGCGACGACACTGATTATTAATTTTGGGCTGAGTCGATCTAGTGGGGTCCGCACACCAAGTTCACGTGATCTATACTCATAGCAACTGCATGAGTTAATGTGTTAGGCTTTGATGTCGAATTAGTTTTTCGTGCGCGTCTTTTATCATCACCATCATCACCCTCTCCATGAATTATTTCTAAACAATCACGCGCACACGCTTGGGACACGTAAAGACCACACGTGGACAAAAACAAAGACAAAGACTCCCCGTATAGCCTCAACAGACTGTTGGGCCAAGTGCTGTTCGCGAGTACCTATGAAGGCCGGCACGGTACACGAGGAGGTGGGTGGCCAGAACCACGCCCGGCCACCTTTGTCTCCCCAGTGGCGATGTTTACACACCGCATTAGGTCCTCATTTGAGGCTCAGTCGACCTAGGGGAGGCCCATGACCGGTTCAGATAATCGTCTCCGGTGTTGACCGTGAGCGGGAATCGAACTCGGGTCACCGGGGTCGTAGCGCAGCGTAGCGCTACATGACCGCTCCCCACCACACGTGGACACACACACGTGGACACACACACGTACACACACACACACGTGGACCCACACACACACGTGGACACACGTGCATTACGGTTCACTAGCAGTCGCAACAGACACGTGCTGTCCCACGTCTCGTTCGTGTATACAGACCAAAAACATCTCTACTACCCGCACGAAGAAAGAAAACAAATATATATATTTGTCTTCAAATATCGAGTCGCAACAAATAAACTGCGGAAACACGCGGTTGTGGTGGGAGGGGGAGAAGTCGTATCCGCAAGGTTTTTATTTTTTCCCCCAAACCCTTTGTGATTTGTTTTTAAACAAACACGGAGAGCCACATGGCGACTTCGGGGCCACGAGACCCACCGAGGTGAGGGCGAGGATACAACTCGGCCTTGCTCAGGAAGGGGAGCCCAGGAATGTGTTTACTACTACTACAGGGGTGATACCCCCACCACCCCCATTTACATCTGCCCCTTTAACACGCACACCCCGCTTAGCGCGGGGGAATGCGTGCCTGGAAACGAAACGCTGGGCGAATCAGCGCTACACGGGGTCATTATAGCATAGGCCCCATGGAGATGCGTTCCCGACATCGCAATTTATCACCTACGACCAACGCCTTCAGGATCCATTGAGTTATTGGAACAATACGGGAATGATAAACATGATTTATAAATACTCTTAGGTTTTTTCGGTAAAGTCACGTAGGTACAAATTTTAATTAAAATTAATAAAAGTAAATAAAATAAATTTATTTTTACCTACGTGACTTTACCGAAAAAACCTAAGAGTATGAATCCTTGCAGTCACGAAAGCTTCAAATCTGGAATAAATGATTTATAAATAAATCCGCTGTACGAGTTAGCGCTAAACGGGTGTGTGCGTGTACGTCGCTCCGCAAACACACCGCGACTCGCTGACGATTCGCGTCGTCTCAGCCCCACACTCGCGTCGCTCACGGCATCGTCCGTCCGTCCGTTCTCGTTATCCGTCGCCTCTCAGCCTTCGCCTCCACCACCACCACCATCACCACCACCACCACCATCACCACCATCACCACCACCACCACCATCACCACCACCACCACCATCACCACCACCACAATCACCACCACCACCACCACCATCATCACCACCACCATCACCACCATCACCTCCATCACCACCACCACCACCACCATCACCACCACCACCATCACCACCACCACCATCACCATCACCACCACCACCACCATCACCATCACCACCACCACCTCCACCACCACCACCACCTACCCCACCTGTAAATCGCTTCGATGGACGTCGTTTCGATATTCATCGTCGCACACTCGCACTTTACCAGGAAAGGCACCCCCGACGTGAGCCCCGGGGCAGTGCTGTAGTGCCGCAGGAAAGTCAGCACACACACAGGGTTTCATTTTCTTGGTTCTTTCGCTAAAGTCACGTAGAAGGGAAATAATAAAATAATATAAATAAAAACTATAAAAATTATCACGACGTTTCGACTGCAACACAAGCAATCATCATCAGGTGTGAAATCCACAGCTTGTGTTGCAGTCGAAACGTCGTGAGAATTTGTATCGCTTTATATTAATATTATTTTATTATTTCCCTTCTACGTTACTTTACCGAAAGAACCAAGAATATGAATCCCTGCAGTCACGAAAGCTTTAAATCGAAAACACACAGGGTTATCATATTTTAAAAAATCACATACTGTGAGGTTATTTCATTTTATTTTATGTTCAAACTGACTGCCATTACAATTAATCATAATATAGGTTTTTAGGTCAGATCGCGTTATTTATAAATGTGTCGTAACCCTCCACCACCCGACACGGCCAAACAGTAAAAAATGTGTCACGTTTTCAAAGGACAAAATAATTCACTTTAGCCCACCGGTGTGTTGAAGAGAGATTCAACGGCATTTAACATTTTGAGTAGTACGACGTTTCGCTGGTAATTACAATCAGCTTCATCGGGCAAGAATGGTGAAGCTCTCCTGTTGCTCCCGGTCTTAAATAGAGCAGCAGCAGGGTGACGTCACCATTAATGCCTCCATGAATTATCTTTTGAAATGTATTTTGGACGAGATCTTTTTATAGATTACAGCTGCCTTCTTAAGCGCACGTTAAAAAATACTTTAATTGAATTCGTTCGTCTTTAGTAAATTTTTCTTTCCATTATTAAAATGTCATCTTCAAAAGGAAGAAAAAAATATTAAGAATGTTACAAAGGATACATTAACCGAGAGAATAAGCTATTAAAGCGTTTGAATGCCGGCGTTCAAACAAATTAAATGACCCTCTGTGTGTCCTGACTTTTCGGCCACCCGGCATGTCGCACAGCCGCACGCACGCGCATCTCCGTGCAGACAGCACAAAGATTAATCCACTCCGCCACTCAGCAGCAGCAGCAGCAACATGTCAAATCGATGTCACAACCACAGAGTCACACAAACTCTGAACTGATAAGCCTCGCGCGACTTTGTCGTACGGTTGCGGTGTGGTGTTGACATCGTCGAGTGCGATGACGTTATCAGATTTGTTTCGTTCAGATTGCTCCCAGGGCCGCCACGGTGGCTATGAGATGTTGACGACCTCGCCTGGTACACAGGAGGTTGTGGGTTCGATCCAGATCCCGACCCTGAGGCCTGTTGTATATTTGGAGTTTGTGTGTCTCTCTCTCATTATCATCACGGTGGCTTGGAGATGTTAATGACCTCGCCTGGTATACAGGAGGTCGTGGGTTCGATCCCGACCCTGACGCCTGCTGCTGTATGTGGAGTTTGCGTGTCTCTCTCTCATCATCATCACGGTGACTAGGAGATGTTGACTACCTCGCCTGGTATACAGGAGGTCGTGGGTTCGATCCCGACCCTGAGAGCCTGCTACTGTATATGTGGAGTTTGCGTGTCTCTCTCTCATCATCATCATCATGGTGGCTAGGAGATGTTAACTACCTCGCCTGGTACACAAGAGGGCGTGGGTTCGATCCCGACCCTGACGCCCGCTGCTGTATATGTGGAGTTTGCGTGTCTCTCTCTCATCATCATCACGGTGGCTAAGAGATGTTGACTACCTCGCATGGTACACAGGAGGTCGTGGGTTCGATCCCGACCCTGACGCCTGCTGCTGTATATGTGGAGTTTGCGTGTCTCTCTCCCAGTGATCGCGTGGAGTTTTCTCCGGGTCCTCCGGTTTTTCCCTTCACATTTAAAATCAACATTCGTTTAGAGTATTTGGCTGTTATAAATTCCCAGATGATGATGATAAGCCACTTCGTTGAGCAATCATTTGTGACCAGGTCGCTTCTAAAAAAAGAGCGGTACAGCTCAATGCGACCTTACCTGGCAAAATAAAAAATAGTTTTAAATATATATTACGGTGACGATGGCCGTGCTGTGGTGTGATTGTATCCATCCTGACGATGATGACAGTGGAGATGATGAGGATGACGGTGGGTTATGATGTATCCTGTTTAATAGTGGTGATGGTGATGACACATGCCGTGATGATCATGTTGATGTATGTGACGGTGATGTATGTGATGGTGATATTAAGCATTGATGATGGTGATGTGTGTGTGATGGTGATGTTCGTGATGTATGTGATGGTGATGTACGTGATGGTGATGTTAAGTATTGATATGGTGATGTGTATGTGATGGTGATGTGTATGTGATGGTGATGTACGTGATGGTGATGTATGTGATGGATGATGATGATGAACATCACGTGATGTCTCACCCCCCCCCCCCACAGGTAGGGGGGCGGGTTCCCCGTGCGGGGCGCGCGCCCTGCCCTTATAAGGGAATCGCGCGCGCGCGCCCCGCCACGATTTCCGGCCTCCGCGCCGATTCGATTCGGAATCGACCGTCGCACTCCTAAATCGACACCGGCGATTCCTCTCGCCACCCCTGTTCGAAATCGAACCCTCCCCCGTGTTCACTCGTTGTAGTTTGCTCGCCCCCCGCTGGATTTCTGCATCACGCGACTGCGAGAGGGGGGGGGGGGGGGTCAAGGGGTTGGGGGGGGGGGCCTTCGTCCAGCAGTGGATCGAGCATGGCTACTAACTTTAGCCCAATCCCTTCGCGCGTGCCACCAACATGAGGTAGAGGCGCAGCCCTGCAATTGCTCTATCGCGCCACTGCGGTGGCTGGGAGATGTTAACTCCCTCGCCTGCTCGACAGGAGGGCGTTGTTGGGTGATTGAGATTATTTTGGTTGCTATAAAATGCCCGAATGATGGGGCCACTTTGTTGAACTGTCACTTGTGGCCTGGTCGCTTCTGAAAAACAAATTCATACCTCAGTGGGCTTTACCTGGTAGGTTGGGAATGTAGTAATAGGTTTTTACCCTTTCAACTGGTACAAAAAACTGACACCTGTATACAAGGCATCATGTTTGCAATAACCACGACACAAGCAGTCAAAATGCAAACAAAAAGAAACAACTCTGATGATGATAATAATGATATGCACTGTCCTTGAAGTTGATTGGTCCACACCCAGACAGCTTTTTTCAGAGCCTAGTCTCACATGGTGTTGGACCAGATGACGCCAAAAGGCGCACAACTCAAAAACAACGCAATATCAGAGTATTGAGAGCTCGGGGTAAGCATTTACACGATGAGACCTCCTTTACCAGTGGCAAAATATAGTAGTAGGTTTTTACCCTTTCAACTGGTACAAAAAACTGACACCTTTCCCAAAGGTTGGGAATGGTTTAGTTTTATTTTGTGTTTGTGTGATTTGTTTACCTTTATTGTACTTTGCACTCCTGTTGTGTTTTTGTGCTGCTTGTTGTGGTAACGTTCTTACCCCATTCCCCTACTGGACGTCTGTGAAAAAAAAAATCTTCATGGCTGATCGGATTCCTCCGGCAGTATAAATACAGATTCTGATTGATTCTGATTCTGACCCAGACGCCTGTAATTTGGAGTTCGCGTCTCTCTCTCTCCCCCCGTTGTCGCGTGGAATTTTCGCGGAGTCTTTCGGTTGTTCCCTCCACATTTAGAATCAACATCACGACGCGTTTTAGAGCATTTGGCGACTGCTATAAATGTCCACACGACAAGCCACTTGGTTGAGATATCATTTGTGACCACGGTCACTTCTGAAGAAGAGCCGCATCGCCCCAGCGGGCCTTAGGGGCCGACCATAAATGACGTCACGCGATTTTGGCGCTGGACTCTGATGTTGTAGGATTAAACATTGATTAAAACGTCTATTTAATTGAAGAACGTGTTGGCTATATTTATTTAAAGTTGCGCATTTTTACGTTACGTTACATTTCTCGGGGGGGGGGGGGGGGGGGGGGGGGGGGGGGGGGGGGGGGGGGGG
>CM025644.2:1414378-1425927 GCA_014621495.2 Entosphenus tridentatus | reverse complement strand
TGATGATGATTGCTTGTGTTGCAGTCAAAATGTCGTGATAGTTTTTATTGTTTTATATTTTTATTATTTTATTATTTCCCTTCTATGTGACTTTACCGAAAGAACCAAGAATATGAATCCCTGCAGTCACGAAAGCTTTAAATAAAAAAAGGTTATTTGATTTTAAAACTTTTCGTTTAATCTTACCAGGTAAAGCACACCTCGGTGTGCTTTACCTGGTAAGCTCTTATCTTCTTTTTCAGAGGCGACCTGGCTCACAAACGACAGCTCAACGAGGTGGCTTGTCGCGTGGGTATTTGCTGCAGCCAAAATAATCCTGAATAATCTTGAACGCATCCCGTCAGCCGTGCGCCCCGTATCCATCCGGCCACGGGAGCATAGACGGTTGCATTTTTAACGCGCTGTGTTATTCACACATTTACCAGCGCCGCGCTGTAATTATTCACGAGCCATTGTGTGCGCGTGTGTGTCCATTGGCAAAACACATGCTGGCTGTCGCTCGGAGCAAAAGACGGATGGTTAAATATTCATAAACATTCCGAACTGGAAACAAAGCTCTGGCCACAACGACGCTTCTCCCCAACAGAAAATGGTGCCGGTCGCACATTTATTCCCCTGTCACGTAAACAATACAAACCCTCCGTAATTCAGGTTTATTTTGGGGTTGGATCGCGTAAATCGATACGCGATCTAACCCAAAAAACCTGTAAATTGGTCGCGAAAGCCTCTGTGCTTCAAATACAAACTCTTACCAATTGGCCGCGTCGAGTGGTGGCGGGTTTAACGACCACACACTTAAATTTAATACAAAACTTTATCATGGGCAATATTGGTCGCGAGAGGCGATGTGTTAAACTGACATTTAGCCCTGTGGACTTGGGGTGAGGAACCTATCCCGTCTAGAGCTGGGAGATCCGACTACTTGATTACCGATAATCCGGTTGATTGCGTGAACAGTTAAATCCACTGGATATCTCTTGTCAGTTATCCCGAACTAATGTTGGAAATTCCTTGTGTTTATGACAGGGCCCAGGTTGTTTTGACAAAGCGACATCACCGTTGACTTTCCCCACCGAGACCCCTCGGCAGGTGGTGAAGCCTCTGGATTAAGTTGATCCCCTGGTCAGGATTCGAACTTGTAACTCTTGCGGTTACAATTTTCTCTGATGCGGGTCATAATCGGCCATTGTCATGCACGCCAACCCCCAAAGGGTTCAATTGGTGAGACTCCCCAACTGCAAACCTTTTGTGTGTTTAGTTTGTCCTCCCCACCCCTCTGATTAGCGTGGTTGGCTACGTACGGTGCGAAAGAAGTTCAGCGTACGTACAGTACACGCGTTGGGGAAACACCCAAGAAACTGAGGGCGAAACCCCAAGGAACCGAGAGTCAATCCCCACAAGGAACTGAGGCACCGAAACGTTTAACTCTCACTCGGGCAAGGAAGGGAAAGTGTTGCTTCTGGTCAAAATTGGGGAGGTGGGTCACTGAATAAGTTTGCGTGGCAGAAGTGGGTTAATGTCCAACAATGAGTAACCCCCCCCTCCCCTCGTGAGCAATAACCTTGGGAACGTTGTTTTTTGTTCCCCCCACCCCCCGCTTGTTTTTCGAGTCGCAAGGTTGCGAGTAAGCCCCCTTGCTTGCATACGAGCTGAGCCATTGGCGGCAGCAGCAGCTGCTGATGAGACGCTTCGATTGAATAGTGCCGAGTGCGCGATGAACAACAACAACCAACAACAACAACCATCGCACGCGAATCCATTGCACGGCCACGAAAAGCGCCCAACATTGTTTGGAACCCTGCGAGTCTCTTTAGGGGTGGTGAATCCTTGAGCCTTGGATGTGTGCGTGCGCATTCTCGGCCAATCAGAATATTTATTTGTGCTGCTGGAGGAATCCGATGAGCTGCAAGCCTCATTTTCCCACACACGTCCACCGCTGGGCGAAGGTCTTCCCAAGCTGCCACCATCTCTGCCACACGGCCCTGTGATGCGCTGATCCACCTCGCGCCTGCGCACCGAGCTGGTCCCACCGTTCGAGCTTGGGAGACGCTTTCTTTCGACGTGTCGACTACATTATATTTGGTTTTTTTTATATATACGCTTCGGTACTGCTACTCCCTCACTGCGTTTTCATTTCTCCTCCCGTCACCCCAGATCTCCCTTGGGACAGATGCATTCTGGTCTCCCTTGGAACACTTTCTTTTCTTAGTGTATCCTCGGCTCGTAACGGCCGCCCTACCACTACTACTGCAGCACACGGCCCTTTATTCAATCCACTGCTGGACGAAGGGAATTCCCATGGCGGTAGTTTGAGCAAACTTAACTAGCGCCGACTTGATGAAGTGGGTGAGGAACCCAAGACGGCTTCAGATGTTACTCGCCACTGACGTTAGCCCCGGCCGGCAATCGTTACTCGGAATGCCGGGTTCATAGCACAGTGCGCTCACCACTGTACCACGACTCCACCCACATTACTACTCCTGCTGCAGCTGCTGCGGTTTAATGGTTAGCAGAGGGTCAATTCTGTCCACTCGAAAATATAAATGGTTACACCACAGTGGGTTCCTCCAGCAGGGTCGCGTGTGGTGGGATGGTTCGCGCTACGCTTAGCTACAAACCCGGCGGACCCGAGTTCGATTCACGCTGGCAGCCAAGACCAGTGACGATTATCTGAACCGGTCCTGGTCATTCCTTAGGTAGACCCAGCCTCAAATGAGTACCTGGTGTATAAATACATCGCCACTGGGGAGTCAAAGGCGGCCGGGCGTGGTGCTGGCCACCCACCCCCTAGTGTGCCGTGTCGGCCTTCATAGGTGCTGCTCGCTAACAGCATTTGCCCCAACAAGCCTATCACGGCTTTACCGGGGAGTTGTCTTTATGTGAGTACTCCCACTTCTTTTGAGACGTCTGGCCGGCACGGAGGAGTCCGCCAAATACCCCCTCGAAGGGCTCCCCAGGTCTATAATCTATGGGAGGCCCTTCTGCCAGCAGTGGCTTTGAGCAACAATTGCAGGGCTGCTACCATTACCTCTTTTTTAACTCTTCTCGGTGGGGCTCTCGGCGTGTTCAAATGGTCCAGTCGTGGCTGTGCCGGCCGAACAGCACGCACGAAGAACGCCAAAATAGCGATGCCGTGACGCTGGACTTGGACTGCGCTGCCGTGTTTTTTTCCCTCCGTAAGATGAGGCACGGCGCGTGTCAACACGTCGCAGGGCCCTAATCATCCGTGAAACATAATAATAATAATTATGATTTGACTTTTTGTTTGTCTGTTTGCCAGCCCTTGGAGTCTTGGCGTCACTTTTAGGGGTGAAACAGCAAACGCACGGCGGATTGCGTTAGAGCAGCCGCAGCTGCAGCTCCATAAAGCACCTCTTGTGTTTGTAAGGGAACACACAAAGTGTTCCTGAATGCTCTTGTGTGTGTAGTGTGCGCACAGTCCACGTGTGTCTAGCTTCGCCGGCCCGTCTCGCAATCGCAACATCGCGAGTTTGAGTCCTGGTTGGCGATTGACACGGCCTATCGTCCCTCCTGATGCCGATTTTTTTTTATGAGTATTGCATTGTGGGGAAGTTAGCAACAGGAGACATCTGCATTCATATACTGATCCCCTCAATGGGAATGTGGAATTTCCACCGTGGGGCCATGATCCGCGAATGGAAGTAAGTGCCGCCACAATGCTCATTTGACCAAGGAGATGAACCGTTTTAATTCTCTTGCACCGCTTGATGTTATCTATTTGGTAGGGGACCTTGAATATACCTCGCAATCCCGATCTACTTCACGAAATATCTACGAACGCAATTCGCATAACAAACAGAAGCTTTTTACCTTCAGTTGTGACGTAGCTTGAATTTGCACCCCGCTAAGGCGTAAGATAGATTTAACAAAATTGGTCAAGTAAAAATATGAGCTACAGCGAACAAGCGGGCACAGCCCGTCGTTCAGATGTGTGGCGCATCGTCGTTTTCGGGGTTGGGCCAATTGCTTGCGGTGGCTGTTGAAGTCACCCGCGTCTGTAGCAGCGGCTGCTTGCAGATGTGGTGATGGCCACTCCTAATTCGAGGTATGAATTGGTGACCATCACGTGTATGAGCCACGGTGGCGAGATGTTAACTACCTCGCCTGGTTTGCAGGAGGATGTGGGTTCGATCCCGACCCTGGCACCTGCATATTTCCTCCACATTTAGAATCAACATTCGTTTAGAGTATTTGGCTGCTATAAATTTCCACATGCTAAGCCACTTTGTTGTTGAGCTATCATTTTTGGTAGCCAGGTCGCTTCTGACAAAGAGCTACATAGATCGGTGGGCCTTACTTGGTAAAATATACAATAGTTTAGTTTTAGTACGAATGTAAGTTTGACTTTTTTCGCACCGTACGTAGCCAACCGTGCTCGCCGGAGGTGCGGGGCCAATCGTGACATGACCAACTGTGACGGTTACTGTCGCTTTTGCCGTCGCTTGTGACGGTGGCCTTGATAGCGTAGTCCCAACAGAGGAGCATCTTAAGCCCGCTCGTACTGCAATTAGCTTAACAAAACACAGAAAATTACCTTTGCAACAAGTTGTATTGAAGACCTGTGGGTTGATGCAAGTTGCCTTACAGTAGATTGTGTTAAACTAATTAGTTGGCAGTGTCGCTGCTGCGTTGGCAGTTTACACAAGCACAGACAGCAAAAACTGAACGCATTTGTTCATAACACTGTGGCTTTAAAATAATAAATAATGGGTGGCGTTTTGGGCAATGAGCCTTGTTCATCACTAGACCATGTTGAGCATTCTCAAGTTTTGGTTCAAATGCCAAGGGTTCCCAAAAGCCAGAGCAAAGTAAATGTATCGAAGATCAGTCAGAGCAGCAATGTTCTCAACGGCTGCCTCGTTGAGAACATTGCATTTCAGTGTTGTTATGATTATTAGGACACATCAGGCCAATGGTGGAGCCAGGACTTTCAGGTAGGGGGGCAACCCCTCCAGCAATGAAAAATGATTGAGGAGTTGTTAGTAAGTAAGGACTTGTCCCTTGCTTTTTATTCGACGCGTGTGCGGCGATGGCGCAGCCATCGATCGAGGGTCGAATTCGAACCGTATTGTGTGATCGCCATCGCGCTCGCCGAAGGTGTTGATGCCTTCAGGGAAGTCGTGTCCTGTGTATGCAACTACGCAAAATTCTGTGAGTCACTTATAACTGCTTTGCCATTACTTATTGCCAATTTTGGACTCGGACTATTGTCCTATCATCTCATAGAGTCCCTGGCACGCAATAATATGCTACACAGTGGCAGTGGGGATCGCAAAATGCCGATTTATTTCTAATAAACCCCAATGATCCGATCGAAATTAGGAACTTCGATCGGATCATTGGTGGGGGGGGGGGGGTGGCACATGCCACCTCCCTCCCCACTGGCTCCACCAGTGCATCAGGCCATGACCTGGTTCCAAATGAACCTTAACGCTTACATAACACACTCCGCGACACGGCCATCACATGTCGAATTCCTATCGGGTTTCTCGACACCAGCGGTAAACGTCCGAGCCTGACTCGAGCTGCCTCCTAGGTTTACTCGGCATGAACACAGTTAGGACGGTTGGCGAAGACGCAGCGGCGCGTCGTTTGGATCGCTGCGCGACGGGCACGTCGGGCGAAGAGGCTTTTTGCCACCGGGGTTCGGTGCAAGACTCGGCAAGCCCGGCCGAACGACGCGTGAAGCGGCGAGGGCTGCTGGCTGGCCGCTTGCCCATGCCTGGTGGAGTGAGCGGAGTCGGCACTTTGGTGCGGCTGGCATTTTGCGAAGGCAAACGCGCACTCCCTGTGTGGGTTCCTTGAGTGATTTAACTCGTGAACACGGCTCATCCGGTACCATCCAGGGGTTGGCAAATGCTAAACAATGATTTTATGTTCTTGGTTCTTTCAGTAAAGTCACGTAGAATGGAAATAATAAAATAAAACATTATAAAATAATTCTCACGACGTTTCGGCCACAACGCAAGCAGCCGTCCTCAAGTGAAGACCAGGTCTGTCGGGGAGACAGCGTCATTCAGTCACGAAAGCTTTAAATCGAAATTTAATGATTTTATGCTCGAGTTTTAGTTTTTTAAAATCTGGAGATCGCAACTGTGTATGGTGGCAAAGCCAACGTGGTTGCCTTTTCTGACAAGGTCATTTAAAGATGGGTACCGTGGTTTGTTTGATAGAAGAAGAATATCAACAAAAGTGTTGCATTGAAAGGAACAAAATACATAATAGGTGACGTTTCAGGCAATGGCCCTTCTTCATTGCACATAAAAAAGACCTACACTTGGAATCTTCACTTTACACCATGTAATTGCCTGAAACGTCACTTATTAAATATTTGATCTCTTTTTTAATGCCAAGAGGTTATTGTAAAATGTGCAGGGTTGTTTGTGTTCATGGCACAAGTTGACCACTTGCCAATACAGCAGCTTCGCCGCGTAATTTGTTTGATGCAGAATTTTGCTTTGGGGGGGAAATTTTTTTTATGCGATTTTGAAACATCCACGGAATATGATGATAGAGTAAATGTGTCTATAAAACGGCCCGTGGTAGACACAGCCCTTGGTGAACACTGCCAGTGGTGGATTACTGCCCGCAGTGAATACTGGCAGCATTTGCCACCCCACTGGCAATTACAGTCACTGAGTTTGGGACCTGTGCTCGTGAAACCTCCTGATCTGCCGCCATCTTATCGGGTTCACTCGGGCGAACTCTGCATAGATATTGGGGCTACTCTTGTTTTTGTCTTCATCTCCAGGGAGACACTGCTTCCTGCGATTGTGTTTTTTACCTACCACCACCACCCACCATCATCATCATCAAGCAGGTTCTGTCCGCTGTTGCTTGAAGGCTACATCTTTGCCTTCTCGTTGTCCTGGGATGCCGCAATCCGGCTCGCTCGTGCGGGTGAGAATTTCTTTGCTCCATCTCCGGGGTGGGTGGGGGGGGTGGTCATTGTCAGGCGTTGTTCTCCTCTTAGGCTGCCATTCCATCGCCAGTCTTGCCCATCAGTCGCTATAACCCAGCTCGCTTACGTGTCCTGCCCGGGCCCCTCTTAATTTTCCTAACTAAAACTAAACTATTTTCAGTTTGACCAGGTAAGGCACACGGAGCCTATATAGCTCCTTTTTCAGATGCGAACTGGCCACAAATGATATTTCAATGGAGTGGCTTATCATGTGGAGATGTATAGCAGCTAAATACACCTAACGCATGATGTTGATTCGAAATGTTAATGGGAAAACCGGAGGACCCGCAGAAAAATCCACGCAACCACGGGGAGAACATGCACACTCCAAATATACAAAAGGCGTTGGGGTCGGGATCGGACCTACGACCTCCTGCATACTAGGCAAGGGAGTTAATATCTCGCCCCCAACGTACAAAGTACGTTGGATTTTCTTTTGATACAGACAGTGCATCGTATGAATTCCAGTTCCCTAAATTCTGCCGCGGCTACAAGAATGGCAGCTGTGAATGTTATTGTACTGAGCAGATGGTAATAAAATAATAATACACCTTACTTGGACCTGTCTGAAAATGAAATGTTTAGAACTAGTGGGAGTAAAAAAATAAAAGATTTATAATAGGCTGAACAACCATCACCACACACTGCTCCCTTTGTACAATGGAACACTAGCGCATGAATAATACCGGGGTGCAATTGTTTATATTCTTTCTCGTTTAATATCACAAAGAAACTGCGGCAACCCATACAGCCACGGCTTCGGGCATGGAACACCACCACATGTTGGTGAAGCCAAAACACCGCCGACGCCACTGCATCGGGGCTCTTTGGGATCCACTCGACACGAAATGGACTCTGAGCCAAACCTCCGGCAGCGCTTTTCTCACGAGGGCTTTGACGATGATGAATATCGTGGATTCACACTCGCACCCCCACCCATCACCCGAGGCGGCGTTGGGAACGCCGAGAGGGGGAACCCCGAGGGCAGGGGGGGAATGCCGTGAGTTAATCCGGAGCCACGGGGTGGTAGGTAGACTGTGACTAGACCGGGTTCTACGATTGCTTTTGTGATAGATTATGCTCCCGATTGATCTCGTTTGACTACTCGGCTAAATTTGGATAACACAAATGACCGTGGTTGTAAAAAAAACTATTATTATATCTCGCTTCTTGTTCCCACGTTCATCGCTGGATGGGTGATGTGGTGCCGCTGGCCGGGAGGTGACGGCCATCTGCACCAGGCTTGTAGGGGTTGGGGTTTCCAGCCTTCACGAGACGGCGTCAGGGTCGTCGCCATTTTTTAAAGGGGGCTCGGGTAAATCGACCACAACAACAAAATAAAGAGAGCGGTTGATTCTAATTCTAAGTCGTTTAATCAATTCGCTAAATTGAGTAACCCCTTTTGAGCTCGAGACGTAGGGCCAACGATGATGATGGTGATAGCATCGCGTGACAAGAAGGATTCCATCTTCGTGGTGAACTCTCGCTCGCAGCGAGCAGCGCACCGCCTTGTGCCAGAGAATGACCCCACAGGATGACGTCACAGATATTACTGTACTTTTGATGGCCATCTATAATAGGTCATCAACCTAGAAAATCCTCGCAATCTTGATATAAACATTTTCTCTCCTGGGACTTTTTTTCAGGTCAATTGAATTTTTTTAGGGAATGTCCACGATAACATTTAATTTATTAAACATAGCGCTGTTGTCGTCTCGTCATCGTCAAGGCAAATTGCATCTCACAATCGATGAGGAAATCACAGACGAAAGCCGGAAGGCAGCAACCAGGTGGGGAGCCGGCACTGCCAATAATAGCCCCCAGGCCCCTGCGGCCCTCTAGGTATTGAAAAAGTTTCAAGCCAACCGATGAGTTGTTTTTTTTAGTTTGGGCAGGAAACCGGAGCACCGGGAAAGAAAAAAAAATCCCTACGCGCGTGAGAGGGGGCAACGCTGTATCCCATACAGAAGGGATGGACGATATTAATCCACACTCTGCCGTTTAAGTGACAAACCAGATTTGATTGTTGTAGTGGTTTCATTTGATGCAGTCATTGATGACTGCGCTCGGAGATGAGCTGAACAACCCCTGGTTTAACTTGCGCCCGAACTCTGGATGACCTCAGGGCAGGCTCTGTACTCGGATGTTGGAAACTCAAAACTATTCCAATAAGCAATTTTTTGTTATTTTACCAGGTAAGGCCCACTGGGCTTCTTCAGAAGCGACCTGGCTATCACAAATGGTAGCCCGATAAAATGGCTCATCTCGTGGAAATGTATAGCAGCCAAATACTCTAAACGTGTGATGTTGAGTCTAAATGTGGAGGGAAATACCGGAGGTCCTGAAGAAAAATCCACACGACCACGGGGAGAGAGACACGCAAACTCCAAAGATGCAACGGGCGTCTGTGTCAGGATGGAACCCACGACCACCCACGTACCGGGCGCGGTAGTTAACATCTCGCCAACTCGTCACCGAAAAGTTTTGCACAGCGCTGAATCGCCACCGTGCCGCGTTGGCACTCGTCCTCCCCGCCAGCTATTGTGGCCGAATCTGCGTACACAATGGGCAGCGGGAGGACATTACCATACTCTTGTCGTGTTCCGTTCCGGACATGCCGCGCGAGTGAGTGAGCGTTTGTGTGTGTCGTACATCTGATCTGGTGCTCCCCCTAACAATGGCGAGATACGCCGGAGCGTTGGGAGGGGTAGCGTCGTTACCCGAACGTGATTTTTCTATAAAGGCAGTCACCGGGCAGTCACCGTTGCCTGAGCTGTGTTGTCACCGATAACGCGCGTCGGCATGGCAACTTGTTTTACTGTGACGCGCGTTCCTTCCTATTCAAGCTGGAGGATCGTGTTTCTGCTGCGTGTGCGTGCGCGAAAGCGACGATGCCACACCGTGGTCATCGATCGGTGCAGCTCGCCAATCGACGCGGATTTATTCGTTTTCTTAACGAGCTGCGTCGCAAACGTCCCTCGTCGTGACTGCTGGGGCTGTCCAGACCTGGGGGTCAGATTGCCACTGCTTTTAATTTACTCCCAATGGGATTAAACAAAAATTACCTCCGTCCACCTACTGGTGAGATCTTCAGAATCGTCGGATTCCTCCGGAATATGCATTTCTGACACTCGTCCTATTTGTGTATACTGGAGGAATCCGATGAGCCGCAAAGCTCTTTTTTCCCCACAGATGTCCAGTCGGGGGGGGCGGGTAAGAACATTACAGCAGCAAACAGTACAAACATACGATAGGAGATACAAATACATGATAGGAGATACACACACGTGATAGGACCCACCTTACAAGTGTCCTGAGGCTCAGGTGAGACTTTCCCGTGCAAACGAGCATGATGATAATATTGCACCTGTGATAGGAATGTGGAATTTCCACCGCTGGTTTGCGGTCGCCGGTAGAAATTGGCACCGTTACCGTGTTACTTTTTGAGCAGGAAACACCACTGGAGTGGTGTGTTTTTGCATTTCCTGTCGTCCACCAAATAATGGACAGCACAGTGCTTCATGCAAACAACTCCCGTGTATCTCATCTGGTGGAAGCCCATTGACAGTCGCTGTCAAATAATTGTATCGTAAAACTTTAATTTTTTTACTCCTAGTTCTAAACATTTCATTTTCAGACAGGTCCAAGTTGCAATTCGTGCGCACTGGACAATTCTATTCCTGTACGTTGCTTGAAACCAAAAAAAAAGCAAATTCTTAATGTCGCTTTCTCGACGACGGCTCCACACGTCCCTTCTCAAAGACATCGGCGATCGTCGCCTTCCTTCCATTTAGCTCTGGCCGTGACAATTGCTGAAGAATGTTGCGCGATGATTCTCCTCGTAGTTGGGTGCAATCGTTCTATTGGCCGTGTCCCGCCCCCGTGGCTTATACCGACGATAATCTTCCCAGTCGAACCGCAGTCGCACTTTGTCTCGTGTGTTTTCTCATTGCACGTAGATACGCGAGCCTGTGGAATACATCACAATCTTCACATGTCCTGTTGGGGCAGGGTCAGAACGTTACAGCAACAAACAATGCACAAAAACACGATAGCAGTGCAAAGTGGGGGATAGGAAAGGTAAGCAAATCGCTAAAAATACATACATTGCATAAGTACACCAATTCCCAAGCCTGGGTGGTAAGGCAGCAACAACAGCAACAACAGTCCCAGACCACACCAAGGCAGCACACGGTCTCTTAATAAAGTTGCATGTTAAAATTGCACCATCGATACTACACGGGTAAGGATGAAAGTTACGAATCGCATTTGCAAATGCAGTTGTATCCAGCACTAAGCTTCTTCTTCAGGAAACATTTTTTTCCAAAGGAAGCTTTCCAACGTTAAGGGGAGGTAAACGAGATTTTTCAAAAAGGTTGGGGCTGCAAACGGCAAAGGCTTTGAGCACGAAACGCACACTACTATATATATACATACCAGAGGGGAAAAAACCGATACAAATAATCTCACGGGTGAGCATTAAAAAAAACGGGGTTAACGTCGACATTAACGTAAAAAAATCCAGGCCATCGCTAAGAAAATAATAAACGTGCCATGTGTGTGTGTG
>CM025644.2:1380207-1413978 GCA_014621495.2 Entosphenus tridentatus | reverse complement strand
TTCCAGATACGTTCCGTGAAAATTGCTCGGTCGGCGAAGACTCGTTATAAACAATGGTCGTTTCCCCCCCCCCCCCCATCGACTCGCTCGCCGTGTCAAAAGCTGAGCTACGCTTCCGCCCCAAAATGTTCCGCTCGTTTTTTTGTTCCGTGAGAAACACAAAATCTAATTTAGAAACGTGAAGGACCGCAGTGCTTTGCAGGTGCCTGTCTTTGGCGTCCTCAATTATTTAGTGCCCCACCTACCCCCTCATCCACCCATTGCACTGCCACCACGAGGCCCCCCTCCCCCACACTACGAATCACGTGGGGCGCATGGAACGTATTCGACCCATCGGTCTTCACTCGCTATGCGAACATTTTTGCTCGTTTTACTAACAAATTGGTCCGAATTCAAATTGCTCGTAGAGAGAACGCTCGTTAAGCGAGAGACCCCCGTCCTTTGCGATAACTTCAGGTAGGAGGGTGGAGTGTCCGTACCGTCAACAGCACACGGCGCCGTGAACCTGACCACCTGAATTAAATTCCCCGGTGTGGCTAACATCGGTGGCAAAGTGACACCTCAACCGGTCGAGGGTTTCCCCCTTCACTTATCAACCTGCTGACCGGCGTGGTGAAGTATGGTCCCAACGATCCCTAAAAACGATGGCGCGGCGTGGGGGAGGGCGTTCGCCCAGCAGCGGATCATCGAGGGCAAACCGCTCGACTGTAACAAAGTAATCGATCGAAACTTTGCGCGCACAACAACGCTCAAGTTACGCGATGGGGCCGTAAAAAAAAAATCCCACATTCCAATGGCAGAGACGAGTACATTCTCGGAACGGTGGCTTGTCGCCGGGTTCGGTGCGCAGTGTGTGTCTTCGCCGCTCCCTCTTGCGAGCTAATTCCCACCGCCGATTCTCTCCGCTTCCCAGCGGAGTTGAACCCCGGCGAGAGACGGACAATCGGGCCCTTTGTCAGGAAGCCTCGCTTCCCGATGCGCGTCACGTTTGGGACTACGTAAGCCCCCCACTCGGCCCCCCATTGAGGGTACGAACCAGGCTGGTGGGGGGGGCAGCGAGCGAGAGTTGTCATCAGCGGAGTGTAGGGATGCGACGGAGATGTCGGCGGGCAGCCTCTTTGAGACTTGCGGACCCGTTTTAGTTTCGTTCCCAGCGGCCGGTTTCCCTGGCGTGGTACATGACGGCCGGTTCGCCCCGTGTGAACGCCTGCAAGCGCAGGTGATGTGGGGATGGGGTGGGGGGCGAACATCCCGGATCCTGTCATCCGCAAATTTGACTCCGCTTGTCCGCTAAATAAAATACAGATGATGAGATTGCCGGGTAATGGCGTGACGGATGAGAGGAGGGTTCTCTTGTAGCTGGAATCTCAGAGGGCGATTTCTGCGCCGGATCACTGGAGTGCGTGCCACGCGACGGGTAGCCGCGGCCGTGGCGTGACGCATACTGGATGCGGTGTGCCGGATGCGGGAATTTATTTTGCGGGTCGTCAACCCACACGGACCCGCCTGCAAGTAAACCCTGTGGGCCGAGAAGAAAAGAAGCTCTCCTGACCGTAGAGTGCAGGTGTGGAGGAGGTTGATGAATTTTTAAATGAAATTGCGGGTTGGCGTCAAAGGAGGGTAGCGATGGTTCGGACGTGTGGTGGGTGGAGGTGGTGCAGGTCACCGACGCGGACCTCGGAGCAGCATCCAGAGGAAGGTGACAGGGGGGGGGATGGGACAAAGCCAGATGGTGGAATGCTGTCGAGGCGGTCAGGCGTTCGCTTGGAGACAGCTGTCGGATCGAGTGGAAGGAAGGAAGAAAAGCAGTTCAGTGTGTCGTGGTATCAGTGCCATCGGACATTTATGCTGAATGAGGAAAACAACCTCGCGGCGTCTCCGTCGTGTGAGGTTTTTTTTTATTTCATGAAAGTTCTGCGTGTGACGTACAGCCACGTCTTTTCCTCAATAATGTTTTACGTGTGTGAGGAGGAACCGGTGTGAAATAAGTTCACCGCAATACTACGCCTGGCCAATCGGTGCACGAATAAAATCTCGTAGATCTGCCATGGGAATGTGGAATTCCACGAATGGCTATACCCCCAACAGAGTCCGGTGCCGGGAAGACTCTTTGAATTTTTGGCATTTACGATTGCAAATTTGTCCATCAAATCTGCTGCTAGTTTTAAGTTGCAGTACGCCTTTGCCCAGGGGGTGCGACACAAGGGGGTGCAACATATGGGTCAGTGAAACTAAAATCGATGGAAATCCTCTGGATAATTATCCTGCCTCTATAAATAACCTCCCCACTCTCATCCTAAATGTGTACGAGATTTAATTGCCGTCACTTGCCAATTTTGTTTATGCAGTTGTTGATTTATTTATTGTTTCTTCTCAAAGTGCGTTCAGTTAAAGGGGTACAAATTAGATTGTGTTTTTGGCGTGGGTGAGTGACTTGGTTGAGAAAGAGCACTTTGTTTTGTGGCTTGTGGTGGTGGTGGCAGTGGGGGGTGGTGGTGGGGGTTCGGCAGTGGGGGGGTGGTGGGTTTGTTGTGGGGGGGCCTGCGAGCTGTGAAAACAGAGCGTGGGTGTGTGCAGCGCGGGCGAGCCGAGCCTTGCGCGCATGCCGCGTCACCGCTACCACCTCGCCCCTACGACCCCTACGACCCCTATGACCCCTACCACCCTTGCAGTCTTTGACTGTCGTGCAACGGCCGAACTTCTCGCCGTGCCCCGCCGGTGCGAGGATTTTCTGCGTCGCGTCGTTCTCCTCCTCGTCTGTCCCCATCCACGCCAGTTCTGTTTCTCTCCCCCATGGTCGCGTGGTTTTTCTCCGGGCTCCTCCGGGTTTTTCCCCACCACGTTTTTAGGATCGGCATCGCGCGTTTTCAAAGAGTATTTGGCTACTGCTATAAATGTCCACACGATGAGGGTGTAAGCCACTTGGTTGAGCTATCATTTGTGACCGCCAGGTCGCTTCTGACAAAGCTACGCAGCTCCGCGGAGCCTTTCTTGTCGTAAAAAAAATGAAACCTATGCTCTGCGCGCGGCTGAATAATTCCGCCGTGGTTCTACGTCGTGAGCCGCGACCACTGGACCACCTTGTTCAGTCTCAACCCTTCCGGTTCTTTTACCGCTGCATCTTTAGCATTTACTATTATTTCTATAGTGATGTCATCAAGCCACTTGCCTTTTCTTGCCTTCCCTCCTCCCCCATCACCCTTTGCACCATTTCCACTTTTTGTGTTGCATTGCCAAGTTTTGCGGCACGGTACCCTGTCCGGCCTCAATCTCGAGATGTGTCGTAATAGTTTATAATTGTATATGAACGTGTCTCTGTGCAAAAACAGAGCGTGGGGTGATGCGTATGTACGCATGTATGCACGTTGAACTTCTTTTGCACCGTGCGGAGTCAACTGGGTCTCTGTGGTGGAAACTCCACATTCGTGTGGCTGGGTTTATTCTGTCGCGAGGATGGACGAGTGGGCAACATTGCGACCGACCTGATTGTAGTACACAGGCCCAAACCAAATATTTATCCTGTCAATGGCACTTGATGGGGGGGAAAAAAACAGGAATTGTACCAACATCTTTAAATCGCAAGTGAATTATGCAAGAGCATTACTGATAAGTGTGCTACCACGGAATCTACTTTTATTAGCCGCGTACGGAAACTGGCATCGCTACATGCACCACCTCTGCGGTACGGAGTTCTACTCTGGCGCATGGACTAGTGGTGTTCACTTTAACGATACATAAATAGCTTGCTAATGATGACCCACAGGGGATAACTGGGCCAAGCCCCACTTCCTTTCAGAGTTATTTCTTTATTTAAAAGGTTTACTTTGATATCTTTTGCGATGGCTTCCTCAACGTTTCGGTACGGTCATGAGATTTATTTTTAAGCCAAGAGTTCCGTCTGTGTCGGCCTTTGTCCCCCCAAATGGAGAACGGTGGTTAGGTGTGGAGGCAGTGAGTTTCAGGCTTTGGTGTGGGCCCAAATCTCCATCGCCATTAGGCGAGGATTGGTAGCAGTAGTTGCCTGGGTCCCCACGAATATGTATGTACATCCGTGGAGGAACAGAGGCAAAGCTGTTGAGTTGGATGTCTTCTATGGGTGACCTTTCACAGGTGTTGACCAAAGTGTCCCCTCGGGTTAGAGCCGTCTAATGACTTAATGTCCGAGTGAGTCATCAGTCCCACCCAATCGGTCCCAAGTGGTACTGATTGGAAGGCATAGTGCAAATCGTCTCATCTTGAAGGCTTATGTATCTGTAGCCTTGGAGAGGAGTTTTTTTTAATCTGCCTTTTAACGTTTTTCGATTTCAATTGCCGGTGGTTGGGGTCACCTCGGCCCAGCATCCTTCTTCCCATGCCACCGGGAGGGAAGTCAACAGTGGCCTGCTCTGTTTTGTCAGTGGGCCTCGTCACGGGAATGTGGAATTTTCTCCACTGGTTCAGGACCTCCGAATGGAGATTGGCACCAACCTGATTGCTCGTTTGCTCTGGAAAACAATTAGATTTGTATCCATATAATTCGCATTGAATGTCCCAACTGTACGATAACGTAGCTGTTTGCCGAATGTGTATAATTTGGTTAGTTTTGAAATGCATTATTATTATTGTAATTACATTAAAATCCGCCGCACTCGGCAAAATATTGACAAGCAATCATCCATTCGATGCGCTTGCAAATGTGGTTACAGAATGAGCGTGGCGGCTGTGTGGAAGCGTTTTCGCTTCCCTTTACACCCAACGAGCAAAGCTCGTCATGAACATTTCACTGCAGCAATTCATTTCTAAAAACCGCGCGGTAAAAATAAATATGAAAAAAACCCGCGGTACGTTGCGTCACTATGAAGCGAAATTCCTTGCGTTGGTGCGGAATTCGTTTTTTAAACACTTTTATACAATTTTTTTCATTTTACGAGATGAGGCTCACTGAGTTGTATATATCTTTTTCAGAAGCGACCTGGTCACAAATGAATGCACAACGAAATGGCTTATGTGGAGAATTATAGCAGCCAAATATTCTTAAATGAATGTTGATTCTAAATGCGGAGGGAGAAACCGGAGGACCTAGAAAAAAATCCACACGACCACGGGGAGAGAACACGCAAACTCCAAATATACAGCAGGCGTCGGGGTCTGTATCGAACCCACAACCTCCTGCATACCAGGCGAGGTAGTTAACATCCTCGCCACCGTGGTGCCATTTTAAACATCTATGTAATAGGTTTTTTGGGTTAGATCACGGAAATATAAAAGTGTTGTTGAACCCGCCACCCCCCGACACAGCCAATTAGTAAGGTTTGTCACGTAAACAGAACTTGCCATTTCGTTACCAGTACAGCACACCGGTGTGTTGGAGAGCAAGTCCACAACATTTACAATCCGAGTACCACGTTTCTCCAGTAATTACAACTGGCATCATCAAGCGGACAGCCAGATTTGTGGATATGTACACGATGTAACCCATTATGGATGATATTAGTCGCGAAAGCCTCCATTTTAAACATTTCGCCAACGACTAAGTTGACTTGGTCACTGTTTTCACGCTTGATCTCTTCGCATAGAATTCTTCTTGACTGGGGGGGCGGCTTGAGACACTTTGTCATATTTGTCATATTCGGGGGGGGGGGCGGGCGGTGTAGGGGGGGTTGATGGCCAAACTGATTGGGGTTGATGAACAATACGCACACGTGCTACTTGACCACGCAGTCAGTCCCTTCCTCTGACTCACAACCAGACGGTTCAACATAAAAATCCCCATCGGGGGGGGATTGACTCGACCCGTCCTTCCAGGGTCAAAACCAAACGAATTCCGCTTTTGAGAAGGAAGTCCACGGCGGGAGTCGGCGGTGGACGTTCGCTGTCGGGAGTGCAGGTGGCGCAGGGGCACCGAGACCCGACGGGCCAGAGGGGGCCCAGGATTCTGGGCCATGAAGAGTTGGCGGGGGGGGGGGCACCCCCATTTCATACCCCGCACCGGAGCCCAGGCCAGCAATGCCATGCCCACGTGGCTCTCCTGGGGGGGGAGAGGCTTCACAAACCCATTGTGCGTTTTGTTGTGGAGCATTCTGCACGAGAGCTTACGCTGCTATACTGCAGGACTCTTTGTGTTGTACCCACGTATAAATAATACAGTTTACTAGCGAGTCCAGCGGCCTATTGAATTTGCAGGGTTCCCCTATTTTATATTCAGCAGCAGGGTTTATTTTGAGCAAGCAAATTCGAGACTGGTTTTGACCTTCTTGGTTCTCGTCGGCAGAGTCCGGCTCGGCTGGTTAATGCCGCGCTTGGTGCGCTTTGCCATGCTGCTGCGGCGGCGCGGCCGGCACGCTGTCCGTAAGTCCCCGTTGGTCGTGTGCGGTCACCTCGCTCGTGAACAACTAGCCGGGCGTGCCGATGGGTGCCTGTGAACTGTGCCCGGCTGACGCCTGTTCCCCGTTTTCCCAGATTATCGTCCTCTCTGAGACGGCTCGTCCTGGGAAATATGTACACCTTCCTGGGACATTGCAATTCGTCTACATTTTTTTTATCTCCTTTTATTTTACCAGGTAGAGGCGATCTGGCCACAAATGATAGCTCAATGAAGTGGCTTATCACGTGGAAATGTATAGCGTCTGAATACTCTGAATGTGGAGGGAAAACCGGAGGACGCAACCACGGGGAGAAAGACACGCAAACTCCAAGTATACAGCAGGAGTCCGGGTCGGGATTTAACCCACGACCTCCTGCATACCAGGCGAGGGAGTTAACATTTTGCCAGCACGGCGCCCTACTACACCGGAGGGAGTCATATCTTCTTGTCCCCCATGACATATCCTTCTTTATTTTATACCTCAACAGTGACAAACCTACTTTTAAGGCAGCCGATTTGAGTTGGGGTTGGTGGCTCGCAAACATTGTCTTGTGAGCGAGACTTCTTCCTCCTCCTGGCCTGTGTGAAGAGATCATCATAAACGGTGTCGGTGCAGCCAGGAGGCTTTTTTGTTTGTTTTGCCCCCCCCCCCCCCCGCTTGTGAGAGTCTTCTCTGGGCACACCGATTTCTTTTGAAACCCGAAGATGCTCAATCAGGAATGAGACATCTCAAGCAGGTTCACTGTGAAATATTGAAATTTTGAAACGTGAAATAGGTCCAAAGTCAAAGTGGTGATCTGCTCAAATGAGCATGGAGAGAGTGAGCATCTCCCGTTTACAGCCCAGAGCCAGCCATGGATATTCCACATTCCTATGCCGGGGTCGAATCCATCCACAGCACAACCGATGTTGACTTCTCCAAAGGTGTACATATTTTATCGACCCCGTATGAGATGATCAGCTGAGTAAACCTCCAACCCAGGTTTTGAACTTGTGACCTCCAATTTTAATCAAGGACAAGATGAATATGAATCCAGTGTTATAAATGTGCCTATGATGCCACGACCCTGAAATGTAGGCTAATGTGAGCCTCTGGTTCCAGTGATTGATTAGAACATTCCATTACGCCCGGTGCTGTGGGAGTGGTGGACTGGGAAAGCAGTTGGGTGGGTGGAGGCAGGGATACGGGTGGGGGGGGGGCGAAGTGGTCAGTGTAATGGTGGGAGGCACAAAAAGAAAGTTGGTGGTTGAATAGGGGGAAAAAAGAACACTTTTGGAATGGTTCCATTGCGAAACGGCCTCGCCTCTCCCCTCCCCGCTTCGAATAAAGTGCTAATTGTACACGAACTTGTCGGAATGCCGCTTCGAAAAACAGCCGTCCCTTATGTCGGAAAAGGCTTTTGTGGAATTAGATTGAGCTCATGTCCGACCATATACCCCGAGCCGCACGCTCGCAGCACGCACGCCGCGAACGCGCGCGTCTCCCCGGTACTGTACCGTATAAGAAAACCTCCATTGTCCGCCGCCAATTCCCCCCGCTGTTGTGGGAGGGGGGCAGTGTGAGGAGGGGGGTGGTGCATGGAAGTGGGAGTCTTGGGAATTTGGGGCGGGAGGAGGAGAGGGGGGGGAAGAGGTTGGTATCAGAAGTGGCCTGTCCGGAACAGGTCAGAGGTCACGCACTCCTACTGCCTGGGCGTCGGGCCTGCAAGATTGGAAATCCGAAACTTGTTTTTTTCTCTAAAGCTCAATTTGCCCAACAATCATTGTTACCGTGCTGTGCTCTTATACAAATAAACAAAACACGCAATTACAGAACTACTGTACTGTCCTCCTACTGAACGCCACAGGGGAAGTGGTGTTTGTATGAGCTAATCGGGCCACGTATTTGAGATGTGGTGAGCGCAGCGATAATTCGGGTTTAGTCAAAAACGAAATGACTGGTTTTCCCTTCCGTGTCTCTGTTTTAAAAGTAAAGTCACTTTTTGGTCTGTTGTTCCATCGGCCTTCCGAATGTTACAGTATTTCGCGAATCGGCATTTGCTTGAATGCGTAAACTCGGGGTTTACCCAGCGTGCTCTACTGCAACGAGCTCGGCAGTTGTTGCTGATTCTAAATTCAGACAATCGCAAAACGAACCTCGCAACGTGTCGGACCCTTTAATCACTCGATACCTCCGTTAAAATCAACGCAAGCCTCCGGCACATCACGTGACTTGAGTGGCCACCCCCACTCTCTCAATCCCCCTCCCCTCTGCTCACCGCCCCCTGTGAAAGCAGACGCGTTGCTCCGTACCGCCTCTCCCTCCCCATCCTCATCTCTCCTGACTCTCTGCTCCCGTTTCTCCGTTGCTTCTCTATTCTCATATTTCCCAATATTTCTCCTTCATTCTTCCCTTTCCCATTCCTTTTCCCACACATGTCCTTGACTCTACTCCCCTTCCTTGTTAACATCTCGCCACGGTGGCGAGATGTTGACCACCTCACCTGGTATGCAGGAGGGTCGTGGGTTCGGTTCCTACCCCGACGCCTGTATATTTGGAGTTTACATGTTCTCCCTGTGACCGCGTGAATTTTTGTCTGGAGTATTTGGCTGCTATAAATGTGCACGTGATGATATGCCACTTAATTGAGCTGTCATTTTTGATGTGCCAGGTCGCTTCTGAGAAAGAGACGCATAGCTCAGTGGGCCTTACCTGGTAAAATAAAAAAATTAGTTGATAGTAGTTAGTTTACCGTCTAAAAAGTTTTGAAGGAATATTTCTGGACAATTTAGCAAGTATTAAATATAGGAGACTGATAGGAGATCCTTAATACACACCTGCAGTAATGTTACGAGACAATCAAGGAGCCTTACCCATGGTGAACTGATAAAGGATCTTTAACACCTGCGCCTCGGGAAGGTTTTTATACAATCACCTTTTAGTGAGTGGTTGGCTCACATACCTATCGCATATCTATAACTGGGTGTCGCTTTTATTTTTTGGCGCTCGCAAGGGATAAGTCAATAAAGTTTCCGGGACTTTTATTTGCAGTTCGTGTAGAAGCTTCGAGCTCCGCAGAATGTAACTCGCCGATCTCGCGAACAAACGCTTCCTTTATATATAAAACAAAAAATGTTTTAAAATCAAATTTAATAATTATAATTCGGCCAAATGGCACCGCGGCAAAACATTTCGGTTTCGAGTTCAAATTCTGACTCAGCCCATCATGCCTCTGGGCAAAGGAGGGGGGTTGGCGGGGTGGGTCTATGAACTACGTAATGCTTTGCACGAAGTCGGGGTGGATGGTGCTATGGGCAAGCTGGCACTCACCGTAGAAATTTGTTATTTCGACGACTGGGCCGCCATCGGTGGAAATCGACGCGACTTTGTGCGCTCGTTCCAGCAGACGGACGCTGTCGTGCTAAAGCCCTGTCTTTAAACAAATAATAATAATAAGAAGAAGAAATATATCCTTTGCTTTTCAGAGAGTCTGGACGAGAATGAACGTCTCCGTTTGATAGGGGGGAGGGTGGGTGGGGAGTGTCACAGCGTTTGTATGAATGACGCGGCTTGGGAAAACCGCTCGTGAAAGCCGTGGGGGGGGGGGGGGCACTGCAGTTTTGGTGAAATGTGCACCACATGGCGAGGCCACTTTCCTCGGGCGGTGGCGATGGGGGTGAACATTGACTGTCGTTGTGCAGACAGAGCGTTTGGGCCCAGCCAGAGTCACAAAGGTGCAGCCCTGCAATTGCTTCGCCTATCCCACCGCCGTAGAGGGCCCCTGGTAGAGAGTGTATTTTGGCCTCTTCTTCCTCCACGCCCTCCCATACGTCTTCAAAAGGGGTGGCGATACCGGTGCTTTACCCCACCGCACGCCACCTGTAGATCGCTGGGGTCGTGGCGAGTGGCTTTTTTCCCCATTCCCGTTGCTCCCGTGCCCTCTGTACCGATCCTGTTCTGCTGTAATGCACACTGATATTGGCACATTAAATTAAAATATTGATTGATTTGATTTCCCCATTTTTGCTGCTGGGTGGACAAAGTCGGGGAGGTGGGGGTGGGGACGTGGGGCATATTGAACAAACTTTCACCGTTGTTTTTTTAACTGTCGTGCCGGTAGCGTGAATCACATTTTGGCGACCTCTGGATTGCAAGTCCTGTGAAAAACCATTTCACCCGAGGGATTGTCTGGGCCCAGCCACCGGGGTGCGGAATTTTCAACCGCTGGCTCGAAAACAGCCACGGCTATCGTCGGCTGGGGTCCGCGTTGACTTTTTAATAACGTCAGGCTTTAAAAACAACCTAAAAGTCGCCGTTTTAAGTTTCCTAGTCGCTCATCGTAAAGCCCTCCTTGTAACATATCTCTGATCTTTTGCACGACAAAGTACTGCAACCGTGCTGTGGTTATTGAAGGGTGCGTACGCGATCTTTGTTCGGGGAGTTGGAGAGAGGGGGAGGGAGGGGGAGGGAGAGGGGCACGGGCGATGGGCGATGGGGGAGGCGATAATCCTCGGGGTCTCTTTGAGTGTCGGCGAAAAGGTTCCATGACGCTGGGGATAAGTGGAGCCTCTTTGTTCGCCGTGGTCATGGCGAGAGAGGTGCCACGGCAGCGAGTTGTTAACTACCTCGCCTGGTATACAGGAAGTCGTGGGCTCGATCCTGACGCCTGCTGTATATTTGTAGTTTGTGTGTGTCTCTCTCTCCGTGGTCGCGTGGATTTTTCTCCGAGTCCTCCGGTTTCTCTCTCCACATTTCAAATCGACGTCACACGTTTAAAAAGAGTATTTGGCTGCGACAAATGTCCACATGATGAGCCGTGTCACTGAGCTGTCGTTTGTGATAGCCATGTCGCTTCTGACAAGATCTACGTAGCTCTGTGGGCTTTAGCTGGTGAAATAAAAAAGTAGTTTAGTTTAGACGTTAACTCTCCCCACATCCTCCTCACCCAAGAGGGCCAACATCGCCCTGCTGGTAAACAAAAACTCCAGTCAGCCGCTGGATCTCTCTGCATTAGTTTGTGATTAGAAGATGCTATTTGCAGGCAACCACAGGGCAGCCAAGATGGCATAATGAAACAATTCGTTCCGTGGATGATTTGAGTCAAGCAAATGAACATATTTAAAAATGAATATTTTGCATGGAAAATCTCCAGTGGTGTGAATTTCATCTGTTGGTGATATAAAATTATGCCAACATACCTTATGTGAAGAGGGGAAACATGATTATTGTGCAATGTGATGCATGTATCATGAATGACAGTAGATATTTTAATCAATTAATAGTTACACTCCCCTGTTTGCTCTGTTTCTGTATGCGAGCATGTCTACGAACAGTCCTCCTGCCAACCCACCGCTCAACGCACGAAGAGCGGAGATTATTTGATCGCACTTAACCACGCCGGTCAGTGTATGTTGGTGATGATGGAGGGGCATGGACGTGGGAACGTAGAAGTAGAGTACAACAATGGATTTTGCTGCGCTCCGCCATGCGGCGCACCGCGTAGCCCCTGCAGCCTCACGATCGTGGTCGGCCCACCCAAGCCCTGTCCAGGCTCGAACCCTGCTTGGCTTCCACGACCTGATGAGATCCGACGGATTCCGGGTGATTTTTGGTTGTGCGCATTTTGAGAATTTGAGCGGCGGCTGCGTTGGTCTCTTACCTTGACGGGCTCTCCTGGTTGTTGCGCAAAGTCGTCTTACGGATTTCGGTTTGTTTGACGACGTCGCTCTCAAATGGGGAAAAAAAAATAATTCACAGCTGCAACTTCAACTGCGATCGCTGCCGTTACGTTTTCACGCCGCGTCTTTTGCATCGCGTCTTACTCGAAGCAGTGCCGGGTTATGCCGAGGAGGTACCCACCATCGGTGCAGGGTTTTTGGAGGGTCGTCTCCTTCACGCAGATGTGGGAGGGTTGTTTTCTTTTTTTCCCTCCACGTGGAATGTAAGTCACGTACTGTACACTCGTTTCCCCTCCCACGTACAACATTTTTTCGTTACTCGATTTCATCGAACTTTGTCAAACGTCCCGAGTCCCGACTCCGACGTCAAGATAAAGTGAGCGATAGCGCGCCGCGGCCGGCCGATAAGTGTACGAGCCCCCGGTGCGTTGGTTGTACAATCCAGCTTCCTGGCACCGCGGCCGGTCGCTCGACTCGCCGACGATCGTGGAGGGCCGCGAGCTCAAGAGCGCTGCTTTGCCTTCTTCGGTGCCACCGTTCATCGGAGTCGTCGCCGTTGAATATTTTTTTTTGTTACGTTTGCCGTAATCGCGCAGGGCCACGGAACGCTTGCCGAACGCTTTTCTTTTCGTTTGGGGTTTCGCTCGCCCAATCTTCCCCCTTCACGCGCGCGTACGGCCCCGTTATGGCATCCGTGCGGCGGATTGCGAACCGTGGATGTTGTTTGACCATACTTCACCGCTCTGTTCAGTACGGCTCGGTGACGGTGGGGAAGATTCCGGAACAGTCGTTGGAATTTTCCGCTGTACTGTGCACCAGGCACACAACGCCTGTTCCACCTGTCTGCCCGCGCATGGTTAGTCCACTCTCTCCAGGCACCGTACAGTCTCATGCCCTTCTTGGCTTCCGAGATTTGTCCGAGCGACCCGGGTCATTGGGGCGACGTTCCCTTTCTGGCGTCGGCAAAGCAACTTCCACGCGGAGTCGATCGACAAACTGGGCTCGTCGTTTTTTTGGAGAGACTTTCCCCCCCAGACAGAGGAATGTGGAATCTTCACAGCTGCGGTGATTGTAGGGTCGCCAACTGAAAGACGATCAACGGCGCGCACCGTGTTCGTCAGAGGATGGGGACACGCCTTGGGCGTGAGCGCAGGGAGTTGCGCTCATTAGCTAATGAGCACAGCTCACATGTAGCTGCTGCTGCTGCTGCCGTCTGACGCGCACGCCCGCGTGTGTGTGTGCGTGGAGCGGTAGTGTAGTGGGTAGCGCCCTGCGCTACAAACCCGGCGTCCCGAGTTCGATTCCCGCTCACGGTCAACACCAGTGACGATTATTTGAATCGGGCCTCCCTTAGGTCGACTAAGCCTCAAATGAGTACCCGGTGCGGTGCGTAAACATCACCAATGGGGAAACAAAGGCGGTCGGGCGTGGTTGCCAGCCACCCACCTCCCCGTGTGCTGTTCCGGCCTTCATAGGTGCTGCTCGCTAACCGCTTTCCCCAACAGCCTGTTCACTTTATATGGACGATCTCTGTTTTTGTGCTATACGTGGGACCTTTCGTTCCCGAAGGGACATTGTGTTAGGTCAACCAAGTGTGCATGAAATCGCGTGACTGCGTTTTTTTCCCCCCTCCCTCTGGAAAATTTAATAAGTAACGAAAAATTTCCCAGCGCGCCTACACATTATGCCCGTAATGACCCACACCTCAAATGGCCAGTGGCAAACTTCGCGTGCGAGGGTGAGTTGTGATAATTGAAACAACAGTTGGCTTGCTGTGTTTTCACAAAAGATGTTTTCGGCAAATTAAGCTTCTCGTTATCATCATCATGAAAGTCTCCCCAAGCCCACCACCACCATGTATGAATGTGAACTTCTTTCGCACACCGTACGTAGCCAACCGTGATAATTAATCGAGGTGTGGGAGCAAGGGCAACAAACTCAACACAAAACGCAGTTCTGCAGAAATAACTTTTAAATCCAGACGATGTAAAAGTGCACAGCTCCAGTGGCTTCCGAATATCGGAAAGGAAGAGCATTGCAGACGGCCGCAGAAGCGCATCTGAAAGCGCCGCGCGATGCGGCGATGCGTCGTCGTCGTCGTCGTCGTCGTCGTCGTCGGCCAGGGGTCAGTCCACCACCAGATGAAGGCCTCCCCCAGCTGCCGCCACCCAAGGGTGGCACAGGCGGGTTTTCTAAAATCGGGTTTAATTGTCTTTTTATATTAAACCCGATCATCTGAGATTGGGAGAATCCGGTTTAATTGGTTCTAATTGCAGAACCGCACTTGGCCAACTTCTCAACGATGGGCTTCATCCATTCCAAGCGAAGGAACTCACTGGCGCCCACGATTGTGGAGGAGAAGCTCGTGTTCATCAAGACCAACCTGCCCGCCGCATTGTACGACTACCCCGTGCCCGACGGCTCCGAGTACGATGATAGCAGCACCGACGAGGAAGCAACCTAAGCCTTGGATCAGAGTTTCGTATTCATTAAACCAGGTTTTAATTCCCCGAAATCGGGTTGAATTGTATTGTAGAAAAAACCCGATGCCTGCCGCTGGAAAAAATCGGGTTTTTTCCACGCATGCCGCCACCTGTGGCAATCCTGCGATGCGGTAATCCGGTTTTCACTCCATCTCCTGTGCAGGTCCTCGTGGATTGGTTCCCTTCACTTGGCCGCCACTCGCTTTCTCTTCTTGGCCATCCGCCATCATCCCTTCTCCTGTAATGGCGTGTCCAGCCCAGGCCACGCTGACTGTTGCTCGCGGTTTAATCGAGGTCATTATCTTGCCTGTGCCCTCCGAATCAACGAGACTCTCTCTCTCTGTCACTCATTATCACTCCACGCTTGCATCTCTCCTCACTCCTTTGGTTGCACAGTTTTTCAGCCATCTTTGCTGCATTTTATTTGAGAGTTTAAAGTTTCAGTTTGCAAAATAAATGTTCGATTCGGTGCACAACGGCTGCAAAAAAATAAAATGGTTTCCTCACGCGTTTGATGTTGATGTTTGTAACTGTTAGCATGGAGATGGGAAGTGATCTCATCGAGCACTGTAATTTTTATCAGAGCTTCCTCTGGTAACCCACTTTTGCAGTAACCGTTAATCAGTTTTTTCCGGAATGTGCAGCTGATGCAGTTTCGAGAACACTTTTAAACGTCGTGTGCAGTGCAAAACCACCCTCGTACGGGCCGCAGTTGGCCTCCTGCCCATCGATGGGTTATAACTGCATCTTTGGACTCGTGGTCTGGAAACTTTTGCACGAGGTAGCCATGCACTGCACTATAACATCTCATCTCTCGTGTCTTGATGATTGATAAAACACCGGCCTTCCATAAATCTAGAATAAACTCTTTTTACTCTACCAGGTAGGGCCCACTGAGCTGTCTAGCTCTTTTTCAGAAGCAACCTGGACACCACGAATGATATCTCAACGAGAGGTGGCTTATCGCGTGGAAGTTTATAGCAGTGGCCAAATACTCTAAAAACGCGTGGTGATGTCGATTCTGAACGTGGAGCGGAAAAAAAACGGAGAGCCCGGAGAAAAATCCACACGACAACGGGGAGAGAGAGAGACACGCATACTCCAGATATACAGCAGTGGTCGGGATCGAACCCGTCCATATACCAGGCGAGGGGGATAACGTCTCTCCGCTGCAACACCCAAATCTGTCTGTTTACTCCTTCCATTCTGCTCCTATCGTCCAGAATACACACTCACGGTGCTTCAGAATGTCTCGTGTTGCCTATTGTGTTTTATTCCCCCCCCGGTTGTGTTTTCCAAATGCGCTGCAGGCATCGGGCCACGAATCTCTCGCACACAGTGGTGCATCACGCCGTGGTTGAGAACCAATCCACGTGTTTGAGAACAGCAGCCCGCAGAAAGGAGACGTCACAGGACTACTTCTGAGATCCCCTCAGGGGGGTTCTGCTCCTCCACCGCTTGCCGCCGTGCCGCAGATTTGTTGGCCGCACGGCAGCCATTGCACGCAAGCGGGATTCTCAACCGCTGGAACGTTGGCAAATTAATTGACGTACAGATTCACGTGTGGTGGGAGGGTTTTTTTGTTGTTGTTGCAGTCATCGGTGACCAGGCTGAGGCCATCCACTCCGCTGCGCTTGAGAATGTCGTTTAATTGCGGGTGGCTGCCCGACGGAACGGCGGTCGGATCCACGGCCGCTCCGACGCCGACCTCGCACGAGCGTGCACCCATCCCACGGCGGTGACCCCCCCTCCCGTCCCCCAGCCTTTGTCTGGCGCACAAAAGATCCTTGCTCGCTCGCCGCACAGTGCGGCTTTCATTGGCGCGCCTCTCTTTTGAGGCTGCTCTGCCAAAGTTTCGGCTGCACGGAGAGGGGCGGGGTGCGGCGGGGGAACGGACGGTTCGGATTCGCGGGCCGCGCGATGTTTGCGGCCAACTCGGTGGTAGGCGGCGACCTCGTGAAAACGCTTCCACGTTGGGCGACGCACTCGATTGTGCGCTCGCCTAATGAATGGCTTCGGGGTGCTCTCGAGATAAAAAAAACACTTTAGCTGTTAAATGCGAAGCTTAAAATTGTAATCGACATCGTTTTGGAGAAGGGAAATAGTGAAATGGATAAGCGGATCGTACGCCCCCTTCGCATAACAAACAACAACAAACCAAAGTGTATCTTCGCACGTCCTGTCGGCCGCACAGCCTTCTGGGAGTGCATCATTTAGGCAGCTTTATTCCCGTAAAACATAACGTGAACCGGCATTTGTGTTCACCTGTTTACCCAGCGCAGACCGATTTATGAAGTCTCACCACTGTCACAATCAATGTGTACATCTTTGCACCTACCGTCCCGTTGTCAATCCACTGCTGGATGAGTGCCCTCCCCACACCGTGTGGGAGTTGAAGTTGGGCAGCATTGACGTGAGCACAGTAGCCGCTGCTGCCCTGTGGTGCTCGCCACAGAGCTGCGCTTGGTATCTTACACAGTCACCCGTCCAAGCACGTGCTGTACTATCCAGACCCAACCCAGCTTGGCTTCCAACATCAGATGAGATCGGGAACAGATCTTGAGCACATTCCGGGTTATTTTGGTCATAAGTGTTGTCACGAGCCTTGAATTATAATAGCAGCATTCATTTGGCCAGAGTTGCGGCCCATGAGAGCAGGCGCTGGTGGTGGTCTATACTGCGACTGAATTCTTCAGTGAACACTCCCCATTCCTGCAGTCCTGTTATCCGCGACTCATATAATCAAACCAATCCGTGGCTCTTCCCGTTTTGCAGTGGGGAATACGCAGCGCTGCCTATACCATCCGCCGCTCTGCGGATAAATGGGGAGGGGAGAAGCAAGCTTCAGGTGCAGTTTAAGAGGAAGGCCATGGGCAGTCCCCTCCTGTCGTATGTAGGGAGTTGACCGGCAGCGTTCATACGTTCGTATCGAGCTTTGTTGTGGACGGCTTAAGAAGTAGCCTGATGAACGTTTTCAATAGTTTAGTTATATACATACACACGCACGCACGCACGCGCGCACGCGCGCACATTTAGCGTCATTAATGCAATTGCATCTCACAATCGCCGAGCAACCGCAGACAAGCCGGTGGAAGGCAGCCAGGTAGCGAGCCATGCCAACAATTGCCCAAGCTCTGCAGTCCTCCACGTGACGCTGCCCGGCGAATGATCTGGGGCAGGCCGCGGCGTTCCAGTGCGGTCTGCGATTTGAGGGTTGGTGTGATCGCAGGCCGCGGCTGTGGCCTGTTCCCAAAGTGTCCACCGGATGGTCCCCCCCCCCCCGAGCAAGATGCAGCGAAACGACGACATCAACAACAGCAATGGCAGCGGCCGAGGGGGAGGGGTTATACCTGGGGAGAATTCAGAACTCAAAGCGCCAACCGAGGCCAATGTCGAGTAATAGTCGGCGAGACTCGCCACCACTTGGCCCGTCATTTTGCCCGTCCGCACGAGCGTTTGTTTGATGCTGTAATGTCTGGAGCAGGGCTCGGCGACCCGTGGCTCAGGAGCCGCGCGAGACCCTTTGAGGACTGTTTGATTACCGTGTAACGTGTACGTACTCTGTATTCGCATGCATTGCGTCGCTCGAAATATTTGTTTTTTTTTATATTCCTTTTTTATATTCCTGAATTAACAAAAATAATCTTGCCGCCTCGTTATTTTGGTTGCCGATCCCAGGTCTCGGAGGCTCATCTCTTGCAGCCAGTTCCGCGTTCTATGATGAGTCTTAACGTGGGTTTTTGTTTTAATCCTCAGCAGTTTCTCAGCCGTGCCAGGTTTCATCTCCTCTCTGGGTCCTTTTGCCCCGCGCGAATTTATCGTCAACGTCCTCCGTGTGTGCGTTTTGTGTGGTTTTTTTTATTTTTACCAAAATTGGGAATTAAATTTTCTTCACAGTTGGGTTTGTAACGATTTTTTTAAGCGCACAACACGCACGTCAAATCGTGCGTGCACGGGATTCGATTGTTTACGATCGAGGAAACCGTGCGAGACGGACGATGAGGTGAAACAGTCGATTCTTGACCCTGAATCGTGGAAAATGCGGTCGAGAAAGTCGCCGAACTGGGTACAATTTGTGACCGAGTCGGAATCTTTATAATAGATTACAGGAGGAGGAATCTGAACTATGAGAGAGATCGAGAAAAACTAAGCAAGTCGCTTAAAAACTACATACATAAACAAAGCGCGGCAGTACAGAATGCACAAGTACGTACATTCCTGCAGATTAGTCAACACCAAACGCAATATTTGAAGTTTTTGTGACTGCAAGGATCCATACACTTTGAATTTAATCTGTAGTAAACATTTCCTTGCTGTGGTGTTCACACCTGATGATGATTGCTTGTGTTGCAATCGAAACGTGATTTAAATTTTCATTTTTTTTCTTTACCTACGTGACTTTACCGAAAGAACCAAAGAGTACCAAATGCAAGGCAGCAAAACTACAATGACGACGACAATCCAAGTCCACAGCAACAAACTGGCAACTGGTCCCAGTGCGTTCGGTGTCGACGCACCGTGCAGACACATTCACCGTTGATGGTCTCGCGCAAAGCGATCTCTGCATCTGGTGGGCGGCCGGAAACCACTTATGGAGGTTTCCACGTTTTAATTACGGACGGAACCAAGTTCGCCCTTGACGCGGCAAGCTTCGTTTTGCAATGATGTCTCCATTCGTGGATTAAAATGGACTCTTGTGCAAACTGCGTGCGTGCGTGCGTGTGTGCATGCGTTGCATTGTACGTCTCAAAATCGTTTTGAAGTACCGTGCGTCTGGATCGTGTTTGTCATTCACGCTCCGCTATAACCGCACAAAAGACAATTTTCATCCTCGCAGAGGCTTGTGGCTCTCCATCGAACAAAGACGGTCATCTTCAATGCGTGGTGCTTTCACATGCGCTTCTGCGGCCATCTGGAATGCTCTTTCTTATATTAGGAAGCCATTGGGAGCTATCCACTTTTAAGTCATCATCTAGATTGAAAACTCATTTCTTTAGAACTGCTCTTTGTGTTTAGTTTGTTGTCCTTCCCCGGCACTTCCAATTAGCACGGTTGGCTACGTACGGTGCGAAAGAAGTTCAACACACGTACCATTTGCTCATGTTCCGGGGCAGTGGCTCTTCTGTAGCTCTTGATTGTTCATAGGTAGCAGTGGCCTATAGTGGCCTACAGCCGCTGTAAGCTATTTATCGTTCACTTGAGAGAAAATATTTCTACCGATGTTAATGACCGCCACCCATTCCCCATTCGAGATGCGAGACGCGTGAACTCTGGCACGTGCGTGCATGTGTATGGTCACGTGTGTGCATGTGTATGGTCACGTGCGTGCGTGCGGTTTCGTGCGTGCAAGGCTCGTGAACTCTGACACGTGCGTGGAATCTCGTGTGCCAGCAGAGGTCCCGCACACAGTGGGCTCCTTATCCAAACGAGAGTCCCTTATCGCAAAGTGGCTACCTACAGTCCATAAGCCACGCAGGGTTCATTGTGGTGCGTGTGTGTGTGTCTGTAGGTAGATGTGTGTAAGTCTATGCGAGCAGGTGGGCGTGTGTGTGTGCGGGGGCGCAGTGCTTAGCGCGCTGCGTTACGAACCCGGAGACCCGAATGTGATTCCTGCTCACGGCCAATATCAGTGGTGAATATCTGTACCGGTCTCGGCCTCCCCCCACTAGGTCAACTCGGCCTTAAATGAGTTACCTGGTGCAGTGTGAAGACATCAACAAATAAAGTCAGGCGTGATGTTTTCTACTTTTACCCCTTGCGTGCCGTGCCGGCCTTCATAGGTACCCATTGACAGCCCTTGCCCCAACAGTCTGCGTGCCTCTACGCGGTGGCTTTGCCTCTGCTCTCTATGAGCGTGAATATGTTGTGGGAAGGTGGTGACGCAATGGCTAGCGTTCAATTCCCGGCCACGGCTGGGGATGATGTCATCTCAACTGGTCGTGGGCCTCTCCAAGGTCGGCTCGGCCTTCAGTGAGCACCTGACGTGTGGCGTGTGAACGAACAAAGGCCTCGGCAAGGTTATGGCCGCACCACCGTCAACTCGTGCGTTTGTGACCCTAAATAGGCGCTCGCAAATAGCGCTTTGACCTAAGGGTCTCTGAGGCTCAACAGGGGGATCTTTCTTTTGTGTTCGAGGAGGTGGGCGCGCGTGTGCGTGTGCGTGCGTGCAAGGCAGTGGCTATGGTCCGTGCCAAGCAGAGTTTGATCAAATGAACACTGAAAATGTTCTGGTGCCTGCGTTGGGGTTTCTTAATTCCTCACGCCAGGTGTGCACAAAGGATGCAATTACTCGCCGCTTGGGGTTTAGGGCGTTCACAATGCTCCCGAGTGGCTGCACCTGACCAATGGAATTCAAAGCAGGGAAAACAAACTACACCGGGCAGGAAACGACGACAAAATCTGTGCAGGATTAATTTGATTCATCTCGGACATTGTTGGCAATGCAGGTGTGTGTGTGTGACAGCTTCTCGCTCACAGCACTTGCCCCGAGCTGGCTCTTGAGGCTATCGGGGTGATCTTTGTCTCTGTGTATGTGTGTGCATATCCACGTCAGGTTTTTTTCTTTTACGTGCACAACTTTGCATCTGTGTGTGCCCTTGTGCTTGTGCATGTGTTGATGTCTAAGTGTGGGGGGTGGTAGTGTAGCGGTTTCCGCGCCGCGCTACGAACCTGGCGACCCAAGTTCGATTCCAGCTCGTGGCCAACACCATTGACGATTACGTAAACCGGTCCTGGGTCTGATCTAGGTCGACTCGGCCTCAAATGAGTACCTGGTGTGGTGTGTAAACATCGCCACTGGGGAGACAAAGGCGGCCGGGCGTGGTTCTGGCCACCCACCCCCTCGTGTGCCGTGCTGGCCTCCATAGGTGCTCGCTAACAGCACTTGGGAATCTGTGTTGTTATCGTTGTATGCCGAACTTCTTTCGCACCGTACATAGCCAACCGCGCTAATCGCGAAGTATGTGGGGGAAGGATAACAAAGGAAACAAGAAGCAGTTCTAAAGAAATGACGTCTAAGCGTGCGTGCGTGCGTCTGTGTGCGCGTTTTGCGAATCAGATCGCCCAGAAGTACGACTTGCAGAAGGAGCAGGAGTTGCGCGCGTGGATGGAGGAGATCACCGGCCTCTCCATCGGCTCCAACTTCCAGCTGGGCCTCAAGGACGGCGTCATCCTGGGCGAGTGAGTGGCCCCGCACGGCACGGCCACCCCTGCCACCCCGCACACCTTCTGGGGGGGCCCCCCCGCTAATTCTGGTTTGCCCTGGAGGTGGAGCTGATGATGGGCTGATGTTGGGGAGCTGCAAAGTAATGATGAAACAAAAACTAAACTTTAGTTTTTGACCAGGTAAGGGCCACCGAGTGTGTAGCTCTTTTTCAGGAGTGACTTCGCCGCAAATGATAGCCCGGCGAAAGTGGCTTATCATCGCGTGGAAATTTAAAGCGGCAGTCAAATACTCCAAACACGTGATTATTAATTCTAAATGAGGGAAAAACTGCAGGTCCCGGAGGAAAAATCCACGGGGAGTGCTCGAGACATCGCAAACTCCAAATAGCTGTTCGGTTTCTGTTACTCATCGACCTCCAATCATTCTGGCCGCACGTTAATTATTCTGGCGCACTTGTGCCATAACCCAATCAAGGATCCGGTTTGATTCCTGGTCAAGGCTGCAAATAAAACGATAAAACTGCACGAACGCTATACACTCGGCTGAATGTTTCCAGGTCTCCTGGGGGATGCGGCGGCGGTGGCTGGCGGCGTGAGGATTTGTGTGCTCGCCTGACGTTTGCCGTGTCCGCGCGAGGCTGTAGCGCGCCCCGTGGCTTTGTTTAACTTTGGGGCTTATCGAGGTCTGACGGTCGTCCTCGTCTGTCGCTGGGATTGTTTTCTGTGTTTGTAGGCTCATCAACAAACTGCGCCCGGGCTCCGTGAGGAAAATCAACCGGTCCAAGCTGAATTGGCACAAGGTAATGGCACATTTGTCCTTTTTCTGTTGTGCGTGTGTGTCTTGTGTGCACAGTATGGGAAGCGGTAGTGTAGTGGTTAGCGCACTGCGCTACGAACATGGAAAATTCCGAGTTTGATTCCCGCTCCAGACCAATAGCAGTGGCGAATATTTGAACACGTCCTGGGTCTCCTAGGTCGACTCGAGTACCTGGTGCGATGTGTAAACATCAGCACTGGGGAGACAAAGGCGGTCGGGCGTGGTACTGGCCACCCACGCCCTCGTGTGCCGTTGCGGCCTGAGTCGGTGCTACTTGCTAACAGCACTTGACCCAACAGCCAGTGCAGGCTATACGGTGGAGGGGGGGATCTTTGTCTTCGTGTGCACTACGATCCCTGTCACCTGAGTTTGATTCCCACCCATGGATAGCACCAGTGGCAAGGAGCACGTGACCCTAACGTGGGTCTCCTGATAGATCAGCTCGGCTTGAAAGGACGATAACTTTGTGTGGTGTGCAAACATCAACACAGGAGAGATAAAGGTGGCCGGGTATGGCGCTGTTGACACCAAACCCCTTCGTATGCTGTACCAGTCTCATACGGGGCAGAACTTGGTCAAAGAGAACATGTTGATATGCGGTGCATTTGTGTCGGTACCTCCTGGATTTTTGTTTAGTGTCTCCATGTTTGGTCATTGGTACCTGAGCCTATGTTGTACCAGACCTGGGGTCACTTGATAAATAGAATTGTGCAATTGACGTGGTTATCTGGCTTGGCCACTTGAATGTTGAATCTGCATCGGTGGCCGTACGGAAGAAGAAGGCTGCAATTTGTCGTGAACTGTGGTCACGGTGTGTAATGGTAAATGTGATTTCAGTTTGCATTGCTTTTGTAATCGATCCCATGGCTGGTCTTTTAGAATCAACACGCGTTTAAAGTATTTGGCTGTGATTAAATGTCTGCGTGATAAGCCACTTCGTTGAGCTATCATTTGTGGCCAGGTCGCTACTTAAAAGGAGCTTCGTATAGCTCCGTGGGACTTATCTTCTTGGTTCTTTCGGTAAAGTCACGTAGAAGGAAAAAAATAAAATAATAAAAATAAAACATAATAAAATAAAATTCTCAAGACGTTTCGTTTTATTATTTTATTATTTCTCTTCTACGTGACGTTACCGAAAGAACCAAGAAGATGAATCCCTGCAGTCACGAAAGCTTAAAATCAGTGGGACTTACCTGGTAAAATAAAAAACATCGTTGTAGTGTTGGTCTCGACGTACACGGAGTAGTCTGCTGGACGTGCTCGACATGGCAACTTGGGAGACGGGTTGGCACCTGGCCTCACCGTTTGCCGGTCGCGCCATCGCCGTGCCGACCTTGACGGGCGCGCACGAGCGACGCGTTTCGCCACGGTGACTCCGGGGCTAACCGATGATGGGGTGGGGTCTCCCTCTCTCCTCCGTCCCCCCCGTGCTTGCGACGCAGCTCGAGAACATCACCAACTTCATCAAGTCGATCCAGGAGTACGGACTCAAGGCCCACGACATCTTCGAAGCCAACGACCTCTTTGAGAACGGCAACATGACGCAGGTGCAGACGACCCTGCTCGCACTCGCCAGCATGGTAAGCTCACTGCCGCCCTTCGTCCATAGCCCTTCGTCATAGCCCTTCGTCATAGAACATGATTTAATTGCTACGAAGAAAGGGGCCGTTGTCTGAAACCTTTCCGATTTCACACATCCTGTACAGTATATATATTTTTTTAACGTCAGAGTTGTCGGATGAACGCAAAAGTTGCTCTTTATTTCTATGCCAAGTCGTTTGGCGCCACCTTGTGGGCAATGCAATGAAATGTCTTTCTTTGTTTGGGGGGTTTTAAACTAAATAGATATTTCGGCGTCGAGCAATGGCGGAGCCAGGATTTCCAGGTAGGGGGGGGCAACCCCTCCAGCAATTAAAAATGATAGGAGTTGTAAGTAAGGAGTTGTTAGTAAGTAAGGACTTGTCCCTTGCTTAGTAAATTTGACGTGTGTGTGGCGATGGCGCAGCCATCGATTGAGGGTCGAATTCGAACCGCGTTGTGTGATCGACATCGCGCTCACTGAAGGTGTTGATGCCTTCAGGGAAGTCGTGTCCTGTATACAAAACTGCGCACAATTCTGAGTCACTTATAACTGCTTTGCTGTTACTTATTGCCAATTATCTCATAGAGTCCCTGGCACGTAATAATATGCTACACAGTAGCAGTGGGGGTCGCAAAATGCCGATTTATTACTAATAAACTCCAATGATCCGATCGAAAAATATAGTAGCACACCCAGTAAACCGTCGTCTCGCTCTGCCTGCGGCTACTAGTCACGTGCCACCGCCTCGTGGCCTTCTCCAGTGTTTACCTGTGACCCATAAAATATCGAGGGAGAAATGAGTCGCTACCGGTTTGTGTTTTAATGGCGGGGAGTTAATTTAATTTTAAGGAAACAGAAGAAATTCTCCACAAATCTGGCTGTCGCCTGATGAAGCTAGTTGTAATTACTGGCGAAACGTCGTACTCCGATTATAAATTATGTGGCTTTGCTCTCCAACACACCGGTGTGCTGAACTAGTAACGAATTGGCATGTTCTGTTTACGTGACAAACCTTACCAATTGGCCGTATCGGGTGGTGGCGGGTTTAACGACACATTCATATTTATACTCTCTGGTTCTTTAGGTAAATTCACGTAGATAGAAAAAACTATAAAAGACTTTACCGAAAGAACCAGAGTGGATTCCTGCAGTCACGAAGGCTTCAAATCAAGACCTTTATATTTACGCGATCTAACCCAAACACCTCTTATGGATAATATTGGGTCGCGTAAGCCTGCTACATGTTTGGGAGTGACTGCCCTCTGCTGGTAAACACCGTGACACTAGGCAAAGGGAGGCACTACTACATTAGCCCGGTTGGCTACGAACGGCGCCAAAGAAGTTCAACACACATACAATTTGCTCATGTTCCGGGGCAGTGGCCCTTCTGTAGCTCTTGATTATTCATAGGTAACAGTGGCCTACAGCCGCTGTAAGCTCATTTATCGTTCACTTGAGAGAAAATATTTCTACCGACGTTAATGACCGCCACCCATTGCCCATTCGAGCAACGAGACGCGTGAACTCTGGCACGTGTGTGCATGTGTATGGTCACGTGCGTGCGTGTGGTTTTGTGCGTGCAGGGCTCACTATGCATCTGTTAATGACTGGATTAAAGCCACAGGACCGAGCGTTTGGCTGTGACCCCAACGTTCCCACGACGGTTAGAGCAGAGGCACTGACGCCTGCGCCGGGGGCTGTGCGAGGGACCGGCCGGCTCGATCCACGAGTGGTTCGTCCCTGACGCTCGCGTGCGTGCGCGCTCTCTGCCCTGGTCCCGTGTGTCAGGCGAAGACCAAGGGCGTGCAGACCAACGCGGACGTCGGCATCAAGTACGCCGACCAGCAGCAGCGCAACTTCGACACGGAGAAGATGAAGGCCGGCCAGTGCGTCATCGGCCTGCAGGTGGTTTGGGCTGCGCTGTCACGTGTGGGCCCCCCCCCCCCCCCCCCCCCCGTCTCTTTTTTCCCCACGTGTACCAGTGTCACCTCGGTGCAGCATTGACGTTCACGGAAGTGGTGACAAACTAATTAGTCGGTGGAGTGTTGGGTTTTTTGTTTAGTCTTCGACGACGAGGACTGTGATTGGACAACATTTATTGCGCGTGGCGATGACTGCGACGACTTCCCGGCACAGAGCGAATCGCAACTCCCGACTGTGACGAGACGCAGTGAACGAGTCCGAGTGCACACGCGAGCCCGTGTCGTTTAGTAACGCTATTAGAGACTGCAGTGCAGTGAGAAAATACCAAAAATGGTAATTGGCTATATTTACACGCATATAAAAAAAAGATTTACCGAGTTCACTGATTGGCTGACCTTATAATATAGGGGTGGGGGAATTACGTGCCACTTACGCAAGCGTGTAATAACCAAGAGCGGGGACCCTGCTTCGGTCGACCTAGGGCACAAGAGAATGACGCGTGAACTTCACGAGCTAAGACTTTGGATAAGACACCACGGGGCCTGGCTGCCATGGCCAAGGGGCACGGCTGAAACAAACAAACAAAAATGCCGACTGCGCTCTCACGCCCGCGTCAGTCCAACGTCGAAGCATCCCTACCCGCTCGAGGACTGGGACGAAGATCGATCGCCTCCTACGTACTGGCCACTACACACTGCTCGCTATGCACTGCTCGCTACGCACCCCACGTTTTCGTGATAACGACGACTTTTACTTCTCCCAAATGTGTACCTGCGTTTGGTTGACCCCCCCCCCTCCCCACCGGGAGAGGGTTGATGGGGTCAAGTGACCCCCTCGTCAGTATTTTCAACTCGTGCCCTTCGCTTGACTCGTCGAGCGCTCCGGCCACATTGCCACCCAGCCAGATTTCTAATTATACCGCCGGTTAAATTTCCCATGAGGACCCGGCAGTGATATCACCGGTTATATGGGGGCGTGACGGTGCCGAGATGTTAACGACCTCTGCCGGTATACAGGAGGTCGTAGGGTCGATCCACATCCTGTTGACACCTGTGTGTTTGGAGTTTGCATGTTCTCCCCGTTTTGGCGTGCTATACATTTCCACGCGATAAGCCACTAAGTTGAGCTATCATTTGTGAAAGCCAGGTCGCTTCTGAAAACGAGCCACATCGCTCAGTGGGGCCTTACCTGGTGAAATAAAAATAGTCCAAAAATCAGATTTAGAGCCAGCGGATTGGCGTTGCGGTGACGGTGATGAACTCGCAGCAGCTGGAGGTCCGGCAGTCCGTCACCCCTTTTGGAGCCAACAGAATTATACTTTGTTGTGCTTTATGCAGTGTAGACAAAACGGTCCCCACTTGGTGGTGAAGGGAGGGGGGGGGTTATGGTAGAATTTCCACAATTGCCTGGGGATCATCAACGGAGATGAACTGCTGGCCACTTTGCTCGTTTGATCTAGGAGACTATTTGAGCGAAGAGAATCGTCCCCGGGCCCTGTGCCAGCTGCCTCTTCGTTTTCTGTTGTCGCGCGCAGATGGGGACCAACAAGTGTGCAAGCCAGGCGGGCATGACCGCCTACGGGACGCGTCGGCACCTGTACGACCCCAAGACGCTGACCGACAAGCCCATGGATCACTCCTCCATCAGCCTGCAGATGGGCACCAACAAGCACGCCAGCCAGGCACGTGCGGGGGCAGGGCGCGTGCGCCCAGCCGGGCATGTCCAGACACCAAACGCAAACCGCCGCTCGTCGCTCACCCGGCCGATCACCCTCTTAGACAACCATCCCCCTTCTCCGCCAACCTTCCCACCCAACCGCATTTAAACCGCCCGCCTCCTAAACGTTGCACTTCCGCTCCCCACACAACCGCAATAGACGCGCACGCACGCACGCCCGCCTCTCGCCGTCTCAGTTTCTCCGCCGCTTCTTATCCCCTCCCCCCCTCCCTCTCAGGCGGGGATGACCGCCCCGGGCACGCGGCGCCACATCTACGACCACAAGCTGGGCATGGAGCACTGCGACGAGGGCTCCATCCCGCTGCAGATGGGCACGGCGCAGCCCGGAGCCAAGGGCATCGTGTACGGCCTGGGCCGCCAGGTCTACGACCCCAAGTACTGCCCCGGCGGCTCGGAGCCCGTGAACGCGCGGGGCTACGGCGAGGACGGCGGCGGCGGCGACGACGACGACGACGAGGAGGAGGAGCTCGGCGGCGGGGTCAGGGGTCGCGGGGCGGAGCGCAGCAACGGGCGGGACGCGGCGAACGGCGCCGGCTACGCGGAGGAGCGCGGCTACGGGGGCGCGTACCGCGGCTACGAGCGCGGAGCGGAGGAGGACGAGGAGGACGAGGAGGAGGAGGAGGAGGCCGTGTACCGGCAGCGCGTGCAGTGACGCGGGGGCAAAGTCTCCCCGCGTCGTCTCCTAACGAATGTTTTGTTTTTTCGTCTTCCTCCTCCTCCTCCTCCTCTCGTCACCCCTTTCTTTGTCGTCGTTTTTTTGTTTAATTTTTAACGACGGGAAGATTTTTTAAATGCTGTACGAAGTGTAAACTGTTCGTTTTCTCCTCCCGCGTGCTTCAATTCCCATTCGAAGTGCTCCGACATTGTCAGTTTCCCCAATTTCTTGTTCTTCCTTTAACTCGCCCTGCAAAACCGGCACCCCATATCTACGAGTAGCCCCTGCTGCTGCTCACAAAGGGAATTTTGTGTCGCTGTGGAGGGTGGGACGCGGCGCACCACTGCTCAGTGCGTGCAGCGTCAAAGTTAAGGAATTTGAACTCGCACAAAAAAAACGTTTTTGAGCCTGGCCATCAAACCCCAGACTACCATCCATGCAACTAAAACATCTTAGATTTGTCCGGTTTTCAATCAAATTCGTTGATTTTCCAATTATCTTGCTTAACTTTTATTTGTACTTACTCACTCAACCCTTCTCTCTCTCTCAATAGCATTCCAGCTTCGTAATGATCTTTTGCACGTTACTTCTACCCAATGTGTTAACATCGATGTAGCGCTCTGCTTCAGTGAGCAGCATCGACAATTTATTGACAAACTTGTGCGTTGTTTGAGTAACGCTTCATTTGTACGGGGGGGACCTTTTCGGTTCATCAGAAATGAAGTGTTTAAAATTGTGACTTGAGATGGTAGAAACGTATATGAGAAATAAGGAAAATCTCTCCGGAGACTCGGCTCTTTATTTTAAAGACGCTCTGCCTAGAATGATGGACCAATTGCTTATTTGCAAACCAGAGTGCCCAGATAAAGCCCGCACACATAGATAGGAACACTCAAACCCTTGCTCTTGTCTGCAGGGAGTGCTGTGTGTGAATTCTAAAGGTGTTGATAGGTGATACAAGGGCTGGTAAAAGCCTTGTCCTGCAGACGCTCGTGTTTATCACTGCAAATCCATTTAAGGGTTAAATACGCTCCATTAAATCCTTTTACATTACAACACTTTCTCTACCTGTAGCACAAAGGACCAATGTCTTGAACTTGAGAGAAGTGCACAGCAACTTTTGACCAATTGTGCTCCGAGTTGTTGTTGGTCACGCACGTGAGAGGTTCATCGCCTTAATCGAGAGAGCCGACACGCAAAGCATTGTGGGATTGGCACCCTTGGCCTGTGATTGGCTGCTTTCCCTCGCCGGGACAGCTCAGTGTTGTTAGGTTTGCGATCAGTCCGTAGACCACCCAGCGCGATGGGAACGTGTTTTAAAACTATAAGGGAACAAAACGTACAATTGTAACGCGACTAATACCGTTCTGCATCGCGTTTATTAATTACTAGCTTGCATAATCATTCCCAGTGATTTTTTTAAACTCCTTTATGTTGATGATCCTAACTATATTCCGCAAACAACATAGGGAGCACTTGTGTGTGTGCGTACATGCAATCAGACACTGTATATAATAACACACTGATAATGTTTTCCTTGCTTACCAAGCTGATTTAGTTTTCAGTCGGTCATGTCATATTTTATATTCGGCAGTTTTTTTTCCGTTTTCCTCGCCCCCAAGAAAATGTTACAAATTCGCCATTGTCACATATGTACGTTGAACTTCTTTCGCGCCGTACGCAGCCGACCGCGCTAATCGGAAGGTGCGGGGAAATCTAGAAGCCACAAACGCAGTTACACGGCTCACGACGTGACCAGTGCGTGTGTGCGCGCGGGCGCCGATACGTTACAATGCCAGCCGTCTCGCGTGCCGCTCCTGGCCAGGTCTTTTTTTTTTCCATCTGTGCCAATCGCTATCTTTAGCCGGAACCTCCCCTAGGTCGGTTTGGCCTAAATCGGTCGCCTGGTGCGGCGTGCGCTGTCAACACGCCGTCGCGTGGGTGGGGGGGGGCCGAAGGGGGGGCGGCCGTACACCATGCTTCCCGGCGCCACCACCAGCTTGAACTCGTGCGGAAAATTATATAACTTTTATTTTTAAATACAGCACCGTATATACGTATGTTTCTGATTGCATGCACACGTGCACACCGGCATATGACCTAAACGTGTTATTCTTTTTTTATGTTTAACGTTGTCGTGTACATTTTTACGTAAAAGTGTGGGGGGGGGGGGGGACCCGCGATCGCCACCGTGTAAAGCAGTCGGAACGGTCCTGGCGGTGAGAGGGGGGCGGTGCGCGTTCACGACCTGCCCGCTGAGACGACTCTTTTGACCACCTCATAGCTGGCCCTGTCATGAATGCACACGTGTGAACGGGCGTACGGCAACAAACTTAACACGCAGAAAAACTGAGAGCTAAAAAATGGTTCGCCTTCGACAAACGACAAAGTGCCCGTCAAAACAATGACGATCAAACTGAAATTGGGCATTTTTCCAAGTGTTCGGTCACTGAAACAACTTTGTACCTAGGTAAGACGTTTGCCTAGCAAGTTGAATTTTTTTTGTTGACCAGATATGAAATGACTAATTGAATTGTATTTTTTTCTGTTTTAAATGAGATGTTAACCCCAGCCAGAGTTTAACATTTTAGGTCAATTTTTACAAAGTGTTCCTGTTGTATTACAATTAAGAAAAACCCTATTTTGTTTTGCGTTTAAATATATTTGAACTGTCGTCTTACGATCACGTTCCATTCTATTAGGCAGTTGTACTCTGCTCCTACTGTAGATTAGACCAGTCTTTTAACTTCAAAACTAGAGTAATGAATTGTAAACAAAAGTGTTCTTCAATACTTCCTTGTATCATTTAAAGAGAAATGTTTCCCCAAAACCACTAAATAAAGATTAGATACCAGTTTAATTACTCGTCCAGTTGATGCACACACCTTCAAAATAAAGTTTTTCTATTTAATTCTTCCCCCTCCCCCCCCACTTCATGTTGGTATTTTTGGGTCATTTTCATCATTTGCTGCATAGATACAAAGATCGCCCAATCTCTTCAGCGGAAGCCGAGCGGGGTTAGAGGCTGGATCTCAGTAATCGTGGAATGGGACCACGTTGGTCCAACGATTCCAACCACGTGCCAATGTTGGCCCGACGTTGGCATGTTCACTGGGGGACGTCTTTGGTTGGTTGGTCGACCACCGTACATGAAACGTGTCAGTTTATGCCGTCACGACTTAGGGCATTGCAGCAAAATCCACGGTTGTACCGTACTGCGCTCAGTCGTCTATAACCCCCCCCCCGCCTTCAGCAACTCGCACTAACCAGCCCTGGTGAACTACGGTGTGAGGTGGCCTTCATCCCGCAGTGGATTGGCAAAAAAATGTGTGCATTTAATTTGGCAGGGGGCAGAGGTAGAATGTGAAATCCATGTTTAAAGGAAACGAACCATTGTGAACACTTGGGGTGGCTATGAGATGTTAACTACCTCGCCTGATATACAGGAGGTTGTGGGTTCGATCCCGACCCTGACGCCTGCTGCTGTATATTTGGAGTTTGCGTGTTTCTCTCCCCGTGGTCGCGTTGATTTTTCCCGGATCCTCCGGTTTTCCCCTCCACACTTAGAATCAACTTGACGCGTTTAGAGTATTTGGCTGATATAAATGTCCACGCGATAAGCCGCTTCGTTGGGCTATAATTTGTGATCTCCAGGTCGCTTCAGAAAAAATAAGCTGAGTAAGCTCAGTGGGCCCTTACCTGGTAACATTTAGGTTATAGTTTTACGATGGAGAAACAAGCGAATGTTTTTTTGGCAGTATCCCTTCAAAAAAAGCAGCAAGAGTATTTTTCCTTGGTGATATGCGAAGCAATTACGACCGTCGACTTTAGCTGAGGCTCAAGAGCTGTTTTATTCCCCCCTGACAATTGCGGCAATTTAATTAACATGCACAGAGAGAAGCCTGCCCCCTTCAAGCCCCACGGCCATACAGCATCTTGTGAAACGTCCACGGACGACCTTGGTCAGGGGCTGGGCTGGGGTGGAGCACCTCGGCTGATGTGCCGCGGACTTCCGCGCGCCCTCTCCTCTCTCTCTCGCCTCTCTCTCGCTGCTCCACTCCGTGGCAGAGCCGCCGGGTCCCAAGCCTGCTCCGGGAGCTCGCACGCAACACCGCCGCTCGACGCGCAAGCGAAGTGCGCATCATCATCGGAACGCTGAAACCGCGACACCAAATCCTCCCCCTCCAGCACCGGCTGGTTGCCTGTTCCGGGGGACATTCCGCCACCAAATGTCTAACCGAGGCATCGCGCAAACTGCAAAAGGGGGTTTCCACGGTTCACTGGCCAGCGACAACCACCCAGGCATCAACCGAGACCTCGGCAAATGTTCCTCACCACCGACTCAAGTCCCCGATTTCCCCCCCCCTCCCCACGCCGCTGCTGTCACCACCCTAGAACCTCGCGTGGATCCGGTAAGAGCGCCGGCGAACAGAGTGGAACGATGGTCTGGAACGAACCTCCACCCGACCTCGTTGCGCCCCTGCCAGCCACCCCCCTGGGCTTCCTGCGAGGTGCACCGGTTGGTGGAAGCCATCAACCGCATCGGAGCATCGACAGGGTCGATGGGCAACGTCTCCGTCGTGAATGGGGAATTCTAGATTTGAAGCTTTCGTGACTGCAAGGATTCATATTCTTAGGTTTTTTCGGTAAAGTCACGTAGGTAAAAAATTAGAATTTTTATTTTACTTTTATTATTTTTAATGTTTTACCTACGTGACTTTACCGAAAAAACCTAAGAATGTGAATGGGGAAGTTAAAGGCACGGGGGGGGGGGAGGTCACAGTGGTGCGACTGTGGCCATGCGAACTCGGGCAACGGAGGATCGCGGTTTCAAAATAATAAACCCACCGTGGTCTGCGCTCAACTCGACGGCGGAGGAAGCGCAGAGTGACACGAACTCTCTCCTGGAGCGATGCCGTGGCGAAGCGAGCAATTTTGCTCGACCATACCTCACAATGCTGGCCGGTGAAGGCACGGAGCATAGACGTGTAAGAGTACGGTACAACAATGACGTGGCCGCCCGCAGGAACCTGTAGCCTGTTTATGCGTGGTGGTCGTTCACGCACGAACCAGGCTCAAAACTGCTTGGCTTCTGAGAATCTGAAAGAGATTCGACGCATTCTGGGGAGTTTGGTCGTCGTGAGTCAACGGCTGTCGGATCGCATTCACTCCCGGCATGCGCTCAGATGACCGAGCACCCAGTGACTCATCACCCCCCAGTGAGTCCATCGTCTTGCGCGACTCTCCACCAAATCCTCCGTTAAGTGGCAGCTGGCTACATCATCTGAAACGACGTTGACGCAAAACTGTCCGCCCCTTAGCAGTGCCTAGCTCATTACAGACCAATTCAGACTTTGTCGGTCACCCCGTGCCCTTATAAGTCACAACGTTCATCCTATACACTACACT